>CM053792.1:6527500-6881891 GCA_028749045.1 Cupressus sempervirens
TGGACTTGGAAACTATCTCCCCTCTTTTACCATTGAGATACTTTGATAGGGCACACTCATCATGACAATTCAAGGAAGTCGATGCCCAATACCTACAATCTACATAAAATTTGAACATATATATATATATATATATATATATATATATATATATATATATATATATATATATATATATATATATATATATATATATATATATATATATATATATATATATATATATATATATATATAAATATAAATAAATAAAAATAAATAAATAAATAAATAAATAAATAAATAAATAAATAAATAAATAAATAAATAAATAAATATATACTTAAATAGGCAATGTCGGGGAGTGGTACATTGTGTAGTTCTTGACTAGCAGGTGACTACAACTCGCTTCCTCAATCACATCAGTTGTGACAAATAGAAAAGTAAAACATACACATGTACCATACACATGCAAGTATGGGGTAAGTATCTATAACCAATAGAAAACATCATCACATGAATAGTCGTGAATCATAATTACACAAGACATATCCTAACTACAAAGTATCTCATCAAATATATAAGCAAATCATGAAGATAGTATTAATCCATCGGGTAACCAAGTACCACAACATCAAATAACATAACATGAAAACTAACATAAAAGTCTTTGATAATAAAACTGAAAGAAAAATGAGGTAGGCATTACAGGTAGGGCCACTAAAAATTATGTTTAGACTTCACTATGATTATCCAATCAAAATTCACCTCGACTGCATAAATCTTGGTAGAGATTTAAAAACATCAAATTATATTATAATCCTAATTTTGATACTTGTGGGAATTTTTTGAGCAGAAGTAGTCTCATGTCTCCTAGGGCAGTTGCAACTACAACATTTTCTAGAAAGCCCTTGTTTGTCTTTGGATGAATGATTATCCCTGTTGTAAAAGAAAAATAAGAAATCACAGCTTTGGTACATTATAAATGGTCATTCAAGGAGATCATAGATTTGTTTCAACCTTTTTGTCAAACATTTCATCATTTCCACATTTTTCCTATGTGCCTAGTCATGCATGCAAGAAGGATGAAATTTAGTCTTATGCATGCTAGGTACATTTTCTTGTAAGTGTGTGCTTATCCCCACAACTTAATTTACATGCCTTGGTTTTCTGTGTTCTCTTGCATTGGAAAGGGAGATACTGCTACATTATCCAATGAGAAGGGGTCATGAAAAATATTTTACAATTAGTGTAAGAAATCACAATTTGAATAAACTCGCAATTGATGTTGTAATAATAATATTTATAAATTATTATTAATTGATGACATTTGAAGCATGTTCATTTCTTTAAAATTATACAATTTTTGAATAAAGGATTTTTTAATTCAATTTCTTTATTAATTTTTAATATAGAACATTTAAAATTTTGTTACTAGTTTACTTTTACTTTATCTTTTACTTTTATTTTAAATTATTTTATTTTATTTTATTTTATAGAAATTTTGATTTTTGGCTTTCTTCCATGCAAGTTGTAGCTTCTCCTATTCATAAGTGCATTAAATTTCCTCATTATGGAGAAATTGTCATTGTTGACCATTCCCTATACAAACTTTCATATCCTCAAGATTGTGCTAAGATTGATATTTATTGTCCATCTCTTCCTAAAAAACTACCTACTCTCCCTAATCACCTTTATCACTCCTATCAATGGCACAAAAAAGACAAGATTCTTGTACCTATCTTACCTACTCTGTATATCCCTTCAACCACTGCTTCTGAACCTAATTTACCTTCTCTACCTATTCCTTTAACTAATATTTTTGTCCGTTCCTTGGAACATATGGTAGTTTATCCTAATACTTCTAATTTATCTCACAAAACCATTTGTAACCAACATGCTCATCAGTGTTGCAAGAATTGAAAAGCTAAAGCTAAGGCTAGGGATCATTCTCTTGCTTCTTAGCCTGTGTCTTCATCTCAAGCTTTACCTTTCATCAAACCATATGTGAGTCATTGGAAGAAGCTATTCAAGGTAACATTATGCAAATGGCTAAACATGATGATTATGTTTGTATTTTATATTCTATTAATCTTGATATGAGAGATACACTTGATGATGAACATGTTACTAGTGATTAAAATCAATTGATATGGATTATGATTTTTCAACATTATTTCTAAAAATCTTGACAATCACTTCTAGTGATGAGCATAGTGACTCTCACTAGAGTCCTTGCTTGGGTCTGGTTGTGATTCCTACTATGTTGGATGTTTTTCCTCTTGTGAGTCGCCATCTTTCCCCTAACATTTTAGACTGATATAGGGGTGGGGGGTGCCATGTGGAACACTTGAAGTGGACTTCATTTAACATGGTAGTCTTTGTGTGTGCTTCTCCCCGTATTATGTTTTTTGTTATATGTCTTGTTTATATTGTTTTAGACAATCATTGTTTCTCTATTAGTACAAGAGGATAACGTAATCAAACCTATCATATACATTCTTCTATGTGTATCTCTCTTCTTCTATATGTTGTTATATATTGTGTTGTACATGTTCTATTATTCATATCAATCTTCTTGCATAGTCTTGTTGGTTATATTTAGTTATCCTCTAGTTCCTTTAAACAATTCTAGTGCCAAAGAACATTCATAAACATCATAAGAAATCACTCAGTGTAATCATTCAACATATCACTTTACTTACTCAATCACTGTACTCCAAACTATTCATTCATTGTTCTGTAGTAATTGACTAATAGTAATATAACTTTGTTATAACTGACCATTAGTTGTTATTGAGTTGCAATAAAATCAAAATAACATGTAAATCAACTTGCAACATAGCAACATTTACACATTTGACACCAAGTGTTTTAATGTGGAAACCTTGTAAAGGGAAAAACCACCTAGGACTGGCAACCCAAAAATTTTACTTTTCTAAACTGAGCTTGGCTAGGAGCCAACCTTGTTAAAGGTTGCATATACATTGTTAATGTGACCTTGTTAGAGAATTTTAACAAAAATATCATCTAGACCTTATCTCTCCTTGATACTTTCAAAAGAGTGGCCTACTCTAAAGGACTTACAAACATCATTGATCAATGTTACCATATAGGATTTCACAACCTTGTTATGTCTACTCAGTTTACAAGATTTTCTGCTACAATGATTAGAGAGTAACAGTATAAAAATGATATGTTAGGTATAATACTATTCTTGTTCAAATCTCTTTTATGCTCATTCTATTTTTTATCTTTATCTTCTGATCTCTTTCTCTATTCTCTTAAGTGGTTGATTCACTTCTTCAACTCTTTCACCTTCCTTCAACTCTACTAGGTTCACCTAACTCAACTATTTTATTTCAAATTCAACAAATTTTCATAATCACCACCTTAATAATCAACATCAACCAAAATTTGTCTTGATCATCTCCTTAAAAAATCATCTATGTGCTTCTAGATTCTTCCTTTTATTGCCACTTAATCATAATCATTGATCTCAAATTCAATGCATTAGCCACATAGAAAACACAAATTTCATAGAACTTTGTTCACATCCTTATCCTTATTCAATCTCCACTATCATATCCTTATTGAATTTTCTCAGTCATTGATCTTGTAATTAAATTTGACTCATGCCTTAAACATCTTGAACATTCCAATTTTCCATTAAAAGTTAGCCTTGGATTCCATCTTTACAATCTTGTTCTTCCAACAGTTACTCGATGAACATAACATTTCACTTAGGTAGTATACTACTTCATCAATACTAGACTTTCTCAGTTAATACTAAATTTCTTCTTTAACCTTTCCATCTGCTCAGTGAACACTATAGTCACTCAAAAAATACTATCTTTCTTCTTTAACCTTGTCACTTAGTTTAGCTTGTGTAGCTCAATGCATGACAATATTACATGATTGTAAAATAATCAAACCAACATTACATTATCATTGTCTAACTCATTCAAGTGCCCCATTAAAACCATACTTATTAACTTTTTCTTCAACCTACCTTCTTCAAATCCTCTTCATCAATCAAATGATATGACACTCTACTAAATTAGAATAATATCTAGCCAACTAAGACTTTGACATCAATGACAACATAGCAACTAATATGACTCTATTACATACATTCATAGAATTACCAATTACATTATCAGTTGGGACTAAAAATCTCCCCCTTTGGCATTTATGGCAACACATAACATATGATTTTTCATTACAAGATATTACATAAGATAACCAAATGTATGCATTTTCAATAATACAACTTTGTAGCTCTTTGTCTTCATCATTAGGTTCTCTGTAACTCAATTTGTAGCTTCAATACCAACAATCTTCATCAACATTTCTCCCTCTTAGGATATGATCTTATTATGTTTAGCTTCATTTTGATTCTACTCTCTCTTTGCATAACATTCTTTGGTTTCCTTCATCTTCATTGAAAAAAACTCTGATATTCCCCTTTACTAATTCTCTCTTCCTTTTTTACTACTAGTATTCTTCCCCTTTGACATCAATGCCAAAGTTCATTATAAATTTTAATATGAAAATTATAAAACCTTGTAGTTATCCATGTACCTTGCATGCACAATATACAACAATTTCATCACAATCATCTTGACAACTTCAGAAATGTTCCTAAAGTGTGAACTCTTGCATCAACTCCACAAAGATATTTTTGTTCACCCATGAATTGATGCAACATGCATCTTCACCTATTCAAATACTTTAGAATAACTAGATGGGTAGGCGGGGGGGGGGGGGGTGGTGAATCAGTTATCCAAGGTCCAGATGTATAAATAAAACTTTTCACAGCTTAGTGAACCCATAAAACATTTAACTTCATCATGCATGCATAAGATTACACGATCACTTAAAACTTGTAAATTATTGTCAAATCAACTTGCAGAAATGTAAACATTAAACATAATAGATTCATCAACATACTTGACACAATGATTTACATGGAAATCCAATTTGGAAAAAACCACCAGTAACATGCTACTCTTTTCACTCTTCTAAAGTGATGTCTTATGAAAGGTGGTGCAGGAGCACCTAGAAAATATGCCAAGTTTCCTAAATCGTTTTTGGCTTGTAGTGGTCTTGGATAGACCACATGAATAAGGGCTATGTGATAAAGCCCCAAGTGTGTGAGTTGTGTTTGTAAATAGGTTTTTGTTGTGTTTGAATTTCCAAGTTGCTTCTATGTTGGCAAAATTGCTTAAATTGCTTGTTAGAGCCTAGAATGGTCAAACACTGACCAAGACCCCAGGAGGATGGGAAACATGGAAAATATGTTAAAAGTTGTAATTACATGGAAATAGGTTCATTTAACCATGTTTGAGGTCATGGAGCCATTAAATGCACAATAGTGCAAAAGTTGCACTTGGCAACTTTGCAACTTTGCAAAGTTGCTTGACAACATTGACAAAAAGTGCTAAAACTTTATAAGGGCTTCAAGAATCAGTTGGAAACCTATGGGATCTGTTGATTCATGTGGGTAAGAGGTATTTAAGACCAATTCAAGTTAGTTTGAGGGTTGGTATATGCTTTTGTACGAATTTTGGCATTGGAATGAAGAGCAAACTGAGCATTTTGATGACAGTTTTCTGATTTCACCCTTCATCCACACCTTTAATGGATTGATAGGGTTGCTGTTTTCATGTGATTTTATAGTGTATGGAATGTAGATGCTTTGGTAAAGATTAGGAGTTTTTTTTATCAGTTTCATTACTAGTTTGAAAAATCTTTTTAAAGTTGCCAGTTCGCTGGTTTGTACACAGCAATCAGCAAAGAAATCTCTATAACTTGAATTCCAATGGTGGAAACATGATGGCCTTTTGGAATCAAGTAATAGACTGTATAAACAATGTAAATATGTATTTTTGTCTTGTTTTGCAGAGGTTTGTTATTTTTTCCAAGAGGCCCTAGGCGAGTTTGCATACCCAGCTAGGCAATGAAATCAGCAAATAAGTGTTTGAAAGGGGCATAGAATGGGGTGTTGGGTGCAATAAAAATTCATGGAAGGCAAGAGTGGTGAGTGAAGGAAGTTAATTCCAGGAGTTCAGTCATTTAGAGTCCATTTGAGTGGTGGAAGGAAGAACTCTCTATATTCCTGTTCATACAAACAAGAAACCCTTGTAAATAGACATATTTTTGGAAATCACTTGTACGGATGACCTGGGTGTTGCAGACCTGAAAAATCTTCAAGGGGAGCCAAAAGGGTATCCAAATCATAAATTTTTTTGAGTACTTCTTAAGGGTTTGAGGAGATATAAGCCAACAATCAGTTTTGGATGCCTAATTTTGTTATTAGTCTTGGTAGCCCTCTTAACTATGCAATCTTCAAATCGATTGGAAACCCAATACTCCAATTCACTTAGTGATCCTAAAAACTATTGAATGAGACCTACTAAAAGCCTTGGAATTCAATATAGACAAGAATGCACTCCTGGAAGCCAGTTGTCAAGAACGGTGCAATGAGAGCACTAGGGAGACCCCATGGTGAAATAGAGTTTTGAGTTGATTGGCGAGGATTAGTGTAATAAGGGTATAGAGAGAAGATTCCCGTGGACTAGGGTATAGGATAAATACCCTAAGAGGCTGGGATAAAGCCTAAAGTGAGTTCTAGTAGTTGAGGCTAGAACCTTGTTCAAGATCCTCCCCATCAAATTGGTATCAGAGCCTTGAAAGGTTTGGGACAAGACATTGTGTATGTCTTATTTTGGAAGTGAGTCAGTGGGAGAAACCACCATGGTAACAAATGCTGAGTTGGCAAAGGAAGTGACAGAACAAAGGGAGAAAAATAGGCTCCTTGAGGAAGCCTTAGAAGCTATGAAAGATAAGCTTGATGAAGTGGTAGAGACAGCTGGAAAAATGAAAGAGAAGTTGGAAATTAATGAAGAAAAGGGAAAGGAAGAGAATGAAGAGGACTATGTACCTAAACCTGATCCTCCATTACAAGAGGAACCTTTCCTTAAAGCCATCAAGGCATTGGGTGGAAAATCTCTTGAGGGGATACCCCTATTTACTGGTAAGATGAATTTAGAGTTGGTCATGGAATGGATTGAAGGGATGGAGAACCATTTTGAATGTGAAGGCGTATCAGAGGCACAAAAGGTGAAGGTTGCCAAAGCAAGATTAAGGAGACCAGCCCTAACATGGTGGAAGTTCATTCAAGAAGAGAGGGAAAGAGAAGGCAAGAAACCTATCTCTAATTGGAAAGCTATGGTGGCAAAAATCAGAGATAACTATTTTCCTGAAGACTATTAAATCCAGCTACACAAGAAGAGACAAAGCTTGAAGCAAAAAGATTTGGATGTGGCCTCCTATACTGAAGAGTTTCAAAAACTTTTCTTGAGATCCAAGGTCCAAGAGGAGGAGAGCATCAAGGTGGCTAGATATTTAGGTGGTTTGAAATGGAGTATTCAAGAGGAGATCAGCGTTTGGACTCCTACTACTATTCATAAGTGTTTTCAATTGGCACTCAAAGTGGAAGATAAGAATAGAAGGAAACAAGACTCTAACTCTAGGGGTAGAGGAAGAGGGAGAGACTCTAGAGGACATAGAGGTGGTTATGGGGGAAGAAGCAATGAACCCAAGGCCATAGGAGACTCCAAGTTGATTGAGCAAAGTGGGGAAACAAGTGGAAGAGGTAATTTCACTAGAGGAAGAGGATTTGGTGGTGGAGCTAGAGGCAGATCAAACAATTTCAGCAGGGGTTCACATTTTGCAAACATGAAATGTTACCATTGTGGACAACTTGGTCATCCAGCCTATAGATGTCCTGAGAAGGCATCATCTTCCCAAGGGGATAAGAAGATAACATATGTTCAAGAAGAATGCAGCAACAATATAACTTCAGAAGTGAATCTTGATTCTGAGAAGGGAGAAAATCTGATGTTTAGAAGAGTTTTGATCAAGGAGCCTAGCAAAGAAGAGCCTAAACAAAGAAGGGCACTTTTTAGAATAAAATTCAAGATACTTGGTAAGGTTTGCAAAGTTATTGTTGATTCAGGATCAACTAATATAATCATCTCTGAAGAGGCTGTCCAAAAGCTCAAGCTAACAAAGATTCCTCATGATCATCCATATAGAGTCACATGGCTGAATAAAGGGCAGAATGTGTTGGTAAATGAACAAGTTTGGGTGGATTTTTCAATTGGAGGATATCAAGACAAAATTCTTTGTGATGTGTTGCCCATGGATGCTTGTCATCTACTCTTGGGTAGACCATGGCAATATGATAGGGATGCTGTCTATCATGGGAAGAATAACTTGTATACATTCAAGAAAGGAGGAGTGACATACAAAATCCAATCACTTGTTGAGGAAGGCATAGATGCAGCAACAGATCAGCGTGTTCTACTCATGAGTGGAAAAGAATTCTTACATGATTTCAAGGAGAACAATGAAGTTAGGTTTGCCATAGTTGTGAAACCAAAGGAGAAAGATGCTGTCAAACAAACACCATTGCCAAGAGAGGTAAAAGAACTATTGGATCAGTTCAAAGACATCATAAGTGATGGAGAACTTGCCACACTCCCTCCACAAAGATCTATTAGTCATCAAATAGACTTTGTTCCTGGATCCTCATTGCCCAACAAGGCTGCTTACAAGATGACTCCAGATCAGAATAAAGAAATTGCAAGACAAGTACAAGAGCTACTTGACCAAGGTCTCATTCGGAAGAGTATTAGCCCATGTGCTGTACCGGTTGTTTTGGCACCAAAGAAAGGAGGTAAGTGGAGAATGTGCACTGATTCTAGAGCCATAAATAGGATAACAATTAGATATAGGTTTCCTATTCCTAGAATAGAAGATCTAATGGATTGTTTGGGGGGTGCTAAGTATTTCTCCAAGATAGATCTCAAGAGTGGCTACCATCAAATCAGAATGAAGGAGGGTGATGAATGGAAAACAGCCTTCAAAACTACGGAAGGACTTTATGAATGGCTAGTAATGCCATTTGGCCTCTCTAATGCACCTAGTACATTCATGAGGCTAATGAATGAAGTGTTGAAGGACTACATAGGCATTTTTGTAGTGGTTTATCTTGATGATATTCTCATTTTCAGCAAGACTAAAGAAGAACACATGAAGCATTTGGCAATTGTTTTAAAGAAGTTACAAGAAGAAAAATTGACCATTAATCTTGAGAAAAGTGAGTTCTTGAAACAAGAGTTGGTTTACCTTGGTTTTGTAGTTTCACAAGGTAACTTGAAGATGGATGAAAGTAAAATAGAAACCATTCTAAACTGGCCTACACCTAAAACAGGGGCTGCAGTAAGAAGTTTCCATGGTTTGGCACAATTCTACAGGAAGTTTATAAGGGGTTTTAGTGAGATATGAGCACCGGTATTAGACACCATCAAGGGAGGACTAAAAACTAAGTTCTTGTGGACCAAAGAAGCCAATGAAGGGTTTGAAAGGTTGAAGAAAGAGGTAGCTACTAAACCCATTTTGGTTTTACCTAGTTTTGACAAGTTGTTTATTATAGAATGTGATGCAAGTAATATTGCTGTTGGGGCTGTATTAAGCCAAGAAGGAAGGCCAGTAGCATTCTTTAGTGAAAGGCTAAATGAATCCAAATCTAGGTACTCATCCTATGACTTAGAATTGTATGCATTGGTGCAAGCACTTAGGAAGTGGAGGCACTATCTTTTACCTAAAGAGTTTGTTGTATACACTGATAACCAAGCATTGAGTTACATCAACACTCAAGAGAAGTTGAGCCTAAGACACATCAAATGGATGGAGTTCCTACAATCCTACACATTCACCATCAAGCACAAGAAAGGGCAGATAAATAAAGTAGCTGATGCATTAAGTAGAAGGCTGCTTACTATCCAAGAAATACAGTTAGAGAGTATTGGAGTTGAAGGTTTCAAAGACCTATATGCTGATGATGAAGACTTCTCAGAGGCCTACAAGGTATGTGTAGAGTTTAACAATCATTTTCATAGCAAGTTTGCTGATTACACTTTGAAAAATGGGTTGTTGTTTAGGGGAAATCAATTATGTGTTCCTAGAGGATCAATGAGAGAAAATCTGATCCAAGAGAAGCATAATGGAAGCCTTAGTGGACACTTTGGTTTGAACAAAACATTGGAGTTGGTGGAAAGATTCTACTATTGGCCTAGGATGCAAAGAGATATCCGGAAGTATGTTGAACAATGCATGATTTGTCAAAAGGCCAAGGGAACTTCTACAAATGCAGGATTGTACCAGCCCTTACCCATTCCAAATAGGCCATGGGAATGCATCAGCATGGACTTCATAGTGGGCTTACCAAGAACAACATCAGGTTTGGATAGTGTGTTTGTAGTTGTGGAGAGATTTAGCAAAATGAGTCACTTTATTCCTTGTAAGACTACTCATGATGCTAGCTATATTGCTCACTTATTTTTCAAAGAAGTTGTAAGGATTCATGGCTTACCAATCAGTATAGTTTCAGATAGAGATGTTAAATTCATGGGGCACTTTTGGAAGACCTTGTGGAGAAGGCTAGGTACTAACTTGGCACATAGTTCAGCTTACCATCCCCAAATTGATTGTCAAACTGAGGTAATTAATAGGGTGCTTGGAAACCTTCTAAGGTGTTTAACAAAGGAGTATGACCAAGTGTGGGATCAAGTCCTACCACAAGCTGAGTTTTCCTACAATGATAGCACAAATAGAACTACCAGTAAGAGCCCTTTTCAAGTTGTTTATGGTTATCACCCAAGAGGAGTTTGTGAGCTACGAGAATTAAAGAATCAAGAAGAGATTAGTGGACATGCAGATGATTTTGCCCAGTCCATGAGAGAGGTACATGAGCAGGTCAAGAAGTCCTTGATAGAGGCTACTCAAAGGTTAAAGACTAAAGTAGATGAAAGGAGGAGAGATTTACAATTTGAAGTAGGAGATTTGGTGATGGTACACTTGAACAAGGCTAGACTTCAAAAAGGTGTTCCAAGCAAGCTTCAAATGAGGAGGATAGGGCCTTGTAAGGTTCTAGCTAAGTATGGCCCAAATGCCTACAAGATTGAGTTGCCAAACAATCTAGCCATCTCTCCCATCTTCAACATTCAAGATTTGGTTAAATACAAGGGTCCTAATGTCATGGAAGAGGAACACATCATAGAGGTAGATAAGAATATTCCAAAAATCAGTATTCCTCTCCAAACCAAGCCTCAAGCTGAAAAAGTTCTAGATTCAAGAGTAAAGAAGAAGACTAGGCATGGAATTTATATGGAGCATTTAGTAAAATGGAAGAACCAGCCTGAATCTAAAGTGACATGGGTAGCTGAACATGAATTCAAAAAGAGAGGTATCAGTCAAGATCTCTTGAATACTGACCCACCTTAAGTTTTTTTTTGTCATAGGGGGAGAATGGTGCAGGAGCACCTAGGAAATATGCCAAGTTTCCTAAATCATTTTTGGCTTGTAGTGGTCTTGGCTAGACCACATGAATAACGGCTATGTGATAAAGCCCCAAGTGTGTGAGTTGTGTTTGTAAATAGGTTTTTGTTGTGTTTGAGTTTCCAAGTTGCTTCTATGTTGGCAAAATTGCTTAAATTGCTTGTTAGAGCCTAGAATGGTCAAACACTGACCAAGACCCCAGGAGGATGGGAAACATGGAAAATATGTTAAAAGTTTTAATTACATGGAAATAGGTTCATTTAACCATGTTTGAGGTCATGGAGCCATTAAATGCACAATAGTGCAAAAGTTGCACTTGGCAACTTTGCAACTTTGCAAAGTTGCTTGACAACATTGATAAAAAGTGCTAAAACTTTATAAGGGCTTCAAGAATCAGTTGGAAACCTATGGGATCTGTTGATTCACGTGATTAAGAGGTATTTAAGACCAATTCAAGTTAGTTTGAGGGTTGGCATATGCTTTTGTACGAATTTTGGCATTGGAATGAAGAGCAAACTGAGCATTTTGATGACAGTTTTATGATTTCACCCTTCATCCACACCTTTAATGGATTGATAGGGTTGCTGTTTTCATGTGATTTTATAGTGTATGGAATTTAGATGATTTGGTAAAGATTAGGAGTTTTTTTTATCAGTTTCATTACTAGTTTGAAAAATCTTTTTAAAGTTGCCAGTTCGCTGGTCTGTACACAACAATCAGCAAAGAAATCTCTATAACTTGAATTCCAATGGTGGAACCATGATGGCATTTTGGAATCAAGTAATATACTGTATAAACAATGTAAATATGTATTTTTTTCTTGTTTTTCAGAGGTTTGTTGTTTTTTCCAAGAGGCCCTAGGCGAGTTTGCATACCCGGCTAGGCAATAAAATCAACAAATAAGTGTTTGAAAGGGGCATAGAATGGGGTGTTGGGTGCAATAAAAATTCATGGAAGGAAAGAGTGGTGAGTGAAGGAAGTTAATTCCAGGAGTTCAGTCATTTAGAGTCCATTTGAGTGGTGGAAGGAAGAACTCTCTATATTCCTGTTCATACAAACAAGAAACCCTTGTAAATAGACATATTTTTGGAAATCCCTTGTACGGATGACCTGGGTGTTGCAGACCTGAAAAATCTTCAAGGGGAGCCAAAAGGGTATCCAAATCATAAATTTTTTTGAGTACTTCTTAAGGGTTTGAGGAGATATAAGCCAAAAATCAGTTTTGGAGGCCTAATTTTGTTATTAGTCTTGGTAGCCCTCTTAACTATGCAATCTTCAAATCGATTGGAAACCCAATAATCCAATTCACCTAGTGATCCTAAAAACTATTGAATGAGACCTAATAAAAGCCTTGGAATTCAATATAGCCAAGAATGAACTCCTGGAAGCCAGTTGTCAAGAACGGTGCAATGAGAGCACTAGGGAGACCCCATGGTGAAATAGAGTTTTGAGTTGATTGGTGAGGATTAGTGTAATAAGGGAATAGAGAGAAGATTCCCGTGGATTAGGGTATAGGATAAATACCCTAAGAGGCTAGGAGAAAGCCTAAAGTGAGTTCTAGTAGTTGAGGCTAGAACCTTGTTCAAGATCCTCCCCATCAAAAGGCCAACCCTGTTAAAGGTTAAAATACACACTGTTAAATGTGACCTTGTTAAATGATTTCAATCACCTTGTTAGGAGTGAGCCTTGTTAGAGGACATTAGACCATTCACATGGAATGTCACCTGATTAAAGGATTTACAAATGACTATTAGGTTAACCTTAATCCAAAGGATTTACCCTAGACTAATAAAATTGTTAGAGAGTAACATTAAGGCTTTGATTTGATAACAACTTACAACTTCATTTGCAAATTACATATCACTATTCAGTCCTCCATTCTACTTGGGCTTCATAAATTGCAGCTCTAATAGCTTGTTCACCCTTCAATCATTCATATCCTTAAGCCTTCTTGCTTAGTATGCCATTGTAGACTCTTCTCTAGGTCACTTGATGAAGCAAAATGCTTGACTCCTTGTCTTCCTTAGGTTATCACACACGACAACCTTGCTTCATGACCAACCATTCCTATAAATAGGAAAATAAGATATTTTTTTGCTCATTCTCCATCATCCAATTTAGGGTTTGGATGGATTAGGTAGGATACAATGAATCTACCCCACATTCTATATCTCTTCTAGAGACTTCTCCTTGAATACTCTTTGAATTTGCCTAAAAATAGTTTACCTTGAATTATGTGCCACTAGCTCATCAACCTTATCTTCCAACTGGTTCACATTGTATATGAGCAATGTTAGTATGCTAATAGAAACCAAATTTAAATAAAGCTTCTACAAACTAAACAAAATTCATAAACTTCAAGATAGACTAAGATGAGCTCTCAATTGAGAATATGAGCCATTAATGGGCTCTCTCAATGATAAGCTCTCTTGTTGAGTAGCTTTGTCTAAATAGATAGGATGTATGCTCAAGCTTATGCTTCAAAAAGGGCTTCAATGGATGATTGTGGATTTTTAGTGTGGATAGATGGCTTTAGTATGGATTTGGCTCTCAAAATAGCATTATAACTTTACTTCATGGATTGTGTTATTTTGCAAAGGGGAAGGATCCAATTTATAGGCAAGAGGCTTGAGGGATTGAGGGCTAAGATGCAAGGATGGGAAAAAGCTTATGGAGGGCTCAGATTGCATGAGAGGAGAGCACATGGATTGTGCTTCCTTATAGCCAATCAAGGAGTGACACATGTCACATGGTGAGAGGATGGAGGAAAGGGGAAGGATGAGTCAACGAAGGAGGCTCAAGGGATAAAATCTTCATAAAGACCCTCATAATGACTTGTAAGAGCAATAAAAGGGCTTGTAAGAGTCATTTATGACCTAGTGGACTTCATAAAGTTTTATGGTTGAGATATTTTGAGGGTGATGAGAGCAATTTCGACTTGGACTTGATTAGGAAGGTTTTAAGCTTGTTTAGGCTTGTGCAAATGATTAGAGGATGGATTAGGATTAGCTTAGGGATAGGCAAGTGGATGGCATTTAATGAGGGTGGGTGAAGGAGGAGATATTTGTTAACTTTGGCTTGGGTTAGTAAGTTTTAACCCATGTTTAGGGAATGTGACAAGGTTAGGAGGGGATTAGGATTAGGTTTAAAGACATCTTCTAGAAGAGTCTAGACTTTGGATGAGGATAAAGACTTTCTAGAATAGTCTAGAATTTCCTAGGATGAGGATGAAGACTTTCTAGAAGAGTCTAGAACTTCTTAGGGTGAGGATAAATTAGATTTTTAGGAAATAAATAAAGTTTTATTTATTTCAAGGGTTTGGGTTGAGGAGATATTTATTAAAACTTTTTTAATAAACATGAGGATTAATATTTAATCTTAATTAAATATTTTGAGTTGGGATTAGGGGTAGGAAATGATGGGATTAGCCTTTAATCAAAATTAAAGAAGGATTAGAAGATTTTGGAAGAGTTTAGTGGTCTTAAGGAAATTGGCCAAGTTTTGGGCAAAAAATAATTTATTTATTTATTTTAGGATTTTTGGTCAATTTATTAATTGAATAATTAATAAATAAGGAAATAATGTTTAAATAAGATTTAAACATTTTTGGGAGGGATTCCTTAATTAAATATTTTTAATTAAGATAAAGGGATTTAATGGCATAAAAATTAATTAATTAATTAAATAATTAATTAATTAATAAATGATGATGTCATCAGGACTTTTTCAGAAAATAAAAATACTTTATTTTCTAAAGGTTTTTAGGTGTCTACATTTTGCCCCTCTTTGATGTGATGCCGCAAGTGGCATGGCATCAAAGATAAGAAAATAAGATGCCCAAGGCTAGAGCAGAAGAGGAGAGAATGGATTGTGAGATGCCCCCTCAAGAAGGCAGCGGGGAGAGAAAGCGAGGCTCGATGGCTTCTTGAAAAGTACAAGAATCCGAGATGAGCAAGGAGACTCAGATTGGCAAAGAGAAGGGGCTAAATTAGCTCAAACTCTCACTATGGGAGAATGATAAAGGAGAATCAGATGCAGAAGAGGAAGCAAGCTTAAGACTTTAGGGAAGGTGGAGGATGAAGGAGCGGAGTGCTATAAAAAGGAGTCCAGGATAGGGAGATGGATGAGGGGATTAAAAAGCTGATGCAACAGGATTTCAAAGAGTCAGATTGGCGGAAGATGGGTTTCGGAGATCCCTAGGACTAGGATTGTGGATCTCGAAAGATGAGGCTTGGTGGATTGATTTGGATTGGTGGATCCCTAAGACTAGGATTGTGGATCCCTAAAGCTAAAGGTGAGGAGTGATTCAAAGAGATACTGATGCATAAGCTGGGGTAGGAGAGACGGATGCTGGATATGGATGGGGGATAATGGAGATGAAGGAAAACCATTGAAGCTTTTTGAGCGAGGGGATACTTCAGAGAGAAGTACCACCATGTAGTTGAGCACTAGATTTGCTATAGGACTATTGGTTAATTGCCAAGGTTACCAAGAACATCAAGGCCTTTTCACCAACCATCCAAAGGAGTGACGAACTGACTCAAAACAAACACGCAAGGATTTCCCCAGTATCACACATGAATCCCAGAGGAAGCAGTGTGGAAATGACACTAGGTAACCCACAAGCAGAAAAGAAAACAAGCAAAAGACATGATCAAGACCTTACACTCTGATTGCCCCATTTGCAGTATACCATGATATGGAAGATCGCGGCAACCTTGAGGAGGGAACAAGGAGATTGCTTGGAAAAGATATTTCAAGACCCAACAGGGAAGAGTCCAAATCAAAAGAAAGTGAAAATCCAAAAGAGAACCGTTTGCCAACGAGATGGGTAGGACGAGGTACTAACGGACCAAGATCAGACATGAGGAAAGCTATATCCTGCAAGGACCTATCGAAGAGCACCTAAGCTGGTGGATTTGAATGAGTGATGCATCTGGCAAGCTGAACTAAGAAAGATAACACTTTGGTGACATGAAATCTAGCTAAAGGATGCGTTGGAATAGCTAACCAAGATGTGTGATGGGTGCAAGATGCTGATCAAGGATGAACTGACATGAACGCTGGATAGATACAATGGTACTAAGCTAAAGAGGATGTACAAGCTGACAGACCAAGATATTTACAAGCAGGCTAATCAAGATATGGTACAAGCTAACGGACCAAGATAGTTACAAGCAGGCAAAAGCTCAGGATGATAGGATAGCGGGATGGTTCGATGTTGTGCAAGATGCAAAAGCTAAGGGTGGAGTGATAGCAAAAGATATGGATTTGGCAGGATGCATCCAATGATGATGAGAGATTTTGTAACCAAGGATAGCTAGAGGAGCAGGATGAGATAGCTGGATAGGATGGTAGATAGCTAGGATTATGATGGATATAAAGAGATGACATTGGGTTTGCATGAGGATAGCCTAGAGCTAGATACCAATGACAAGGGAGGATGGAAAAGCCAAGATCTCCAAGGAATATAGTGCCCCCAATTAGAAGATAACATGCGAAAGGAGGTCTTATGATAGATGTGATAGGATTGAAGCTAGGATGGAAAAAGCTGAAGGGGCTAGGGAGATGGATGATAGCTGAGATGATTGGCTGAAGCTGCATAAGATTAGTGGATGGTGTGAGATGGAAGCTAGAGGATGGAGGATAGGTGGATAGATTGGAAGATGGAGGTGGATGTCAAGAGATGACCAAAAGCATGAGGGTGATAGGCTAAGCTGGGGATGGCAGGATTACGCATGACGCTTGTTTGCCAAGTTTTCATCATGGTACTTGTCCAAGGCGCTTGAATTGCCAAGTTTTCACTAGTGGACGCTTTATTTTTCTTTTCTTTTTTGACTTTTTGACTTTGGACTTAGCTGGAATGATTTTGGCTTTCTTCAGCTATTTTGGCTTTTTTGGGATTTTTCACTGGTTGTTGGAATGTTCAATTTTGTTGCTAGCTGTTGGTACACCGGATGTGTGATTTATGCAATAGATCGGATTAGATGGGATTGATGGTAGGAGATGGAGGAATGAAAATGCTGGAAAGGAGCATGAGATGGGGATGCTTGCAAGAGCAACATTGGCACATGTTGGAATGGGTGTGAAAAAAGCATATGGGGGATAGATGGTAGATGCGAGCGTGATGGAGGATTTGTGGAAGCGTTCTTGGGGATATAGGCACCCAAGATGGAGTTAGGAGATGGGGGACATGAGTCACTGGATGGGGGATTAGCAATGGTGGATGCCATTATGCATTGGGTTTCAACTTTTTTCTTGGGGATCCACATGGTTTTGGATTTTCTTTTCATAGGCTGTTGCATTGTTTTGCATTCTTTGATTGGATTTTACCTTTTTGGAGTATGTCTTTTAGAATAGACATATGATTGCCTAGGATGTGGATTTTTAGCTTTATGCATTTTGAAGTTGGCATTCACATTACTGTGGTAAGCTTTGGGAAGATGGTTAGGAGAAGCTTTGTGAGTTGGAGAGGATATGAAAGAGCATGTAGGGGGATGATGATGGATGATGTGCCCTGATATGTGCCTTTGTTGATCTTGCATAGAAATGGATGGAATAGGATTTTTATGATGGCTGATAGGAGGATGGAGGATGGTAGATTTTGGGACATAGGGACCCAAAATGGATTTAGCGGATGAAGGGGGGATATGGTAGGTTGTTTTGGGTTGCAAAGATGGTGGAGGGGGGATGACATAAGATTTCTTGAAGGAGTGATGGGAGGTTGGCATGGTGGGCTTGGAGATAGGCTTGGTTTGGGGGTGTGGTGTACCAACACCTTTAGATGGTGAGCCTTTGGATACATATCCAAGACCATGAAATCCTAGATTTTTTTGTGCAATAATAGGCTCTCTAATTCCTTGCTCTTGTGGTCCTAAACCTTGACCTTGATAATGCCATCGATTGAGCATTTGAACAAGCTGAGGAAACTTTTTGCTTGCAGAAAATGGTAGAAGTGATTTATTAGGTGTATTGTAATGGGGAGATACTGTTCTTAATTCTTTTGCTAAGAGAGGTCCACCATGGATGAATGTAAGTGAACCAAGAGGGTAGATTATAGATGGTGGAATAGCTTGAATAGGTGGTAAGATGGAAGCATGGAGCGGGGGAGATGGAAGGATAGGATCTTGATGTAGCTGGTGGGATGACAAGATATATTGTAGTGGAGGAGATATGGCTTGAGGTTTTGGAGATGGAGGAGATGGTGACTGCACTATGGATGGAAGACATGGTACGATGATATCTTCATTTATGCTTTGGGGGATGTCAACATGCTTTTGGGCAGGATCTTGATAGGATTGGTTTGGAGTGGATGGTGTGATAGGAGGTGAAGGGATGGATTCTTCAAAGGCAGCGGATGGATAGATGGGAGATTCAGTAGTGGAGATGGGTGAGTAGAAGATGGATGCATACGGGTCATTACGAGAGATTTGGGAAATGCTTGGAGGCGATGTGGATAGGATTTGGAGGGATTTGATAGGTGGTGGGATTTTGATGCTTGCGAGAAGTGGAAGGATTTTAAGCAATTTGATGGATGGTATGGGGATGATAGCTATGGGAGATGGAGGTGATATTATAGATGGGGAAGCTTCATCACTGACTATTTCACATGGTTGGATTAGATGACATGGCTTATCGACTGTTGGAGGCAACTTTTCTTGTATTTACACTAGGAGATTCCTTGGAGACTCGTGTGTCGAAGGTGGAGGTGGATTGACAAGAATAGCTAGTGTGATGGGGGTGGAAGATTGGAAGCTTGGTTGATGGGGTGATGGAGGGGAAGCTGGAATATCAGATGGCATGACTAGATAGTTTGGAATAACTCTTGGATTTTGGGGGATGCTTGGGGGAATGTTTCTAAGGCTTTCAATATACCCGTCATAGTCAACAAGATTTTCATCATCATTGGAATAGGAGGTGGAAGGAGCAAGGACAATGCGACCAAACACATCATGATAGGATTGGTACTTCATGCTTTGATGATGAGTTTGATGGGGATGGGGTCTTGCATATGGATGAACACGAAAGCTCATGGTTAGATTTGTGTTAAGCACAGATTTTGGATTGGCTGATGAAAGATTTCCTAGGGAGAGTCAAAGTTGCATGACAGACCTAAGGAGGATTGGCTAGAGATTTTTGGCTTTCCTGTGGATGGAAGACTTCAAGGGCATGCTATCAAAAAGTGAGAGTTTTTCTTTCCTATGCGCTGGATTGGTGGAGATTGTGTCAACCTAAGAATAGACTAATGATCCTATGGGCATGACACAAGATTGATTACTTGTGGATCCCAACCTTTAGCTAAAGGTGATGAGGGATAACAAATGACAAAGCTAGATTACCCTAGACAATGCTCTGTCAGAGGGATAACCTTGGTGAGATTGGTTGATTGGTAGGATTGATTGGATAGCAAACTCTGGCAGAGTAACAACAACTCTTTAAAGGCTTGGGTGATTTTGGATTGTGTTGCTAGCTGGCTGGGGGGATGATTTGGATGGACTTTGGATTTGGCATTGTTCTAAGGCAAAGAACTAGATAGATTCGATTGCAGCGGGGGAGCTTGGATGATTTTCTGATAAGGCAGTGACTACGCTAAGTATGCCTTGAGCTAGGAGATTTTTGCTTTTTTGGGATTTTGACCAAAGTTGGCAAACATTCATTCAAAAGCTATGAACAAATAAGCAGACAAAAGTTTTGAGCAAGCACGTCAAACACACCAACATCTTAGGAAGCTTTCTACAAGGATGAAATTTGGTTTAGCTAGGGAGTCCTCGATATATGCAAGGTACGTGAGGCCCAAATCCGTAGATGAAACCAAAAAGATGTCACACAGCCGAGAGGAGCGGTAACCCACTTCTCCTCTTTCACTTCTCAAGGGTATAAAGTTCCTTGAGGCTTAGCTCGAGTGACAAAATTTTGATCCCAAGAGAAGTGTCTTTGGATTCACCTCCTGATCTTTATACTTCGCCGGAACGCTGGAGTTGAGGTCGTCCCAAGGGGTGATGAAATCCCCAAGCAGGCCTCCTAAAAAGTGTAAAACAAGACCACATACATGATCTTGGGCTTTAAAAGACACGCGTTCATTCCAATTGATGATTTAAATTTTGTAAGCTATGATTGAAGACACTTGTGATTATGGCATACAATGTTCATTCCAACTTGATAGCGTCGTTAGCATAATGAAAGTCGAGAGATCGTCAACATAAGAAATGTGAGCGCCATTGAAAATGCGTCAAAACCATGCGATGTTGATTGATTTTTAGGCATTCAAGATTGAGTGTGATTTTATTTTAAGCCCAAAACAAAGATGTGTGAAACTTGATTGCCAAGCGCGCACCCGGAGGCTCTCCACGTCAAGATTTGTCCAATTTTTATGCCCAAATGAAGTGTGAGAGAGATTAATGCGCATTCAAAAAATTTTCTAACTTAGAAAAACCACTAAAGACCCAAGTGAGTGGAGTTTGATCTTTGTGGAGCACTTAACACCCTCTTAGGTAGACCCATCCCCATAGATGGTGCTGAGATTGCAACCAATGGTTAAATTGATGGGTGATTAAAGAGGGTGAGTCCAACTAAAAACTTACTCAAAGCATCTTTATTAGTTTTTATAACTTAGAAGATTTCAAAAATGTGGATTCTTTTTATGCCCCAAAAGATGATTATTTGATCTATGGCATTCAAGATTGGATTTTGTTGTTTTAATCATGCATTCATAAAAAAAATAAATTTGATTTTAATCCATGGCACTCAAGAGTGATTTTAGCAACATGCATTCAAAGACAAGTGATTAAACATTCAAGTTTTTTCCTTTGAGCATTCAAGATTGAGATTTTGTGTGTTGTTTTAAGAGCTTTGAAGTGCTTTGTTTTAACCTTAGATCATTCAAGATTGTTTTGGACTCAAAAGTGAAAATGACTCTTTGGACTTTGGTTTTCATTCAAGATTTTGTGTTTTAGTTTGCATATTTTAAGCCCAAAAATGATATTCCTAGATTGTTTTGATGTATGAAAAACCTAAGAAACATTCAAGATTTTGCAACAAGACATTTGTTTGGAACAAATAACAAAAGTTTTAGGACTCTTAGTTTTCATGAGATTTTTAAAAGAACTTTAAAATATTTTCAAATGAGGTTCATTTTATCCTTAATTGATGCTTTGAGTTTGATTTAGATTTTAGTGTGCACTTAGTGTTGATTTTGAACCTTTTGAAATGGAAACTTGAAGTTCTTTTTAAATTCTCAAAAATGAAGTGTTCCTAACTTTGCATGAATGCATCTAAAACCTTGATGTTGCAAGGATGCAAATGATTAGATTGGTTTAGTTTCACTTGTTAAAAGATTTTTTCTTTTTTGCAAATTTTTAATTTTTTAATGGATTTAAGTATGATTTGGCGGTTCATTTCAAGCACTAAAAAGAAGTGTGTATGATTTTGCTTCCTTAAAAAAAAATGTCCAAGATCTCCCACAAGAAGAAGAAGAAGAAGTAGATGGAATAAGAATAATATAGACAAGAAGAGGAAGAAGAATTCCAAGTGCTTTGTCCACCTATAAGCTTGAAAAATCTGCAAATACTATGAGATAGACTATGAGTTCCTTTGTCTTCTTCATGCTCATGTGGACCTACAAAACCAATTTATACAATTCTACGAATCACAAAAAAAAGAAAAATTAGCCAAAATCAGCAAATGACATACAAAACTTGACTAAAAAAGCTAATGAAGATGACCCATGCAGGGTCCCACCGGGCGTGCCAAAATGTATATGAGCAATGTTAGTATGCTAATAGAAACCAAATTTAAATAAAGCTTCTACAAACTAAACAAAATTTATAAACTTCAAGATAGACTAAGATGAGCTCTCAATTGAGAATATGAGCCATTAATGGGCTCTCTCAATGAGAAGCTCTCTTGTTGAGTAGCTTTGTCTAAATAGATAGGATGTATGCTCAAGCTTATGCTTCAAAAAGGGCTTCAATGGATGATTGTGGATTTTTAGTGTGGATAGATGGCTTTAGTATGGATTTGGCTCTCAAAATAGAATTATAACTTTACTTCATGGATTGTGTTATTTTTCAAAGGGGAAGGATCCAATTTATAGGCAAGAGGCTTGAGGGATTGAGGGCTAAGATGCAAGGATGGAAAAAAGCTTATGGAGGGCTCAGATTGCATGAGAGGAGAGCACATGGATTGTGCTTCCTTATAGCCAATCAAGGAGTGACACATGTCACATGGTGAGAGGATGGAGGAAAGGGGAAGGATGAGTCAACAAAGGAGGCTCAAGGGATAAAATCTTCATAAAGACCCTCATAATGATTTGTAAGAGCAATAAAAGGGCTTGTAAGAGTCATTTATGACCTAGTGGACTTCATAAAGTTTTATGGTTGAGATATTTTGAGGGTGATGAGAGCAATTTCGACTTGGACTTGATTAGGAAGGTTTTAAGCTTGTTTAGACTTGTGCAAATGATTAGAGGATGGTTTAGGATTAGCTTAGGGATAGGCAAGTGGATGGCATTTAATGAGGGTGGGTGAAGGAGGAGATATTTGTTAACTTTGGCTTGGGTTAGTAAGTTTTAACCCATGTTTAGGGAATGTGACAAGGTTAGGAGGGGATTAGGATTAGGTTTAAAGACATCTTCTAGAAGAGTCTAGACTTTGGATGAGGATAAAGACTTTCTAGAATAGTCTAGAATTTCCTAGGATGAGGATGAAGACTTTCTAGAAGAGTCTAGAACTTCTTAGGGTGAGGATAAATTAGATTTTTAGGAAATAAATAAAGTTTTATTTATTTCAAGGGTTTGGGTTGAGGAGATATTTATTAAAACTTTTTTAATAAACATGAGGATTAATATTTAATCTTAATTAAATATTTTGAGTTGGGATTAGGGGTAGGAAATGATGGGATTAGCCTTTAATCGAAATTAAAGAAGGATTAAAAGATTTTGGAAGAGTTTAGTGATCTTAAGGAAATTGGCCAAGTTTTGGGCAAAAAATAAATTTTTATTTATTTTAGGATTTTTGGTCAATTTATTAATTAAATAATTAATAAATAAGGAAATAATGTTTAAATAAGATTTAAACGTTTTTGGGAGGGATTCCTTAATTAAATATTTTTAATTAAGATAAAGGGATTTAATGGCATAAAAATTAATTAATTAATTAAATAATTAATTAATTAATAAATGATGATGTCATCAGGACTTTTTCAGAAAATAAAAATACTTTATTTTCTAAAGGTTTTTAGGTGTCTACACACATAATCCATGAAAAAAAACTTGTTGACTTAGATCCATCAAATTTACAATCTTTTAAATAATGCAATAGCTCGGCATTATCTTGCATCTAATGCTCAACACATACTGCATTGCTTAGCATCCTCTATAAAATCACTCGGCATGAACTAAAGTTTATTGGTGATTGAAATCAACTAAACTTTACTCGGCATCCACTATTCTACGTAATATACACTAGAATAAGCATTTACTTGGCTCCAACTGATTTTTTGGTTAGCTTGCACTGACTTTGCTCGAGACCTACTATCCATTTAGTCAAGCTTGGTAGACAAACTTTGTGTAACTTGTTCTTCTAAACTTTCTTAGTGTAACCAGCCTTTGTAACCTTAAGTAGATTGTCAATACATCATGTTATCACTATCTTAATTGATTCTTGTACTACTTTACATAATCATAACTCAACCTTTCCTCTAGGTGCTATTGTTACATCTTTTGATCAAATCCTCTTCATCAATCAAATAAGTGATATTACTTAAATCTTATAAGAAATTGTCTTACCAGAAAATAGTAGGTCTAACATCAGTGACAAAACAATTATTGAAGCATATTAGTCATACTTGTATGTTCTCAAAAATATTTCTCTTTAATTAGCGTCTTCAATCTATTCTTAACAATCTCCCTCTTTGGCTTTGATGGCAAACCAAACTGATCAACCAAATGGCAAACACCTTGTTCAACTAAACTGACTAGGTTAAAACAATAAGACCAACAAAATACCAACAAAAATAATTTCTTGTATTGAAATTTCTCTCTCTATCAGTAGCTTCTATCTTTTGATAAGGTTACTAAACTCTTTCTTATAACTCCCTCTGAGTGTCTTCTTATATCTCCCTCATTATATCTTCTTCTCACTAGGTAGATGTTAGGATTTCTCCCTCTTTGTTCTCCTGATCAACAACTCTCTCCTTTAGCATTTCTCTCCCTCTAAGATTAGTAAATCACTCCATCTCTTTGACAATTATTTCTTGATATCTCTCTCTCTTGATCTATCAATCTCTCAACAATTACATTGGCTTGATCAGTAATTATCTCCCTCTTTGACAACAATGCCAAAGACTTATGCCAAAAAATTGTCATCTTAACATGCATATATAAGCTTTTTTAGTTTCTTCAATTTTCTCCTTTTGTCACCTTGTTTGTGACTGATTCAAAGTTTCAGGTCTTTGATTATTTTAGGTAGCTCCTAAAGTAAGATCCTCTACATCAATGTATAACATATGAATATCAGCTTATTTGATGCAGGGCACTCCTCTTGTTACTTAGATAGCCTTTGATAGGGGTATCACCCCTAGTTTAGCTCCGAAATACTCATGAGCATCCTTAGGTAATGTTGTTCTAAAGATATCAACAATATGCTCTTTTGTGTTGACATATTCTATCTTCACCTCTTTATGTTGAACTAACTCTCTCAAGTAATGATACTTGATTGCAATGTGCTTAGTCTTTGTTTGCATCACTGGATTCTTTGATATATTGATAGAACTTGTATCATCACAATAAAGTATCACCAATTTTGTGATCTCTTCCTTAATACCTTTGAGTAGCTATTTGATCCACACAATTTTTGTACAATTTATAGTGGCAACAACATATTTAGCTTCAACAATAGATTGTGAAGTACAATTTTGTTTCTTGCTACTCCATGTAACCAACCTCTTACCTAAGAAAAATGATCCTCCACTGGTGCATTTTATATCATCAATGTTTCTAGCCCACTCAACATCAGTGTAGGCTCTTAATTTAAATTTCTCATTCTTCTTATAGTATATAGACCAAACTCTTCTATTCCTTCTAGATATCTCATTATTCTTTTTACAACCATCAAGTGATTCTCCCTGGGATTAGTAGATAATCTTTTAACTATCCCTATAGATAATGCAATATTAGGTCTTCTATGTACTACATATTGTAATTTACCAATCATAGACTTGTAAAATATTTGATTCACCTCAACTGAATCATAATCCTTTGACAACTTGTGTCCTATCACCATAGGTGTACTTACTAGTTTAGAATTCTCCAATCCAAAAGTTTTCAATATTTCCTTGACATATTTTGACTGAGTGATGTATATATGCCATATTTCATCTGATATACTTGCAAACCCACAAATAATTTGATCTCTCGAAACATAGGCATTTCAAATTCTTGCTTCATCTAATTTGCAAAATTCTTACATAAAGCATCTTGACCTCCAAATATGATATTATCAACAAAAGTTTTAGATAACAAAATACCTTTTCCTTTGTCTATCTTCATGTACGGATTGTTGTTATCATCAATCCTTTCAAATCCAAACTTCACAAGATAATTATGAAGTCTCTCATACCATGCTCTTGGTGCTTGTTTCAAACCTTATAGAGTTTTGTGTAGTCTACATACCATGTTCTTATTGTTAACATCAACAAAACCTTTTGGTTGTTCTATGTAAACTTCTTCCTCTAATATGCCATTTAGAAATTCGGATTTAACATCCATTTGATAAACTTTGAAACCTTTGTATGTAGAATAAGCAAGTAAAGTTCTCACTCCTTCCAATCTAGCAATAGGAGCAAATGTCTCTCCATAGTCAATTCCTTCATCTTGTGCATATTTCTTGCAAAATAATCTTGCTTTGTTTCTTGTGACTTCACCATTTTCATCTAGCTTGTTTCTGAATACCCACTTAGTGCCAATTACATTTTTGTCTTCTGGTCTAAGAACTAGACTCCATGTTTTATTTTTCTCTATTTGTTCAATCTCTTCTTCCATCGCTTTACTCTAGTCTACATCTTCTAAAGAATCTCTCACTAATTTGGGTTTCTTTATACTCAGCAAACATGTATCATCTTTCAATTTGTTTCTTGTCATTGGTTCGGCATCTTTGTCTCCAATGATTTGTGTAACAAGATAATGTCTCTTCACAGATTTTGACAACCTTGGTTCAGCACTAGTTTGTTCAATTTGTCTCACAACTTTTGAATCACTGTGTACATCTCTATCAGGTAGTTCAATATGTCTTTCATGTACACTAATCTCAAAATTAGAATGTGCTTCAACTTCATTTTGTAGCTTGGCATCTGAATGGAGCTTGGTTCCTAAATGCAACTCAACATTCATGGGGTGTGACTTGACAGTCATTGAAACTTGTTATTGGTTTGTAGCTTGATTTGTAGCATCTTCTTTAGCAAGCATACCTTCATAAAAATATACAAATGCTTTGTATTCTTCTAGTTCTTTCATAGGTTCAACCTCATGTACTTCTATATATTCATCAAAGTTCACATTTGCACTTTCCACAACTCTGTTAGTGTTAGTATTTAAACACTTATCAGCTTTACTTCTTGTGGAGTATCCTAGGAATATACCTTCCTCACTTTTTGCTTCAAGTTTACCTTTCTTGAAATCTTTAAGAATTTAATACTTACTAACAAATACCTTAAAATATTTCACATTGGGTGAGTATCCATACCATAGTTCAAAAGGTGTAGAATGAGTACCTTTCTTGACTTATACAGGATTCAAGATATACACAACTATACTTATAGGTTCTCTCCAATATTTTAAAGCAACATTCTTCTCCATCATGAGTGTTCTAGCATAGTCTATTGAGATCTGATTGAAAGGGACCATTAAAAGAAGGAGATTGCTGAAGAAGACTACATGTTTTAATCATCATTTTGTCATTGATGTCAAACTTGCTATTTGCTGGTAAGGCAACTACTTATAAGATTCAAGTACTATCACTTAGTTGATTGATGAAGAGGATTTGATCAATAAGATGTAACAAAAGCACCTAGAGGAAAGGTTGAGTTATGATTATGTAATGAAGTACAAGGATCAGTTAAGACAGTGATGACATGATGTATTGATAATCTACTTAAGGTTACAAATGTTGGCTACACTTAGAAAATTTAGAAAAGAAGTTACATAAAGTTTGTCTGCCAAGCTTGACCAAGTGGATAGTAGGTGCCAAGAAAAGATAGTACAAGCCGAGCAGAAAGTTAGTTAGAGCCAAGTAAAAGTAAAATTCTAGTGGATACGAAGCAAGATAGTTGATGCCAAGTAAAGTTTAGTTGATGTCGAGCACCAATAAACTCTAGTTGATGCTAACTGAATTCACAATGGATGCTAAGCAATGTAGTATGTGCCGAGTATCAGAAGGTTGATCATGCCGAGTTGCTACATTATTTTGAAGATTGAAGATTCACTAAATCTGAGTTGACAAGTTTGTTTTCTTGAATTTTGTGAACCAGGTGGAAGATAAGGTTGATGAGCTGGTGGCATAGAATTTGAGGTAACCTATTCTTAAGTGTATTCAAATAGATTCTACGAGAAGTTTCTAGAAGAGATACAAGATATGGGGTAGATACATTCTATCCTACCTAATCCATCCAAATACTAATTTGGATGATGGAAAATGAGTTGGAAAATATCCTAATTTTCTACTTATAGGAATGTTTGGTCATGAAGCAAAAGTTGTCATGTGCGAGAACCTAAGGAAGATAAGGAGTTAAGGGTTTTGCTTCATCAAGTGACCCAAGAGAAGAGTTTACAATGGCATGTTAAGAAAGAAGGCTTAAGGAGATGAATCCTTGAAGGGCGAAAAAGTTATCGGAGTTGCAAAGTATGAAGGCCAAGAAAAATTGAGGACTAAATAGTGATTTATAATCTGCAAGAGAAGTTGTAAGTTCTATCAAATCAAAGCTCTACTGTTACTCTCTAACAATTGTATCAATCTAGGGTAAATCCTTTGGAGTATGGTTGACTTAACAGTCATTTGTAAATCCTTTAATAGGGTGGCATTCCAAGTGAATGGCCTAAAGTCTTCTAATAAGGCTCACTTCTAACGTGGTGATTGAAATCCCTTAACCAGGTCATATTTAATAGTGTGCATTGTAACCTTTAATAGGATTGGCCTTTCATAGGGCATCAATTTAGAAGAGTGAAAAGGAATAGCATCTTACTGGTGGTTTTTCCCAAATTGAGTTTCCATGTAAATCATTGTGTCAAGTGTGTTGATGAATCTGTTTTGTTTCATACTTTACATTTCTACATGTTGATTTGATAGTAACCTACAAGTTTTAGTGATTACATAATGTTATGGATGCATGCATGGATATGAATGAGTTCACTAAGCTGTGAAAAGTTTTGTTTATATATTTGGACCTTGGATAACTGATTCACCCCCTTCCCTCCCAATTATTCTAAAGCATTCCAACACTATCCATTATAGATATATTCCTTCTTTCAGCTATTCCATTTTGTGGAGGGGTTCTAGGTACATATGTCTATCTTTTATTTCCTTTGTCATTATAGAACATCTCAAAATCATTTGATGTGAATTCTAATCCTCTATCAAATCTTAAACACTTCAAACTTTTACCCATTTCCTTCTCAACTCTTGCGAAGTACCACTTAAATATTTAAAAAGCATCATATATTTGTTTTAGAAACATAACTATCATTATTCTAGAATAATCATCAACAAGTAGCATAATGTACTTATCTCCTTTGTAGCTTTGTACATCAATTGGACCACACAAGTCAGTATGAAAAATCTCTAGTATTTCTTTAGAGGTATAATCTTTACTCTTACAACTTGACTTTGTCATTTTGCTTAACTGAAATTGTTTACACATTGCATTATCAAGCTTCTTCAACTTAGACAAACCTCTAACTTTTCTCATGTTATTGATACTGACCAGGATATCATAATTGACATGACATGACCTTTTGTGCCATAGCCACACATCATCAAATTTTACAACAAGACAAGTAGCATCCTCTATGTTAAGATAGAATAGATTACTTCTAGTTTGATCACCCTTTCCAATCAGTTTCCCATTAGTTTCATATGTCTTAGTAATCTTTTTTTCAAACTCAAACTTACAACTTGAATTATTTAGTTGTGACACACTCAAAATATTATAGTTAAGTCCTTAAACATAGTAAGTATTGTCACATAAAATCTTATCTATGAGTTTGATAGAAGCTTTTCCTTTTATCAAACATGGTGCATCATTAACAAATCTTACACTATTTCCATCATAACAATCCAGGGTAATGAGCTTACTTATGTCTCCAGTCATATGATGTGAACACTCACTGTCAATGATCCATCTATCATTTTTGTTCACACAAGTTACAAGTGTAGTTGCCTCATCTTCATCAGATTCATCCTTCATTGCAACATACACCACTTCATCATCATGTTCATCAGAATTATCCTTTTTTTCCTCTTCAACAATGTAGCATGGCTTTTTGCCTTTGTCTCTATAGTCCTTGCGATCTCCATCTCTTCTACTCTTGTATTTGTCACCACCTCTATAATTCTTCTTTTCTGAACATTTAGCAACAATATGACCAACCTCATTGCAATTGAAACTAATGATAGGAAATTTACCTTTACCTTTGTAGAATCTTCTTGCCAGTAGTGTTTCAAGTTGTTCTACATCCTCCTCATTTGTATCACTATCACTAGACACATACTTCTTCTTTTTCTTCTTTTTCTCCTCATCAGGTTCTTTCAATGATACCTTAGATTTGAAAGAAAATTCAATACTTTTAGGTTTGTAATTATCCAAGATAGATAGCTCAAGTAGTGAGTCTACCTACTAGATCTTCAAGTGATAGTTTATTCCGTAATATGCATCTCAGTTCTTGATTTCCAAAAACTCTAATAGCATATATAGGTAACAATGTCCTTAATACTTTGCTTAGTATAGTATCATCATCTACATTACCATTAGCTCCTCTTATTGCATTGAAAAATTCTTTTATCTTTTGAACATACTGAGCAATATTTTCACCTTCTTCCATTCTCATATCATCAAACTTACCTCTAAGACTTTCAACTTTGGCTCTTAGAACATTTGCATCTTTCTTTGTAGATTGTGGTTAGGGAATCCCACATTTTCTTTGCACTATCAAGATTATTGATATCATCAAATTCAACATAGCTTAGGGTAGAGGCAATCTCTAGCATTGCCTAGTTATTTTCTTTCTTCTTTTTCATATCTTCGGCAGTTGAGGCTCCAATAGGATCAACATGCTCAACATAAATGGTAGATTGTGCATGATCTCCAAGTCCTCCAAGGTGTAGCTTATCAAACTTTTCCATACAAGAAATTTATCCCTATTAAGCTTGGGTACTTCTCTTTTTGACATCTTGATATTTATGCTTCTAGTACCTTCAAACTAGTCCTCTCAAGCAGATGGCTTTGATACCAATTGTTGGAATACTTTAGAATAACTAGGGGGGTTTTCAATTATCCAAGGTCCAAATACATAAATAAAACTTTCAACAACTTAGTGAACCCATAAAACATTTAACTTCATCATGCATTCATCCATAAGATTATGCAATCACTTAAAACTTGTAGGTTACTATCAAATCAACTTATAGAAATGTAAACATTAAACATAATAGATTCATCAACACACTTGACACAATGATTTACATGAAAACCCTATTTGGAAAAAACTGCCAGTAACATGCTACTCTTTTCACTATTCTGAAGTGATGCCTTGTGAAAGTCTAACCCTATTAAAGGTTACAATACACACTGTTAAATGTGACCCTATTAAAGGACTTCAATCACCTTGTTAGGAGTGAGCCTTCTTAGAGGACTTTAGACCATTCACTTGGAATGTCACCCAGTTAAAAGATTTACAAATGAATATTAGGTCAACCTTAATCCAAAGAATTTATGCTAGACTGATACAATTGTTAGAGAGTAATAGTAAGGCTTTGATCTAATAGCAACTTACAACTTCATTTTGTAGATTACAAATCACTATTCAGTCCTCCATTCTACTTGGCCTTCATATAATACAACTCTGATAGCTTGTTCACCCTTCAAGCATTCATATCCTTAAGCCTTCTTGCTTAGCATGTGATTGCAGACTCTTCTCTAAGTCACTTGATGAAAAAAAACCCTTGAATCCTTGTCTTCCTTGGGTTTAAGCACATGCCAACCTTGTTTCATGACCAAACATTCCTACAAATAGGAAATTAAGATCTTTTGCCACTCATTCTCCATCATCCAATTTAGGGTTTGGATGGATTAGGTAGGATACAATGAATCTACCCCACATTCCATATCTCTTCTAGAGACTTCTCCTTGAATCCTCTTTGAGTTTTCCTAAAAATGGTTTACTTTGAATTTTGTGCCACCAACTCATCAACATTATCTTCCACCTAGTTCACATAATCCAAGAAAACAAACTTGCCAACTCAAATCCATAGAATTCATGATCTTTTAAATAATGCAGTAGTTCAACACTATCTTGCTTTTGATGCTAGACACATAATGTGTTGCTTGACATCCTCTGTAAAATCATTTGATACAAGATAAAGTTTATTGGTTTTCAGCATCAACTAAACTTTATTTGGCATCCACTGTTTTGCTTGACATACACTAGAATAAGCATTTACTCAACTCCAACTATTTTTCTACTTGGCTTGCACTGACTTTGCTCAGCATGTACTATCCACTCAGTCAAGCTTGGCAGACAAACTTTGTGTAACTTGTTCTTCTAAACTTTCTTAGTGTAACCAACCTTTGTAACTTTGAGTAGATTGTCAATACATCATGTTATCACTATCTTAATTGATTCTTGTACTACTTACATAATCATAACTTAACCTTTTCTCTAGGTGCTATTGTTACATCTTTTGATCAAATCTTCTTCATCAATCAAATAAGTGATAGTACTTAAATCTTATAAGTTGTCTTACTAGAAAATAGTAGGTTTGACATTACTAACAAAATAAATGATTGAAGCATATCAGTCATACTTATATGTTCTCAACAATCTCCCTCTTTGATTAGCTTCTTCAACCTATCCCCAACAACACTAGTGAATTTTGGATAGTGGTAGGACCCCCAATTTACCTCTTCTAGATACTTTTTAAAGAATCCTTAGGTAATGTCTTAGTAAATATGTCTACAATTTGATCTATTGATTTCACATATTCAAGCCTTACTTATTTCTCTTGTACTTTCTCATTCAAATAATGATACTTGATTAATATGTGCTTTGTCTTTGCATGTATTGCCAATTCTTTTGAAATATTTATTACACTAGTGTTATCACAATAAATAGTAATAGGCTCGGTTATCTCTTCTTGTATACCATCCAATAGTTTCTTAATCCATACAATATTTGAACAATTTATTGCAACAACAAAATATTCATGTTGGAAACAATTCTTCAATTTTATGTTGTAATTGATGTCAAACAGATGTTAGTATTAACCAAGCAATGAAGAGTTTGTAGCATTAACCTTGCATATTTTAGTATTAACCAAGTAGTCAAGTAAAGAAGACATTTTAGTATTAACTGAGTAGTTGGTTAATGGAGGATATCTTACTTGCAATATTTACCAATTGGTCAGGCATCAAAGGACTCACAGTATTAACTAAGTGTTCAATTCTAGTATTGACCAAGTGGTAGTAGAATGCAATTGTCTGATAATTAATTGATTGAGGTTGACTATTTGGATGGTTATTGATTATTTGGAAGGGTATTCAAGCTAACTTTTCCTAGCTTATGATATATAAGAAAGGTCAATTTGTGAGGATAAGATGAACAATTGGAATATGAAATAAGATGACTATGTGGGTGAAGGAAAAACAAAGTAGGAAAGTGTGGAAGATAAGCTGCAAAGAACATTTGATCAGTAAGAATCCAAAAGTCAAGCTAGAATAGAGATCTAAGTTTGCAAAGATAGTTTCTTCATAAATAAGGTCAAATTGTTGTTACCTTCTAACCATTGCAATAGTAAAGAAATCTCTTAATAGAGTTGACTTAACAATCATATTGCAAATTCTCTAACAAGGCGACATTTAAAGACCTCTAACTAGGCAACTCACAATAAGATGATCTAAATCCTCTAACAAGGTCACACTTAATAGTATGTTTTATAGCCTTTAATAGGTTTGGCTCCTAATAGGGCTCACTTTAGAAGAGTGAAAAATATTGTAACTAGTTGCATGGTAGTTTTCCCAAATTGGGTTTCCACATTAAATATTGGTGTCATTTGTTTTTATGTTATTTTATTTATGCTTTATGTTTCTACAACTAAGTTACTAGAGGATAAAATAGTTTAATAATCATAAGATTTCTTTGTTAACCAAGTGACAGTAATATTTTAGTGTTAACTGAGTTGGACAGTTTTGCATGATCAATCGAAAGTTTTAATTGACATCTAGGAATAGGGAATTGTTTTATGGTAACTAATTTACCCCTCCCCTCTCAGTTATACTCATCATTTCCAATAATTGGTATCAAAGCAATTTTTTCTTGCAAGGAAGGTTTCAAGGACCTAAGCTAAAGATCAAGATGTCATACAGAAGGGAGATTTCTAAAATTAATTGAGACAACTTTTCAGCATGACAAGAGTTGATGAAGCTACACCTATCAAGCATTAGTGATATTGGTCTATTATACTTGGAAAAAATTATGTGCCACCACCTAAACCTATGATTGTGGAGCAGATGAAAGAAACAAAGGATTACAATATAATGATGATTGACATAGCGTCTTCTCTCAACTATTATGAATCTAATGAGGTTAAATATGTCCTATTGCATTTGAAATGTGGGAAAAAATGTAGAGAGTCTATGGAGGTGACAAAAATGTGCAAGGAGCCAAGGCAGCAAGTTTAAGAGGCAAGTTTGATAGAATGAAAATGAAAGAAGGTGATAACATTTTCCAATATAGTGAAAGAATCAAAGAAAGTGTGAGTACAATCAAAGCTACAAGAGGAACAATAACTGATGAGACTGTGGTCAACAAGGTACTAAGAACTCTTCTTCCTATTTATGCAATTAAAGTTTTAGAAATTCAAGAGATGAAATGCAATCCTAAAAATTATATAACCTTTGATGCACTTGTGGGAAGATTGACTACTTTTGAGTTGGATAAATTTGATAACTATGTTCCTACCTCTAGCAACCTTGAATCTACATTCAAAGCCAAACTAACCCTTGGTAGAAAAGAAAGAAACTCAAAAGGAAAATAGGTTAATAGTGAAGAAGAAGATGATTCACATGAAGACCTTGAAGACATTGAAGCCCTACTTGCTAAAAGAGTATCAAAGGGGAAGGGAAAATTTAGAAGCAAGATTCTATTGATTTGTTTCTCATGTGAAGAGGTTGGTCATACTGTTCCAAGATGTCCAAACAAAGAAGATAAATATCAGAAAATAAATAACATGTTCAAAGGAAAGAAAGACTTCAAGAGCTACAAGGACTACAAAGACAAAGGTAAGAAATCTTGTTACATGCTAAAGATTCTGATAGTGATGATAATGAAGAAGTAGTTTACACTGCTGTTAAAGATGAATATGATAACAAGAAAAATGAAAATATGTCACTTATATATCATGTTAGAAAAAATGATACATGGATCATAGATAGCAGTTATTATCATCATAAAATTGGTAACAAAACTAAGTTTGAACATTTAGAACACTATGATGGTGGAAGTGTTAGATTCAGAAACAATGAACCATGTTATGTAAAAGGAAAAGGAATCATATATAGCATTAAATGAAGGTATCAAATGTGAAAATGTCTACTGGATTGAAGGATTATGACATAACCTATTTAGTGTAGGACAATTGAACAATATAGGATACAAGGTAGAATTCATGAATGACAAAGCTAAATTATTGGATGGAAAAGGAAACCTGGTTGGGACTAGCAATCAGACAAAAGGTAATTTATTTTACCTAGATCTCACTAAAAGTACATGTTTGTTAGCTCAAATAGAAGAAAGTTGGGTATGACATAAAATGATGTATCATGTTAATTTTGATAATCTGGTTACCATAAACAAGAACAAAAGAATAATAGGTATACCTTATCTAAAGAAACCTAAGATGGGCATGTGCAAACAATGTCAAATTGGAAAGATGAGTAAAATAATTTTCAAAAGTAAGTCCTATAATTCTAAAGAAGTTTTGGAACTAGTTCATATAGATCTTTGTGGGCCAATAGGTATAGAAAGCTACTATGGAGACATATACTTCATTCTATTTGTTGATGATTACTCTAGAATAATGTATGTAATGTAATTGAAAGATAAATCTAATTTTTTTGAAAAGTTCAAATAGTATTTGGCTAGAGGTAAGAAAGAAATAGGGGAGAATATAAAATGTCTAAGATCAAAAATAGAGGAGGTGAATTCATCTCAAATGAATTCAATGAGTTTTGTAATAATAGAGGAATCAAAAGACACGTGTCAACACCTAGAACTCTAGAGAAAAATAGAATAATAGAAAGAAGAAACAAATTCATCATGAAGTCTAAAAGAACACTAATGACTGAGAAGAATGTTGCACCAAAATAATAAAGAGAAGCAATTTGCACAAAAATTCATACACTTAATCAAGTTCAACTAAAGAAAGGTACAAACAACACACTTTATGAATTGTGGTATGGGTACAATCCTAATGTTTGTTATCTTAGAGTATTTTGAAATAAATGCTATATCTTGAAAGATATAAGGAAAGGAAAAATTGATGAAAAAAGTGATGAAGGTATATTCCTAGGTTACTCCAATAAAAGTAAGGCATACAAATGTTTGAATCTTGCTACTCACAAAGTCATAGAAAATGTACATGTGAAGATTGATGAGTTTGCAGAAAGAAGTAAAGAACAAAGCAACAAGGAGCCTGAAGACTACACATTCTTTTTTACTATGAGGATGAACCTGAGACTTTACCAGAAATAGTTGAAGCCAATAAGAAAAAAAGTGGACCTAGAAAATCATTGGTAGTAAAACTAGAATCACAAACACTTCAACCCAAGTTGCAACCATAGATAATGCAGCCTGAGTCACTGATAGTGCAACATGAATCATAGTTAGAGGAACCCAAGTTATAGCCAAATTAGCTAGTCGAGCCTTAGCATAAGGAAAGAGATCATAGAGAACCAAGTGAACCAAGTTTAGAGTTGAGAAAGAAAGATCCACGACTTGTAACATATGTCAGAAGACATCATGCACTTGATCAAATAATTGGAGGAGAGACATAAGGTATACTGATAGGGAATAAATTGAAAGGTACATGTTTTCTTAGTGAATTTGAGCCTGGATCTGTAAAAGATGCATTAGAAAATGAAGGAAGGATAGAGGCAATGAATGAAGAAATTGAGAAAATAAAAAAGAATAATACTTGGTCTCTTGCACCTAGACCTAAGGATATGAATATGATTGGTACAAAATGGATATTCAAAAACAAGTTGAATGAGAAAGGGGAAGTAACAAGGAACAAGGTAAGGCTAGTATACAAAGGTTTTTCTCAAGAAGAAGGTATTGACCATGGGGAAACATTTGTACCTATTGCAATAATTAAAGGAGTAAAAATAATCATAGCATATGCAACACAAAAGGGATTCAAAGTATATCAGATGGATGTTAAATCAAATTTCTTGAATGGATTCTTGAAAGAAGAAGTGTACATTAAAGAACTTGAAGGTTTTATTGATCAAAGAAAAAAAGACACGGTATGAAAACTTCACAAAGATTTATATGGACTGAAGCAAGCTCCTAGAGCATGATATGAAAAACTGCATGGATATTTGGTAAGAACTAGTTTTGAAAAGATAAATGATAATATTAATTTGTATATTAAGGAAGGACCACTAGATAAGATATTGCTTGCAGAAATGTTTGTAGATGATATCATATTTGGAGGACATGATATGAGCTATGCAAGCCATTTTCTAATGAAATGAGGAAAAAATTTGAAATTTCTATGTTTGGAGAGATAAAATTCTTTGTTGGTAGTCGAATTCATCAGATGAAGGATTGCATATTCATCACTCCATCAAATTACATCAAGGAGACATTAAAATTATTTGGAATGGAAGTTTCTAAACCATTTGGAACACCTATGTCTACTAGAAAAACTTTCAAAGAATGATGATTCAAAGGAGGTAAGTCAGACTTATAGATCAATGATTGGGAAACTCTAGTATGTGGTACACACCAAACTTGATATTGCATTGGCAATTAACATAGTTGCAAGATTTTTTTGCTAATCAAAAAGAAAATCACATGATGACAATAAAATGAGTTCTGAGGTACCTAAAAGGAACTAAAGAATATGGTTTATGGTATAAGAAGGGAGGAGATCTTAAGTTAAGAGATTTTACTAATGTAGATTGGTAAGGAAGCATTGATGATAGAAAAAGCACTAGTGGAGGAGCATTCATTTTTGGAAAGATATTAGTATCTTGGACTAGCAAGAAGAAAAACTGTATTTCTCAATCAACAATAGAGGCAGAGTATATTGTTGTAGTAGTCAAAATTGTTTTAACATAATATGGATCAAGAAATTAATGTCAGGAATGAAGGATGAAATCAAGGAACCAATGATTATCTACTATGATAACACAAGTGAAATCAATATATCCAAAAATACTATGATGCACACAAAAAAAAACACATTACAATCAAGTATCATTTCTTAAGGGAATTGGTTCATGATGAAGAGGTGAGATTGGAATATGTGAACACCAAGGAAGAAAGAGTAGATATATTTACTAAGGCTTTACCTAAGGATGCATTTATGTATATAAGAGGTAAACTAGGGATTATTCCCCTATCTGGTGCTCACTAAAGCAAAAGATAGTGAGGCATAAACCAAGCTCCATTGAAGATCTATCAAGTTAATGTAGACTGTCACACTTGAGGTGTGAAATTCATAACATATTGCATATGAATCAGTACAAAATGTACACAACAACTTCAAAGTTTGTATCCTTTGGCATTTGATCTCAAAGAGGGAGAGTTTAGTGCCAACAAGGGAGAGTTGATTTCAAAGTGAAAGAGGAAAAGTTTTTCATTTGAGAAGGAAGATATTTAGATGATGGAATGTACAAAAAAGAGGAGAAAATGACAATAGTTCACAATAGAGTGTTGACAGATGTAAGAAGGAGAATTCATTTAGATGTAGCTAAGACGAATCCAAGTAGAATCACAGAGGGATTTGGTATGGATGAGAATCAGAATGAAACTAGGATATTATTCAATTTCTCATACTCTTATTAGTTTATGTTGACATGTTGTATTGTCATTAATGCCAAAGAGGGAGTTTGTTGGAAATAATTCTTCAGTTGTATGTTGTCATTGATGCTACACAAATGACAATATTAACCAAGAAATGAAGATTCTATAGTATTAACATTTCATTATTTAGTATTAATGAGGTAGTCAGGTAAAGAAAACATTTTAGTATTAACCAAGCAATTGGTTAATGGAGGATATCTTGCTTGCAATATTGACTGAGTAGTCAAGCATCAAAGGAATCATAGTATTAAATGAACGTTCAATTCTAGTATTGATCGAGTGACAACATAATACAATTGTCTAATAATTAATTGATTAAGGCCAACTATTTGGATAGTTATTGATTATTTGGAAGGGTATTCAAGATGACTTGTCCTAGCTTATGATATATAAGAAAGATCAAGTTGTGAGGATAAGATGAACAAGTGGAATACAAAATAAGATGGCTATGTGAGCAAAGAAAAAGTAGAGTAGGAAAGTGTGGAAGACAAGTTGCAAAGAAAATTTAATCATTAAGGATCCAAAAGTCAAGCTAGATGAGAGATATGAATCTGCAAAGATAGTTTCTTCATAAATCAGGTCAAATTGTTGTTACCTTCTAACCATTGTAGTAGTAAGGAAATCTCTTAATAGAGTTGACTTAACAATCATATTGTAAATCCTCTAACAAGGTGACATTTCAAGATTGAAGTGTTTGAAAACCTCTAACTAGGCCACTCCCAATAGGGTGATCTAAATCCTCTAACAAGGTCATACTTAATAGTATTTATTTTGTAACCTTTAATAGGGTTGGCTCCTAACAAGGCTCACTTTAGAAGAGTGAAAAATACTGTAACTAGTTGCATGGTGATTTTCCCAAATTGGGTTTCCATGTTAAATCCTGGTGTCATCTATGTTAGTCTTATTTTCTTTATGCTTTATGTTTCTGCAACTAAGTTACTAAAGTCTAAAATAATTGATAATCATAAGATTGCTTTGTTAACTGAGTGACATTAATATTCTAGTGTTAGTTGAGTTGGAAAATTTTTCATGATCATTGGAAAGATTGAATTGACATCTAGGGATAGGGAATTATTTTATGGTTACTGATTCAACCCTCTCCTCTTAGTTGCACTCTTCATTTCCAACAATTTAGTCTTAGCAGTAGATTGTAAAATACAACTTTATTTCTTTCTTATCCATGTTATCAATCTTTCAACTAAAAAGAAAGCTCCACCACTTGTGCTTTTTCTATAATTGATATTTCCATCCCAATCAACATCTATGTAGACTTTAAGATTAAATTCATCATCTTGTCTATAGGTCACAAGCCATAATCATTAGTTTCTTTTAGATATTTGGACATCATTTTCATAACAATCACGTGAGTCTCCTTTGGATTAGATAAAAATCTTGCAACAATACCAACACCATGTGCAATATATGGTCTACTATGACAACATACTTGTATCATCTTAAAATAGAAGCACTTCCATGTTAAGAGTATTTAACCCTCTGAGTAAGTGGTTTGGGGTCATGTCAAATACCTTGAATGGGTCTTTGACTTAGATCTGGCTTTTTCCCCTGTTCTGCCCCCTTTTCCACTTTCTTTTTGCACTTTTCTGTCATTCTAGATTGAAATCCTGAGATTCTTGACCCCAAGGTCAAGGACAACCTTGACTCTGACCTAGGTCAAGGTCAACCTCATCCCCGACCCTAGGTCAAAATTTCAAGGTTTCATGATTTTCAGATGTCAGATTATTGAAAGATTTGTTTTCCCACTTTTGAGTCAGATATTTCAAGTTTCAAAATGGTACACTCTTAAATTTCATTTAATCTAGGTTCATTTCTAGGGGTTAAGGTTAATTTAGATTTAACACTCCCATGTTGACTTTCTCTAGAAATTTGTGCCCTAGATCTCTATATAAGGAAGCCTTCCTCTCTCATTTTATCTAGCCATTATCTTGCACATCTACTCACTATGAAGCTTTGAGGAGATATTATATCAAATGATCTATTATCAAGCATTCAAGCATTTAATTCATCAAGGAGATCCATTAGTAGCCATTGAAGGATTCAAGCTCTATGGAGTCCTCTTATTGAAGATTCATCCATTTCTATTCAAGCCTCTTCCTAATTCAAGATCCATTCAAGATTAGTGTTGAAGATCTAAGATAGTTGATTTGAGACATCCTACATCCTATTCTACATTCATTTGGAGCATACATACTTGTGGATTCAAGGATTCTAATCCTCCACAAGGATTTCAATATAACCAAGGTGAATAGTTCCATTTACTTTGTTTATACATATTGCAATTTCAATTTGATTTCAAGGTTAATTCCAAATTGGGGTTTAACTAAGGAAAATCCCCCATCCAACAAACAAAACCTTTTTTTGTAGGTACAGGTGTGGAACAATGAATATCAGTTAAAATTTGAGTACCCTTTTCGATGAACTTTCAGAATCCACAAATAGAATTTCCATTGGAGTAGTGCAAGTCAAGGTCAACTTTTTTAGTCAAGGTTAACCTACCCTTAGAAAAGAAAAAGATTTCTAAGTTTTGAAGATCTCGCAGTTTCGATTTAGGATCACATAAATTGATAGTTTTTGAGATTGTTTGACAAGGTTTTCAACAGGTTCTTTTCTAAAGGTAAGTACCTTTATTTCTTCATTTCAATATTAGTCATCCAGATTTACTTTCCATCCTCTTGCAATTTAAATTTATGTTTAAAATGTGGGTTTAGGGTCTCTTTCATGTGTATTATTATAAACCCTATTCATCAACCATATTTTATCCTATTCATTTTGGTGAACCTGACATACTTACCCCCTCTCTTTTGTGGAATTAGATGCCCTTTTTTGTTTTTGGTGTTAGATTTCTCTTTATATTATCTTGCATTTCTTTCATTTATATTTCAAAAATACAAAAACAAAATTGCAAAATTTCTTTAAAAATATTAAGAATATTTACATTTTCATGCTTTTAGTATTTCAACATGTATGATTCTTTTTTTGAATACTTTGATGAGGCTTTTATTAGAAACAAGGATAGATCCCTTAATGAGGTACATGAAAGTGAGGATGGAAATTGTTTGAATGAGATCTCCATTGATCCTATTCCTATTTCATCTTCCTCTACAACCTTTTCAATTGACTTTTACCTTAGGGTGTGAGCATGGTTGCCTTCATGTTCCACTATTTTCAATATTGATAAACATAAAATAATATTTCCTAGTGTGTGTGATGTTGCTTTTTCCTCTTTTGAATTACCTTGTAAGGATATATTAGAGCAAGAAGACAACTTTAATCTATCTCTCCCTCACATTTCTTCTCATGGACATGAGTTGAGTATTGATGTTCATTCTTCTCCTAATATATGTCCTTTCTATGAGCCTACTTTAGAATATAATTTACCTTCTTCCCCCTTTTGAGATCAAGCTTTAGTGATTTATAACACTTCTATAATGTGCTTTATTGATAGGGATGATAATCCTCCTATTTGGGATGAACCTTTGGATTTGGATGTTGATTACTCTCTTCCTCATGAAACTATTGTGAATGAATCTACTTTTTGGGATGAACCCCTAGATAAAGACATTAATTTATCCCCTCCTCATGAAGAAGCTTTGATGCAAGAGGGTGATTTATCAATGGATAAAATATTCATACATGATGAAAAGTCTTTTTCTAACACACACTCCCCTTATGTAGAAATTTTACTAGAAGAAGATGACATTATATATGCTTTACCTCCATTTGAGATTTCTTCTAGTGATGAGGCATTAGTGGAGAATGATATGAATTTCCTTAACGATCTCCCTCTCAATGATGATATTATGGAGAATCAAGATTCTACTTCATCTCCTCCTAGGATGTCCTCTTTGCTTCCTTCTTGTGAATTTGTTTTTAGTGTCGACACAACTAACATGGTTTATCTAGAACCTTTTTTGACTATCAAAGGTTGTCCTCACATTACTATCAAAGGTAAATCTATGGATTCTTTAGAGTCTTTCAGTGACCAAGGTTAAATAGCCCACACATATCATGCAAAGAGCAACCTTCAACCTATTCTGGTGGTTTCTAATTCTTTTCCACCTTCTCAACCCATTCTTCCTCCTCCACTCCATCTTCCTAGCAAGGAGTATGATTTGATAAACTAATTGCAAAATACCCCTTCTAGGATTTCTTTATGGGATCTTCTTCAAACTTCACCTACCTACTATGAAGCCTTGAAAAACACTCTAGCAGCTCTTCCCACTCCACCTCCTAATCAAGAGAACATCAATAACTTCTTACAATGCATGCATACTACCTTGAGTGTTCCTAAAATTGTATTTACTCAAAAGGTTTTACCTTTTAAATAAGTTCACAATCAATATGATGCTCTTATGGTGGTTGTTACTATCAATAAAAGTATCATTTGTAGGACCTTGATTGATAATGGATCTGGGCTTAATTTTTGTAGCATGGAAATGCTCAAAAAAATTAACTCTGATCTTTCAACTATTCAACTTAATAATGTTCCTATATGTGGCTTTGATAAAATTTCTAAGAACACTTTGGGAATCATTATCTTACCTATCAAAGTAGGTCAAGTCATCCTGAATACACCTATTCATGTTATGACTAGACCTCTCAATTATAACCTTCTTTTGGGTAGACCTTGGTTGCATGAGATGCATGCTATCCCTTCCACCCTTCACCATAAAGTCAAGTTTATACATAACAATATGATGTAGACACTTCATTCGGATGATGCACCAAATCCTTGTCTATATATTCAAACCCATACTACTCCTATTTCTAATACTAATCCTTCTTCCTATAATGCTCTTCTTGGTGATGATTGGGAAACCTTGGATTTTAATCCTACCTTTATTGGAGAGTATAAGGTTTCTGATCTTGATTTTGTGAAGCCACAAAGAGAGTTTGAACAACAGTTTTTTACTTCTAAAGCTCTTCGTAACAACTTTGTCGGTGCTTCTATTCACAATGAAATTGCCAACCTACTAATGATGACATAGAGACTAATGAATTTCCATTGACTCCTTCTGATATGGCTTCTCATTATGGTCCTGGTTATCACTTCCTAGTTAAACAAGGATTCAATGGTCAAGCACGTGGTAAGCATAAACAAAGAATTCAAATAACCTTATTGAATTGGGGGCATGAGTATTCTTATGGATTGGGATTTAATCCTCAACAAAAAATCTATATTAACATCTCAAATAACACTTCAAAACATGATGAAACTATGAAAGATTTTGACCAAGAAGTTCTTTTTCCTGAATTCCCTCATTCTAATATGATTACTAGACCTAAACACAAAAATAAATGTAGTCCACACTTAAAGACTTCCTTTTTGTTTATAATATAGATTTCATGATCACTCTACTAATTAATGTCAAGCTTCACATTATAAGATTAAGCAGCTCATTAATAGTAACATTATTTATATAACATGTGGTAATGAGTTGTATTTCAATATTGTTTTCTCTAAATAACATTTATGTTCCTATTATGGAACTTTGCATTATGAAAACAATGTTAGCCTAATCTTTGGGGGCTCGTTGTCCAGTATAGTGTTGTGAGTGACATAATAGATCCCCTTCCATCTTTGTTCCTACGTGTGGGGGGCAAGGATGCCATCTCCTTCTTTTCTATCTTTCCAAGATTTACTTTTCCTTGGTTAAAGTAGTATCTATCTATTATGTGATATTGAATCATACATGAAAATTTTGGTTTGCATTGAGGATCTATGTCCTTAATCATAACCTATTTTGTTGTTGGACATTGGGTTTTCGTGGTTGATAAATCTCTCACCTTGGAAGCTAAATTGTGTGCTATTTGTCACAAGGGTTACTTTTTCTCTTCTTTCATGATATCTCTTTGCATTCATCCCTTCCATGGCCTCATAGGATCTATGACCTTCTTGGCTTGGACTGGGTGTTGCTTATGGATATTGTCTTGATGTTGAAGAAGGCTTTATCCATGTTCCTTTCTTTCCTTAACATGTCAAAATAGTATGTATTTTTTCCATCTTAAGGAGGGGGTCATATATATGGCCTCCCTTGTTCTATATTATGTATTTTTGTTCCAACCTTTTATTTTTCAACATGCTAAATCCTCTGAAGGTAACACACATAAGTTGCTAAATCTTGAAGAGACACACGTTTCCAATTTTCCATATACTAAATCCTTAGAAGATAATGCACATAAGTTGCTAAATTATGAAGAGATACACATTTTACAAATGCATTCTATGGTGATACGATAATATAGATCCATGGGTACTTTGCAAAATCTATCAGAAGATGCACTACATACATGCACAGAGCCTCCAGAAGGCACATAACTTTATGGGCTGACTATCAAGTTCTTTCTTGGTGGGTCATCCTATTCATTTTGTGGTCAAAATGAGATATACACATCTTACTGGGTAAGTTAACCACTCCTCTCTCCCTCTTCTCTCTTAAATCTAGTGATGTTTCTCTTATTGTGATCTTGGAGTTGATGAAGACTTGAGTCCCTAGGGGCTTAAGGATCTCTTTGTCCCTTTGATTTTAATAAGATTATCTTTTCATCATGATCTACTTTACCAAGAGTTTGCATTGAGCCCATACTCTTTCTAAAGTGGGGGCTTAATGTAACCTATTAAAATGGAAGCACTTCCATGTTAAGAGCATTTAGCCCTTCAAGTAAGTGGTTTTGGGTCATGTCAAATGCTTTGAATGGGTCTTTGATTCTCATTTGGCTTTTTCACCTATTCTGCCCCCTTTTCCACTTTCTTTCTATACTTTTCTGGCATTTTGGACCGAAATCTTGAGATTCTTGACCTTAGGGTCAAGGTCGACCTTAATCCTGACCTAGGTCAAGGATGAAATCAACCCTAACCTAGGTTAGGGTCGACCTCCTTTCCAACCCCAGGTTCAAATTTCAAGGTTCAATGATTTTCAAATGTCAGGTTTCAGAAAGATTTGTTTTCCCACTTTTGGGTTGACTATTTCGGGTTTTGAAATGGTACACTCTTAAATTACATTTAATCTAGTCCATTTCTAGGGGTTAGGGTTAATTTGGATTTAATGCTCCCATGTCGACCTTCTCTAGAAGTTTGTGCCTTAGATCTCTATATAAGGAAGCCTTGCTCCCTCACTTTATCTAACCATTATCTTGCACATCCGCTCACTATGAAGCTTTGAGGAGATATTATATTAGATGATCTATTATCAAGAATTCAAGTATTCAAGAATTCAAGCATTGAATTCATCAAGGAGATCCATTAGTATCCATTGAAGGATTCAAACTGAATGGAGCCCTCTTGTTGAAGATTCATCCATTTCTATTCAAGCTTCTTCCTAATTCGAGATCCATTCAAGATTGGTGTTGAAGATCTAAGACAATTGATTTGAGACATCCTACATCCTATTCTAAATTCATTTGGAGCATACCTACTTGTGGATTCAAGATTTTGAATCCTCCACAAGGATTTCAATATAAGCAAGGTGAATAGTTCTAGTTCCATTTACTTTGTTTATACATATTGGAATTTCAATTCAATTTCAAGGTTAATTCCAAATTGGGGTTTGACTAAGGAAAACCCCCCATCCAAAAAAAAAAAAAACCATTTTTCATGTAGGTATAGGTGTGGAACAATGAATATCAGTGCATATTTGAGTATCCTTTTCAGTGAACTTTCAAAATTTGCAAATAAAATTTTTGTTAGAGCAGTGCAGGTCAAGGTTGACTTTTTGGGGTAAGGTCAACTTTTTCATCCTGGATAAAGGTTGATCTACCCTCAAAAAAGAAAAACATTTCTAGGTTTTAAAGATCTCATAGTTTCAGTTTAGTAGTACAAAAATCAATAGTTTTTGAAATCATTTGACAGGGTTTTCAATAGGTTCTTTTCGAGATATAAGTACATTTATTTCTTCATTTCAATATTAGTCATCCAACTTTATTTTCCATCCTCTTACAATTCAAATGTATGTGTAAAATGTGGGTTTAGGGTAACGTTCATGTGCATTATTATAAACCCTATTCATCAACCATATTTTATCCTATTCAATACTATAACTTACCAATCATAGATCTATATTTTGTCTTATTCACCTCTCTGTTAGTGTAGTGTTTTTATTTTTCCTATTTTGCTAGGTTTTTCCTACACTTTTAATAATCTCGCCTAGGTTAATAAAGCATGTATTATTAGGTGAATGGTTGTGAGGTGTCACCTTCCTACATGTGAGCATCCATTAGCTATCTTGGGAAGATACTTTGCTATCTTTAGTCCGATAGATGGTTGCTCCTCATTGGTTGGTGTTGCCACCTCCTTGCTCTTCCTAGCCTACTTAAGCATGCTACCTGGCTTGTATTTGTATCTCTTGTTTTTGCATCCTCTTAATGCTATTTTGCTTCCAGCATTTGCATTACTCTCTTGGAGACTAACTCTATGATGCTATTTTGATTTTGTATCATTTGCATTCATAGTTTAGATATTTACTCTTTGCACTAGTTTTTTGGGTTATTAATCTTTTCAGATTCTAACACTCTCTAGTAGTGTCTTCTTTTGATAATTTTACTCTAGTCACAATAGGTGTCCTGACTGGCTTAGAGTCATCCATCTCAAATGTCTTCAAAATTTATTTCATATACTTATATTGAATCACTTATATACCTTTCCTTGTTTGATGAACTTGTAATCCAATAAAATATTTTATTTCACCAAACGTTAATCTGTCAAGTTATGTACACATTTGATCAATAAATGCCTTACATAACATGTCATTTCCTCCAAAAATAATGTCATCAACAAACATTCCAACAATCAAAACCATACTTTTACATTCACATTTCAAATATAAATTATTTTTCTCACTTGTTCTAGAAAATACAATCTTAATCAAATCTGAATGTAGCCTTTCATACCATGCTCTTGTTACTTGTTTTAGTCCATACAATGCCTTGTTTAGTTTACAAACCATATTTTTCTGATCAAACCTTACATTTTCACTTTCAATAATCTTTTCAGTAGCTTTGTTCAAAAATTTATAAGTTCTTCTCTTAGAAAAATAACCAAGGAATATACCTTCATCTCCTTTAAAATCAAATTTACCATTTCTTTCATCCTTGTGAATATAACACCCACTTCCAAAGATTTTGAAATAACTTACATTTGGCACATGACCATACCAAAGTTTGTAGGGTGTTTTATTTATTCCTTTCCTGAATTGAACTCAGTACAGAATATCTAAGAAACACATGTTTCAATCATCATTGTCCTTGCACAATCCATAATTTATGTATTCCTCCTTTCAACAATCTCATTTCATTGTGGTGTCCTTGGTGTAGATAATAGTCTTTTAATACCATTCTCAACACAAAATTTGTTGGAAATATAAGAGGAGTAACTTAGAGGGGAGGGGTGAATCCAAGATCCCTTAGATGTCAATACAAATCAAAACCAAACTTTGTTGAAACTAAAAATACTATTGTAACTCGGTTAGCACTAAGTCACTTGACAAACACTAAGAATTACTATCAATCGACAAATACTAAAATAAATGCTTCTTAATATGTTTAATTTTATTAACCACAATTAACTTACTTGCAGAATCATAAAGAAAATAATATGAACACATATGACACTAAGATTTAATGTGGAAACACAATTTGGGAAAAACCACCAATTGCAACTAGTTACTATCTTTCACTCTTATGAAGTGAGCCCTGTTAAGAGCTAACCTTGTTAAAGATTACAAAACATGTTATTAGGTGTGACTCTATTAAAGGATTTAATCACCCTAATAGGGGTGGCCTTGTTAGAGGTCTTGAGACACTTTAATCTAGAAATGCCACCTTGTTAGAGGATTTGGCAAATAGCTGTTAAGCTAACTCTATTAAGAGATTTGATACACTACTAAAATTATTATAGAGTGACAATGATACGACCTAATTGCTGATGCAACTATATTGCTAATTTTAGATCTCTATTATGGCTTGAATGCTTGATCCTCCTTGATTGGATAAAACTTTGTAGCTTAGCCAACTCAAGATACACTGTTATCCTTCCAATTCACTTCCTTTGCTTATCTTTTACAATTCCATGCTTCTCTCTTTCAATATCACAACTTGACCTTATACTTGTATGTTTTAACTTATCAAGTTGGCTTGAATACACTTACAACTATTCAATATCCATCCCTTAAGTCAGCTATACTTAACAAATAAATTCATCAAACTGATTCAAGAAAATCCTTTGTTAGCTGACCTAGCTCAGTCAACACTAACTCAAAAAAGACATTCTTTAGACTTCCTTTGTTAACCACATGAACTCGGTTAATATTAAATCCTAAACTCAATTCCCTTTAGTAACTAAATGAGCTCAGTTAACACTAGTTCTATGCCAATTTCTCTTTGGTGCTTGAGTGAACTTGAGAGACACTATCTTTCTGCAAACTTCCTTTGATGGCCGAGTAAACTCGACATAAATTGAATTTGAACTTGATTATCTTTGGAATGATCGACAAACATTAGAAACTATCTTCATTTACCAAGTGAGCTCGATAGACACTAACTGGTAAAGACTTGACATTTTGTGTAACATCAAAGACAATATAAAATTAAACAATTGTTTTCAACAATCTCCCTCTTTGGCATTGATGGCAACACAACATGTCATAATACAATGCAATTCTAGAGAAAAATAAAAGTAGGGATAATATCCTTAGTTTTATTCTGATTCTCATCTATGAGAATTCCCTCTATCTGTGTGAACTCCCTTTGTCATCAATCTTTGACTGCAATGACTACAATATTAGAATCTCCCTCAAGTTCATTCTTCCTCTTTGACATTTCTAACATATATAAAGAATATATCTGATATATGATAGCAAATAAACATAAAATTTCTCTAATGTATGACAAAAATCTCCCTTTTTGACATCTCATGTCAAACATAGCATAATTAACAGACTTCCCATGTACCTAATGTACCAATTCATATGCAATCTACCCTTTACAATACTTCATCAACTTGACTGATCTTCAACATGCTTGGTTGATGCATAACTAAAATATGATTAGTGAGCTTCATATAGGGGAATGACCCCTAGCTTACCTCTTAGATACAAAAATGAATCCTCAGTTAATGGTTTGATGAATATGTTTGTAATATTTTCTTTTGCATTCACATATTTCAATATTACCTCCTATCTTGCTCCAATTCTCTTAAGAAATGACACTTAATTGTAACGTGCTTGGTTTTGGTATGCATCACAGGATTCTTGGAAATGTTAATTGCACTAGGGTTATCACATAAAACAACGTGATCCTTGATTTATTCCTTCATACCTACCAATAGTTTTTTGAACCAAACAATATTTGAACAATTGACTACTACAACAACATATTATGCTTTTGCTATTGACTGAGAGATACAATTCTGCTTCTTACTTGTCTAAGATAGTAGCCTCTTTCCAAGAAAGAATGCTCCACCACTTGTGCTCTTTCTATCATCAATGCTTCCTACCCAATCAACATCAGTGAATTCTTTCAATTCAAAGTTACCTCATTTCTTATACCGCAAACCATAATCTTCAGTACCCCTTCGATACCTCATGATTCTTTTGATCTCCTCCATATGATTTTCTTTTGGATTAGAAGAGAATCTTGCCACCATTCCAATTGCTAATGTTATACCAAGTCTTGTATGTACCACATACTAAAGTTTTTGAATCATTGATATGTATGTAGTCTAATCTACCTCTTTTGAATCATCATCTTTGGAAAGATTATGTCTAGTAGACATAGTTGTTCCAATTGGTCTAGAATCCTCTATTCCAAACTTCTTCAGTATCTCCTTGATGTATTTTGATTGAGTAATATAGATACCATCCTTCTTATATTGAATATTCAAGACAATAAAGAATTTGATCTCTCCAAACATTGACATCTCAAATTCCTTACTCATTTCCTTTAAAAAAGATTTGTACAACTCATGATTTCCAATAAACAATGTATCATCCACAAAGATTTCTACCAACACAATCTTCTTACCTGGTCCTTCTTTAATGTATAGGTTGTTGTATCATTAGTTCTTTGAAAACCAACCTTAATGAGATAAATGTGTAATATTTCATACCATGCTCTGGGAGCTTTTTTGAGACCATACAATGCTTTGTGTAATTTGCAAACCATGTCCCTTTTGCTAGGATCAATGAAACCTTCTAGTTGCTCAATGTAGACATCCTCTACTAAGATTCCATTCAGGAATGCTGATTTCACATCCATCTAATACACTTTGAATCCTTTATGAGCTATATATGCAAGGATTGTTCTAACACCTTCAAGTCTAGCAACATGAGGAAATTTTTCTCTATAGTCAATACCTTCCTCTTGAGCATAGCCCTTGTAAACTAGCCTTGCCTTATTTCTTGAAACCTCTCCATTCTCATTCAACTTATTTCTAGATACTCATTTTGTGCCAATTACATACTTATCGTTGGGTCTAGGAACAAAAGTCTGGCTGTTAGTCCTTTCAATCTAATCAATTTATTCATTCATAGCTTCAATCCAACTTTCATTTCTAATGCATATTTTATAGATCTAGGTTAAAATTTAGTAAGGAAACATATTCCAACTAATTGATCCCCAATGATTTGTTTGGGTGCATGATGCCTTCTGACATATACAACAAGTTTGGGCTTCTTCTTTCTAAAATCACAAAGTTCACCATGATCTTCTGAATCATGCTCCGGTCCTACTATCTGTGACTTGGGTCCATCAAATTGTGACTTAGTTTCCACTTGTTGAAACTTGGGTCCTTGTGACTATGACTTGGATCCTTCTGATGACTTGGGTTGCACTTGCCGCAACTCCGGTTGAACTAGATATTTTGGGGACTTAGGTGGTGAAGGCTAAAAATTACCACTTGCTTGAATATTAGGAATAATATCAGGATCATAGTAACAAAGTTTTTGTAGTCTTCATGTTCCTTACTTCTTTGTTCTTTACTATTTTTAGAAAACTCATCAACCTTCACATGTGCACTTTTTATAACTTTATGAGTAGATAGATTTAGATATTTATATGCTTTATTGTTATTGAAATTTCCCAGAAATATGCCTTCATCACTTTTCACATAAAATTTTCCTTTTCTAGACTCCTTTAGAATATAACATTTACTACCAAATACTTTGAGGTAACACACATTAGGTTTATAGTCATACCATAATTCAAAAGGTGTTTGATTTGAATTTTTCATCAACTGAACTCAATTTAAGGTATGAACTGCAATGTTGATTGCTTCCTTCTAGTATTTGATAGAAACATTCTTCTCTATCATTAGGGTCCTTGCACAATCCATGATTGATCTATTCCTTCTTTCAGCAGCACCATTCTACTAAGGTGTACCAGGTTTAGACACTTGCCTTTTGATTCCTCTTTTATTGCAAAGTTTATTAAATTCATTAGAAATGAATTCTCCTCCTCTGTTTGATCTAAAACATTTCAGTTTCTTTCTTATTTATTTTTCCACTCTAGCTAGATATCATTTGAAATTTTGAAAAGATTCTTATTTATCTTTCAAATACATAATAGTCATCATTCTTGAATAATCATCAACAAATAAAATAAAGTACTTATCTCCTATATAGCTTTTTGTGCCAATAGGTCCACAAAGGTCTGTGTGAACCAGCTCTAACACTTCTTCAAAATGATAGTTTTTTCTTTTAAAACTTGTCTTTCCCATCTTACCAATTTTACAATTCTTGCACATGCCCATGTCAAGTTTCTTCAGGCTTGGAATGCCTCTTACCCTTTTTTTCTTTCCTATTTTTACCAGGTTATCAAAATTCACATGACATAACCTCTTACGCCATAACCAACTTTTTTCTACTTGAACAATGAAACATGAGCTTCCATTAAGATCTAGGTAGAATAGATTACCTTTTGTTTGCTTGCTAGTCCCAACCAACTTTCCTTTCCCATCTAGTAGACAAACATTTCCATTCATGAATTCTACCTTGAATCCGATGTTATTCAATTGAGCCACACTAAGTAGATTATGCTTAAGTCCTTGGTGCAGATAACAATCTTTTCATACCATTCTTAGCACAAAGGTTAGTGAATTCAATATACATAAACTCACCACCTCTATCAAATCTTAATCATTTCAAAGATTTACCAGTTTCTTTTTCAACTCTAGGTTTATACCATTTGAACATATCAAAAACATGTGGTTCACCTTCATAAAAATAACAATCATCACTCTAGAATAGTTATCCACAAATAATATGAAATATCTATCACCCTAGTATTGGTCAATACCTATTGGTCCACATAGATTAGTATGCACCAATTCTAGGATATCATTTCAAGTGTGTATTTTTCTTTTAAAAGCTAGATTTTGTCATCTTACCAATTTGACATTCTTCACACATAACATTTTGTATTTTTTAAAGATTTGGTAAGCCTCTTACTCTTGTATTTCTACTATCTTTCACCATGTTCTCAATGTTATATGACATAACCTCTAATTCCATAACCATACATCTTCAACTTTAGCAAATAAGCATGTCTCAATAGTAGGATCAAGATAAAATAAGTTACCTTTTGTTTTCATTCTATTCCAATTGGATTACCTTCATCATCAAATATCTTGACTTTTCTATTCTAAAACTCCAACTTATGACATGAATTATTCAACTGAATAACACTCAAGAGATTATACTTTAGTCCTTGTACCCAATATGCATAATCATATATTATCTTATCATTCAACATTAGTGATCCTTTACCTTTCACTGGACATGGAACATTGTTACCTAGCTCAATAGTTCCACCATTACCAATTTCTTCAAATTTATGAAACTTACTTAGTCACCATTCATGTGATGTGAGTATCCACTATCTATAATCCATTAAACATTTTTTCTAACATATAAAATAACGGCAACTTCACTTTCATACCTTTCTCCATTGGCATCTTCCTTGATATAAACATATACCATCTGAATTATTTCCTTTTATTCATCAATAATTGACTCATTGTGCTCTTCTTTAGAAATGTAGCATGATTTTTTTCCTTTGTCTTAATCCCTATTCTTTCTAAACTTGAAATATTTCTTGTCATTTCTATCACTCTTACTCCTATTAGAACATTTAGCAACAAATTGATTGACTTCATTACACTTGAAACAAATCAAGAGCAATTTAACTTTTCCTCTGGACAACCTTCTTGCAAGAATTGCTTCAGGTTCATCCTGATCATCCTCAGGTTTAGATTCACTTTCTTCCATACTTTTCTTTTTTTTCTTGGAACTTCCAATGGTTAGTGAAGATTTAAAAGAATTTCCAATTGTAACCATACTATTGTCATAATTTCTCAATTCAAATGTAGTGAACTAACCAACTAAACTATCAAGTGCCAATACATTACTAGACACAACTCTCACTTCTTAAATTATAGAGAGTTTGATAGCATAAAAAAAAAAAAGATTTTTGAGAACTTTACTTACAAATTTAGAACCACTAATAGCTCCTCCAGTAGCTTTGAATGTACTCACAACTTCTTTGATTCAATTTACATATTGTGCATCATTCTCACCTTCTTTCATTCTTATGCCATCATAATTTCCTCTAAGATTTTCAACTTTATCTCTTCTTACATGATCATCTCCTCCATGTACAAGTGTCAATTTATCCTACATCTTTTTGGCACTGATACAATCCTTGATATCATCTAACTCAACATCATTGAGTGCATAAGCAATCTAAATCATCAGGCTATTGTGATTCCTCTTCTCATTCATTTTCTCCATAGTTAGAGGACTAACATGGGTAGCATATTCATGTTCCAACCAATGTGTGGTATTATCTCTAATTCTAGATAGATGCAACTTCATTCTATCTTTTCATGATTAGTATTGGTACCTCTCTCTTATACATCTTTGATCTTTAACTCAAGTTTCTTAAAATGTCTTTCTCCAAGCACCGTTGCTCCAATACTAATTATTAGATAACTAAGAGGGGAAGGGGTGTATAAATTATGTTCAATTATCCTAAAGTCCCTTAAAATTTTTTTCATATCAAACAATATTCATAAACATCATAAGTAATCACCTAGTGTACTCATTCAACTTATCACTTTACTCCAAACTATTCATTCACTATTCTATAGTGATTGACTAACAGTAATATAACTTAGGTATTACTGACCATTAAATTAGTTGTTATGGAGTTGTCGTAAAATGAAAATAAAATGTAAATCAACTTACAATATAAAAATATTCACACTTTGGCACCAATATTTTTAATATGGAAACCTTGTAAAGGAAGAAAAACCCCTGGGACTAACAACCCAAATTTCTCACTCTTCTAAAGTGAGATTGGCTAAGAGAAAACCTTTTTAAAAGTTACATATACATTGTTAATGTCACCTTGTTGGAGGATTTTAACCAAAAGATCATCTAGACCTTATCACTTCTTAATCTTGTCTAAAAAGTGGCCTTCTCCAAAGGACATACAAACATCACTAATCGATGTTACCATATAAGATTTTACAAAATGTTTAGGTCCACTTGATTTACAAGATTTTTTTCTACAATTATTAGAAAGTAACAGTATAATAATGATCTATTAGGTATATCACTACCTTGCTTGTTTAGATCTCCTTTCTTCTTATTATATTTCTAATCTTTATCTTCCAATCTCTTTCTCTATTCTCTTGATTGGTTGATTCACTTCTTCAACTCTTTCACCTTCCTTCAACTCTGCTCGATTCACCTACATCAACTATCTTCTTTCAAATTCAACAAATTTTCATAATCACCACCTTAACAATCAACATCAACCAATGACCTCATCAACAACCAAAATTTGTCTTGAACATCTCCTTAAATAGTCATCTTTGTGCTTCCAAATTACTCCTTTTATTACTGCTTAATCACAATCATCGATCTCAAATTCAATGAATTCACCCACATAGAAAATATAACTTTAATAGAACTTTGTGCACATCCTTATCCTTGTTCAATATCCATCATCATACCCTCATTGAATTTTCTTAGTTGTTGATCCTGTTGACTTGCACCTTTGAACATATTGAACACTCCATTTGTGAACATAACATTTCACTCGAGTAATATAGTACTTGGTCAATACTATAATTTCTCAAGAAATACTAAACTTCTTCTTTAACCTTTCCAACCACTTGGTGAACACTATAGTCACTTGGTGAATATTGTCTTCCTTATTTAACCTTGTCACTTAGTTTAGCTTGTTGGAAACTACAATTGGAATAATTGTTATGTTGTCATTGGTATCAAACCTACTGGTAAGACATTATCTAACTTAATAGAGAGATATTTACCAATAGCTTAGAGTGTCATATATGTTGATTGATGAAGAGGATTTGAAAAGAAGTGATAGCAAGATGAGCTAGTGATGTTGTCGAGAAGAGAGAAGCTAAGTATCATGGAAATACAACGGGAACTTGGAGAGTTAGTCATTGACAAGATAATGTGTTGTGTAATCATTGCATTAGGTAAAGAAGACACATAAAATTTATGAATAAGTGAAATGACAAGAGTTGATTTAAATTCTAAAGTTGACTAAGTATCAGTGTTGGTTGGTCAATGAAGGAGCTGAAATCAAAGATTAAGGAACTTAAGAAGAAGTTGATCAAATAGTTTAACCCGAGAAAGATAATGAAGAAAATATTAGTATTGGCCAAGCGTAGTGATTGCTGATGAATGAGCAGAAGGATATAGTGATTGTTGAGTGACAACAAATGTTACACTTGGTAAAAGAATCAAATTTGAGGCCAACACAATTTATTTTTTGGATAAGTCAAATAATGTGGATGATAAGGACTAATGAGCTAGAGTATATAATGCATGAAGAGAGTTTGTTGTATGATAAAAGGCAAGGATTTGATTAGAAGTTTTTAGAAGTGTCAAGAAAGGAGAAGGAAAACAAAATGATGGAAGGATTTGATGAATTTGATGTTTAAGTGGCAAAATATTGAAATTACCTATTTAAGGAGGTATGAGAAATGTTTTCTAAGGTTTCTTCATTGTTGATTGGCAATCATAAGATGAACCTATGAAGAATAGAGTAGCAAAGGAGAAGTGTGAAGAGATTAATGAAGTGTGATTTCTTGAAGGGATGCCAAGAAGATCAGTGATGAAGATGATAATGGAGGCTAGTCAATGAACCAACAGATGAGTGAATGGAGATTTGAAATTGTAAAGTGAGTTGTATTTTACATATCAAAATTGTTGTTACATTCTAACCATTATGACAGTCAAAATCCTTTAATCAAGGTTCATCTAATATTCATTTTGTAAATCCTTTAACCAAGGTGACATTTTAATGGAATGATCCAAAGTCCTCTAACATGGCCACTTCTAATAGCGTGATTAAATCCTTTAATAGGGTCATATTTAATAGTGTGTTACAAAACCTTTAACATGGTTGAAGCTTAACTGAGCTCATGTTAGAAGAGTGAAAAATTGGTAGCATGTTACTTAGTGGGTTTTCCTGTAACACCTCGTCAAAGGATCCAAAAGAACTAACCTAAAGTTTTACTAAGTTTGCCAAACATTTTTTTATAGATATTAACATGTACAACAATCATAAAGTAGAAAAAACAATAACATACAATCATGTACAAGCAAACATAATAGATTACATTCCTTAAGGATCCCACAATGTTGAGTCACATTTAAATTTAAATAATACCAAGTCCAATAAATAACACATCCACATAAAAGAATAACTACAAGTCCAAATCCATTTAAATAATATACATTTTTTTTTCGAATGCCACTTGACAATAAATTTGGAAAGCACAATCATCCATTGTACATGTCACATGGTATGAAAGGCTAAAAGAATATACATTTATAAAATAGATTACATCATCCCTTTCAAATCCATGAAACAAGATACAATACAATAAGTAAAATCATCCATCAAATAAATATAAACATCCATCATAATACACAAAGATAGTAAGGAAATGCAGAACAAGCAACTCTGGCTATGACATCAACGAACAGATCTCAATGGTAAAAGTAAAAAGCACTACCACCCAACCTCATGGTAACCCAAAAAGGTCCACTCCCACCACACTAAGGAGATAGTCTCAAGTCCCACATAGGATAAAAATCGCAAATATCAAAAGCAATATCTAGGTCAAGGAATACCCTAAAAGTAATCTAACTTAAAGGTTCCAAGATAAATCAACATCTAAACCCAAAGGCAAAAAAAGACACGTAGGAAATCTATACTACTAGTGGGCAAGTGTCATTGCATGAACCAACTCTAGGGTTACTTGGCTAGTCTTTTAATCCTTCGACCCCCTAGTCACTCTATGCAAAACTAATATCCTTTCATACTAACAAGGCATGCTAATGATGCATGGTCGTAGTCCTCTCTATTCCCATCCTAGTCTATACTAGCACTCGAGGCATGGGTGAGGAAAGAAAAAGACTCTTATTAGGTTTATTTTACTCTCATTTAGTGTACTGTTTTCACTTATTAACTACTTACAATGGGTCACCCTGGTAGCCACTTTGGGCCTCGACCTCCATTACTTCCCAACATAAGATACATATTACCTACCCTAGGCTCATAAAAGCACAAATCAAAGAATCACAATTTTTACCTTAGTCCTATGCAAGTGACTAGAAAGCATCAAAAGATAATTCACAATAACCCCTTAGTACTTTATAAGAAACTAGAAAGGATCCAAAAAATAACTGATCAAAGACTCAAAGGTTAAGTTAAAAAGGTCACACCATTCACCTTAGTTTCACACAAGAACACTAAAAAGCAAGAACAAACAATAGATCCAAACTCATCATAGAGAATACTAGATACATTACCATGGTTGAGTTTAAAAGATCGAGATCAAATCATCATCATGACATCACAAAAAAAGAACTCTCGAGCCTCTGGTAACATCCTAAGATTGGTCAACACTCTAGTCAACCCAAACCCCAAAACATAAGACAACATATAGTTAACAGTGTAGTTTCGTAGTTTGGTTTGATTTTGAAAACACATAATTTGAGTTAATAGTAAGGTTTAAATTTTTGTTTCAAAGTAGGTTTTTTGAGTAGATGAGATTTACAGTTTTATCCTTACAACTTAACCCATTCTCGCATTTGAACATAATGCACAAATGCCCTTATCATAAGATTACAAATATTACAATTAAATATCCTAAAATAATTTAAAGATAATTATTTATTAAATTATTAAAATAATAATTATTGATTATCTAATAAAATAATTACCATTTTATTAAAAATCAAAATAATTAATAATAATAATAAAATAAATAAATTTAAAACTTTATTAATTAATATTTATTATTAATTAGACTTAATTAAACTAAATTTAATTTAATTAATTAATAATTAATAATGTTTGCTAATAAAATTATTAATAAATAATAATTAAATATAATATAAATTATAATTAATAAAATAATTTAAAAAGAACACATTTGGAATGGCATTTCAGGCCTGCATAACTAGCCTGCAAGGCTGCAATCATAGTGGTTGCTGCCATGGTAGTGTCGCCGTTGCAATAGCAGTCGCGTACTTCTATAAAGGCAGTTCCTGTTGCTACAATAGCAGTCGTAGCTACCATGCAACCTCACCATGAGCGACACGGGTGGCTACGGGTTTGGTGGCCCCACCCACCTTTTAAATTTTTTTTTAATAAAATTTGTTTTTAAAACAATTCCCTCCCCCCCTCGCCCCCCCCCCCCCCCCCCCCCCCCCCCCCCCCCACACACACACACACACACATATATATATTTATAAAAGTTCTAACAATACTCTATTAGTAAGAATACAAAAAACCAGTCAATTTTTCAATCTAAAATTTCCATTTCTTTTCAAAACCCTTCCCAATTTAATTAGCAACTTTTAAATCTATAGAATGAGAGTTTTCTACTGGCTCAATTCTCATAATACATACATAATTCAATATGAATATTAGTAATTCGCCATGAAAGATTCATCATAAATGAATTTTAGAAAACATATTCCACAAACACAATGTAGACATAAATATTAAATTACATAATTCATTAAGTGAACAAAGCACAAGCCCCTACTTGAATCTGATGCTAATACGCAACCACCCAAAGATTGTGAGAGAATTTTCTTTTCTCTCAAAACTTTCTCTCTAAAAATCCCTTCTCCAAAAATCTTGATCCTTGCGAAATGAACTCTCAATCTCTAATATGGAGTTCTCCCCTAAATTTGACGTATTGATTGTGAGATCACACGAGGGAACCCGTTCATCACAATCTTTTGACTCTTTAGTAACTTATTTTGAATATTCATGCACACTTTTTGTAATATAAAATATTTTTATTAAATTTATTTTCTTTCTCTTTTATAATTAATTTATTATATTTTAATCTCATGCATAAGCATTATGCAATTTAATTAAAATAAACTTTATTAAATAATTGCTTACTCTCTCTTATTAATTTTCAAAGTCTTTTTAATATAATATTTATTAGCTTAAGTAATAATAATATTTAGTATTTATTTAAAAAATATCTCTTAAATATATTATTATTAAATTAAATAAATATTATTACACTCTCAATAAGAACTATAGTTTTCTCTTTAAATTTAATTCTTATTATTTAATTAATTTCCCAATCAATTAAATATAATTAAATATTGAAATCATCTTAATAATTTTTTATTTAATTAAATCCTTAATTAATCTTTTAATTTGACTTAATTAATAGAAAAATCACCAAAGACCTAAAAGATGAAATATGAAAACCCATCATAAAATACCACATGCAAGATCAAACTGTACGGTTATAATCACAAATTTATGTCATACAAAAAATTCAAAAAGGTAATCATCTTAAATACTTGTCGTAATTTTCTAGGACAATTGGTTTAAAGGTTAGGATTTGGGCTCAAGAATTTATCTCCCCTCTTTTACCATTGAGATATTGCGATAGGGTATGCTCATCTTGGCAATTCAAGGAAGTCGATACCTAATACCTACAATCTATATAAAATTGACACATGTACAAACACATATTCTAAACTAAATAGGCAATGGCAAGAAGTGGTACATCGTGTAGATCTTGACTAGCAGGTGACTACAAATCCCTTCCTTAACCACATCAAAAATGTCATACATAAAGAAAACATACACGCACACCATACACATGAAAGAATGGGGTAAGTATCTATATAAATTACATACAGATAATTCATCTAACTAACATCATTAAATAACTAAAATCACTATAAATTATCGTCATCAAAGTATAACCATGCATAGATGAAGTATCTAGTACCAAAGTAGTCTCATCATATAATCAACTGAGTATGAAAATAACATCCAATAATTTGGAAAATAATGCTACTAATCATCAAGCATAAACATAAAATGGCCTAAAAGAGTTTGGCAGTAATAACTAAATGTAAACTAGGGGCAAGCACTACATCCACCCCCCTAGACTTAGGCTTACTCCTAGAAGCCTACAAGAATGGTAAAACTAAAAAACTCATTGTGTGGGTCCCATTGGACCCATTCCCCCTATAGGAGGATATGCCTCCACTGAGAACACGTCAATAATATCCAAGATAACAAGATGCTATAATAACCATGAAACATACTACTGTAAAGCATACATAGAAGACACATGTTTTGAAAATAGTATAAGTTCAATTTTCAAATTTTCCTAATTTAGGTTTAGGTATATTTCAATTTTGAAGTTTGAGTGTTTAAGTTTGAGAATATACAACTAATATTTTAATTTTTTTTTTAGTTCAACTAGTTCAAGTTTTTAGTTTGAAATAGACATACATAAAAGTTTAAATGTTCATTTTAGTTCAACTAGTTAGCAACTAGTAGTGTTCCAATATGCCCATAGCTCCCAGTGTAGAAACTTGGCTCTAATACCATATGTAATGCCCTGTCAAGGGATCCAAAAGAACTAACCTAAAGCTTTACTAAGTTTTCCAAACTTTTTTTTTTATAAAAAGAATAACATGTACAACAATCATAAAGTAGCAGAAGTAATAACATACAATCATACACAAGCAAACATAACATATTACATTCCTTAAGGATCCCAAGATGTTGAGTCACATTTAAATTTAAATAATACTAAGTCCAATAAATAACACATCCACATAAAATAATAACTACAAGTTTAAGTCTATTTAAATAATATACATTTGTTCTGAATGTCACTTGGCAATAAATTTAGAATGCACAACCATCCACTGTACATGTCACAGGGTATGAAAGGTTGAAAGAATATACATTTATAAAATAGATTACATCATCCCTTTTAGATCCATGAAACAAGATACAATACAATAAGTAAAATCATCCATCAAATAAATATAACCATCCATCATAATACATAAAGATAGTAAGTAAGGAAATGCAGAACAAGCAACTCCAAACATGGCATCAACAGATGGATCTCAATGGTAAAAGTAAAAAGCACTACCACCTAACTTCGTGGTAACCCAAAAAGGTTCACTCCCACTGCATTGAAGAGATAGTCTCAAGTCCCACATAGGATAACAATCCCAAAAATCAAAAGCAATATCTAGGTCAAGGAATACCCTTAAAGTAATCTAACTCAAAGGTTCCAAGATAAATCAATATCTAAACCCAAAGGAAAATAAAGACACGTAAGAAATCTATACTACTAGTGGGAAAGTGTCATTACATGAACCAACTCTAGGGTTATCTGACTAGTCTTTTAATCCTCTAGCACCCTATTGAATCTATGTGGCACTAGTATCCTTTTGTACTGACAAGGCATACTAACGATGCATGGTTACAACCAAGCATCCTCTCTACTCTCATCCTAGTCTGTATTAGCATTAGAGGCATGGGTGAGGAAAGACAAAGACTCTTATTAGGTTTATTTTACTCTCATTTAGTGTAGTGTTTTCACTTATTAACTACTTACAATGGGTTACCGTGGTAGCCACTTTGGCCCCCAGTCTCTATTGTAAGTCACTTCCCAACATAACATATAGATTACCTACCCTAGGCTCATAAAAGTACAAATCAAAGAATCACAATTTTCACCTCAGTCCTATACAAGTGATTGGAAAGCATCAAAAGATAATTCACAATAATCCCTCAGTCCTTTACAAGCAACTGTAAAGCATGCCAAAAATAACTGTTTGAAGACTCAAAGGTTAAGTCAAAAAGGTTACACCATTCACCTTAGTCTCACACAACAATACTAAAAAGCAAAAACAAACAATAGATCCAAACTCATCATAGAGCATACTAGATACATTACCATGGTTGAGTTTAAAAGATCGATATCAAATCATCATCATGACATCACAAACATAGAACTCCCAAGCCTCTGGTAAAATCTTAGGACTGGGCAACCCTCTAGTCAACCCAAACCCCAAAACATAATACACCATACAGTTAACAGTGTAGTTTCATAGTTTGGTTTGATTTTGAAAACACATAGTTTGAGTTAATGGTAAGATTTAAATTTTTGTTTCAAAGTAAGTTTTTGAGTAGATGAGATTTATAGTTTTAGCCTTACAACTTAACCCATTCTCATATTTGAACATAATGCACAAATGCCCTTGTCTTAAGATTACAAGGATTACAATTAAATATCCTAAAATAATTTAACGATAATTATTTAAATTAAATTATTAAAATAATAATTATTGATCATCTAATAAAATAATTACCATTTTATTAAAAATCAAAATCATTAATAATAATAAAATAAATAAATTTAAAACTTTATTAGTTAATATTTATTATTAATTATACTTAATTAAACTTAATTTAATTTAATTAATTAATAATTATTAAAAACCAAAACTATATTAATAATATATATAATTAATTAGGCAAGAGCCTACAACACAATGGTAAATTGTGAGCCTCTAATATAGGAGGTCTTGGGTTTTAATCTACACAAGTTTAATAAATACTAATAATTAAGCACAACGCACAATAATAATGAATCTTGGCTTCAGCCTCTTACCAATCCCCAAAAAAAAGAAAACTATATCATTAATTAATTTAATCATTAATAAAGTCTACTAATAAAATTATTAATAAATAATAATTAGATATAATATAAATTATAATTAATAAAATAATTTAAAAAGAACGTATTTGGAATGGCATTTGAGGCCTACATTATCGACCTTTAAGGTTGTGGTTGTAGTGGCTATTGCCATGGCAGCATCGCCACTACAGTAACAACACCGTATTGTTGTAAAGGCAGTACCTACTACTACAATAACAGTCGTAGCTATTGTGCAACCTCACCACAAGCACCGCAGGTGCGTGGGGGTTTGGTGGCCCTGCCCACCTTTTTAAAAAAAATTAATTTTTTAAAATTTTTCAATCTAAAATTTCCATTTCTTTTCAAAACCCTTCTTGATTTAATTAATAACTTTTAAATCTACAGAACGAGGGTTTTCTACTATCTTAATTCTATAATACACATAAAATTTGATATGAATATCAGTAATTCACCATGAAAGATTCATCATAAACAAATTTTGGAAAAAAAATTCCACAAACATGATGTAGATATGAATATTGAATTACATAATTCATTAAGCGAACAAAACACAAGCCCCTACCTGAATCTGATGCTAATACACAACCACTTGAAGATTGTGAGAGAATTTTCTTTTCTCTCAAAACCTTCTCTCTGAAAATCCCTTCTCCAAAAATATTAGTCCCTGCGAAATGAACTCTCAATCTCTGATATGGAGTTCTCCCCTAAATTCAGGGCATTGATTGTATGATTACGCGAGGGAACCCATTCATCACAATCTTTTAACTCTTTAGTAACTTCTTTTGAATATTCATGCACACTTTTTGCAATATTAAATATCTTTATTAAACTTATTTGCTTTCTTTTCTTTAATTTATTATATTTTAATCTCATGCATAAGCTTTATGCAATTTAATTAAAATAAACTTTATTAAATAATTGCTTACTCTCTCTTGTTAATTTTCAAAGCATTTTTAATATAATATTTATTAACTTAAGTAATAATAATATTTTTTATTTATTTAAAAATGATCTCCTAAATATATTATTATTAAATTAAATAAATATTATTAGGCTCTCAAATAAGAACTATAATTTTCTCTTTAAATTTAATTATTTGTATTTAATTAATTTCCCAATTAATTAAATATAACTATATATTGAAATTATCTTAATAATTTTCTATTTAATTAAATCCTTAATTAATCTTTTAATTTGACTTAATTAACAAAAAAATCAGCAAACACTTAAAAGACAAAATATGAAAACCCATTATAAAATACCACATGCAAGATCAAATTCAAGGGTTATTATCATGAATTTATGTCATCAGACAAATTTGAAAGGGTAATCATCTCAGATATTTGTCCTAATTTTCTAGGACAATTGATTTAAAGGTTAGGATTTGGACTCAATAATTTATCTCCCCTCTCTTACCATTGAGATATTGTGATAGGGTATACTCATCCTGGCAATTTAGGGAACTCGATACCGAGTACCTAAAATTTGCATAAAATCCACACATGTACAACCACATATATATTCTAAACTATATAGGCAATGGCAGGAAGTGGTTCATCGTGTAGATCCCAAATAGTAGGTGACTATGACTCCCTCCCTTAACCACATAAAAAATATCATACATAAATAAAACACACACACACACACCATACAAATGCAAGTATGGGGTAAGTATCCATATAAAACACATACAAATAATCCATCTAACTAACATCATTTAATATCTAAAATCACTATAAATCATCATCATCAAAGTATAATCATGCATACATGAAGTATGTAGTACTAGAGTAGTCTCATCATATAATCAACTGAGTATGAAAACAACATCCAATAATTTTGAAAATAATGCTACTAATCATCAAGCATAAACATAAACTAGCCTAAAAGAGTTTGGTAATAATAACTGAATGTAAACTAGGGGCAAGCACTACATCTCCCAAATTGGGTTTCCACATTAAATCATGGTGTCAAAGTGTTATTTACTTGTGTGGATATTACTTTATGCATGCTATTTTTATAGTTGTTTATTTTACTATTAGTTGGCACACACATAGACAAAACAAAAAGTTAAAGAATGTTAAATTGTTGATATGTTGATGTATGGACTGAGTTGTTGAATGAGATTATTTTGAAGTTGTTGAAAGTGGAATTGGTACATTTGGACTGTAGGATAACTTATTACCCCCGTACCCCCCTCTTAGTTATTCTAAATCATTCTAACATAGCTTGTGTAGCTCAATGAATTAAAATATTATGTGACTGTAAAACAATCAAACCAACATTACATTATAACTGTCCAATTCATTCAAGTGCCCATTGAATACCATACTTATCTACTTTGTCTTCAACATACTTTTCTCAAATCCTCTTCATCCTCTTCATCAATCAGATCATCTTCATCAATTAAATTATATGGCACTCTGGTGAATTAGCATAATGTCTAGCCCACTAAGACTTTGATATCAATGACAACATAACAACCGATATGACTCTTTTACATACATTCATATCATTACCAATTGTTGTAATTCTTTAGAATAACTAAGAGGGGGGTGAATCAATTATTCAAGGTCTAGATGTCCAAATAAAGCTTTTACAATTTAGTGAACACATAAAAATTTCTTTACCATGCATGTATTCATTATGAATTAACCACAAACTAATATGTTACTATTAAACTATCATGCATAAATGTAAAGCATAAAATATAACACATCCATCAGTACACATTACATAATGATTTAATGTGAAAACCCAATTTAGGAAAAATCTCCAATAACATGCTACTCCTTTCTCACTCTTCTGAAGTGATGCCCTGTTAAAGGCCAACCCTGTTAAAGGTTACAACACACACTATTAAATGTGACCCGATTAAGGGATTTCAATCACCCTATTAAAAGTGAGCCTTGTTAGAGGACTTTAGGCCATTCACTTGGAATGCCACCCTATTACAGGATTTTCCAATGACTTTTAAGTCAACCTTTCTCCAAAGGATTTACCCTAATCTAATACATTTGTTTGAGAGTAATAGTAGAATTTGATCTGATATAACTTACAACCTTACTTGCAAATTACAGATCACTGTTCAGTCCTCAAATCTGCTTGGCTTCTAATCTTTACAGTTCTGACAATTTGTTCACCCTTCAAGCATTCATCTTCATTAAGCCTTCTTGCTTAGTTCACCATTGCAGACTTCTTCACTTAGGTTACTTGATGAAGCAAACCCTTCTTCCTTCTCCTTGTTAGATTTTTTGCATCAAATTTTTTTTGGACCTCTCTCAACCTTTTCTTCATGACCAGACATCCCTAGATATAGCGAATTAGAACTCTTTTTCCTGCACAATATCCATCTCAAAAATTAGAGTTTTCAATGCATTAGGTAGGATACAATGAATCTACCCCATATCTTGTCTTTTCTAGAAACTTCTTTTAGAATCCATTTGAATTCGCCTCCAAAATAGTTTACATAAGATTTTGTGCCTCCATCTCATCAATCTTATCTTCCTCTTGATTCACAAGTTCCAAGAAAACAAACTTGTCAGCTTTTATTTGGTGAATCTTTGATCTTTTTCATAATGCAACAACTCAACATTATCAATTTACTAATGCTCGACACATACTGTGTTACTCGGCATCTACTATAAAATCACTCTGCATCAACTGGCTTTTACTGGTGCTTGATACATATTGAAAATCACTCGACATCTGCTAACTTGCTCGACACTTGTTAGTTTGCTCGGAATCCACTAGAAAATGCTTTCACTTAGCTCTAACTAACTTTTTGCTCGGCTTGCACTATCTTTACTTGGCACCTTCTATCAACTTGGTCAAGCTTAGCAAATGAACTTTGTTCAACCTCTTTCATCTGAACTTTCCAAGTGTAGCCAAACATTTTTTAACCCAAAGTAGATCATCAATAAATTATTTTATCACTATCTTAACTGATTTTTGCACTTCAATACATAATCATATCTCAACCTTTCCTCTAGGTACTTTTGTTATATCGTGTTGATCAAATCCTCTTTATCAATCAACTACGTGATAGTGCTTGAAACATATAACCAATTATCTTACCAACATATGGTAGGTTTGACATTAGTGACAAAATAATGATTGAAAACACTTCTTACAACAATGTTCTAACTCGAATGATCTTTTCAATCATATATCAACAATCTCCCTCTTTAGCATTAATGGAAAACTAAACTGATCAACCAATCAAACATCAAACTAACTAGGTTAAATAGTAAGGCAATACCAACACTTCTCCCTCTATCAACAACTCCTTCTTAGGTTACAAAATCTTCTCCCTCTTTTTTTTGATCTTCTGATGATGTCTTCTCACTTCATTGTTCCTCTTGTGCACTGACTAGTTCACTGTGCTTTCTCTCCCTTGGACTTGATTTTTTGCTTTCATCATGATCAATATGCACTTAATTAGTTTACTGAACATTCTCCCTCTTTGACAACAATTCCAAAGACATGTAATCAACACTTGGCATCTTAATGTATATGTAGATATAAGCTTTTGTAGGCTCTTCAATTTTCTCCTTCTCTCACCTTGCTTGTGGCTGATTTGAATTTCTAGCTCTATGATTACTTTAGGAAACTTCCTAAAGTAATATCCACTACACCAATTTGTATGAAATGCATGTTAGCTTGTTTGATGCAGGGTACTCCCTTTATCTTTTACATAGCCTTTGATAGGGGTATCACCCCTAATTTACTCCTTAGATACTCATAAGCATCCTTGGGTAATGCTTTGGTGAAGATATCACCAATTTTCTCTTTTGTGTTGATATATTCTATCTTCATCTCTTTATCTTGAACCAACTCTCTTACATAATGATACTTTATTGCAATGTGCTTTGTCTTTGTATGCATAACATGATTCTTTGATATATTTATAGCACTTGTATTATCATAATAAAGTGTCACTAGTTAAGTGATTTATTCCTTCATTCCTTTTAGTAGCTGCTTGATCCATACAATGTTTGTGCAACTGACAGCAGCAACAACATATTCTGCTTCAATAGTAGATTGTGAAGTACAACTCTACTTCTTGTTTTTCCATGTAACAAGTCTTCTTCCTAAGAAAAATGCTCCTCCACTGGTGCTCTTCCTGTCATTAATATTTCCAGCCCAATCAGCATCAGTGTAGGTTTTCAGTTCAAACTTTTCATTCTTCTTATAGTATAAGCCATACTCTTCAGTTCCCTTTAGGTATCTCATTATCCTTTTCACTACCATCAGGTGATTTTCTCTTGGGTTAGTAGAGAATCTAGCAACTATTCCCATAACTAATGCAATATCAAGTTTGCTATGTACTACATATTGCAATTTTCCAATCATGGATCTGTACAATGTTTGATTGACCTCAGCTGATTCATCATTCTTTGATAGCTTGAGTGTTGTTACCATATGTGTATTTAATGGTTTTGAGTCCTTGAGTCCAAATGTCTTCAAATCTCCTTGACATATTTTGACTGAGTAATGTATACACCATATTTCATTTGATATACTTGTAGTCCCACAAAGAATTTGATCTCACCCAACATTGATATCTCAAACTCTTGCTTCATTTGATTTGCAAAATCTTTACACAAAGCATCTTGTCCTCCAAATATAATGTCATCAACAAAAAAATTAGACAATAGTATATCTTTTTCTTCATCTTTCTTCATGTACAAATTGTTGTTATCATCTATTCTTTCAAATCCAGTCTTAACAAGATAAGTATGAAGTCTTTCATACCATGTTCTTGGTGCTTGTTTCAATCCATACAGGGTTTTGTGCAGCTTACATACCATGTTCTTATTCTTCTTATCCAAAAATCCTTCTGGCTGTTCTATGTAGACCTCTTCTTCTAATATTCCATTCAAAAATGTAGACTTGACATCAATGTGGTAAAATTTGTAACTTTTATAAGCAACATAAGCAAGTAGAATTCTTACTCCTTCCATTCTTGCAATAGGGGCAAATGTTTCACCATAGTCAATTCCTTCTTCTTTTGCATACCCTTTGCAAACTAGTCTTTCTTTATTTCATGTTACTTCACCATTCTCAGCGAGCTTGTTCCTAAATACCTATTTTATGCCAATCACATTCTTGTCCTTTGGTCTAGGAACTAGGCTCCAAGTCTTGTTTTTTTCTATCTACTGAATTTATTCTTCCATAGCCTTGTACTGATCATCATATTCCAATGCATCTTTTACTATCTTAGGTTCATTCATGCTTAGCAAACATGATTCACCTCTCAATCTATTTCTTGTCATTGGCCTTGCATCTTTGTCTCGAATGATTTAATTTGTAGGATGTTATCTTTTGACATATTTGGATAGTCTAGGCTCAGTTCTTGTGGCTACATTCTGTCTCTTAGCTTCAATATCACTATGTACATCTCTATCAGGTATTTCAACATCTCTTTCATGTGTGCTAATCTCAAAGTCAGTTTGTATATTCTCCTCATTCTACAACTCGGTATCTAAATGTGACTCGACATTCATAGGGTGTGATTTAGCAGTTGTTGAAACTTTCTATTGATTTGATACATGATTTGTGACATTTTCTTTAGTAGGCATTCCTTCATAGAAGTATGCAAATATCTTGTAATTTTTTGGTTTTTTTGTAGGTTCAGCTTCATGTGCTTCTATAAACTCATCAAAATTCACATTTGCACTTTCCACAATTTTTTTAGTGTTAGTAATTAAACACTTGTAGGCTTTACTTCTTATGGAGTAACTAAGGAATATACCTTCTTTGCTCTTTGCATCAAACTTTCCACTTCTAACATCTTTGAGAATATAATATTTGCTTCCAAATACCTTAAAATAGTTCACATTAGGTGGACGATCATACCATAAATCAAAAGGTGTTGAGTGAGTACCTTTCTTTACTTGCACACGGTTTAGAGTGTATACTACAGTACTTATAGCTTCTCTCCAGTACTTCAGGGAAACATATTTCTCCATCATTAGTGTTCTGACACAGTTCATTACAACTCTATTTCTTTTTTCAGCAACTCCATTTTTTTGGGGAGTCCTTGGTGCTGATATTTGTCTTCTAATTCCTCTGTCATTGCAGAACACTTCAAATTTATGTGAAGTGAATTCACCTCCTCTGTTTGATCTCAATAATTTCAAACTCTTACCTATTTCTTTCTCAACTCTTTCCAAGTACCATTTAAACATTTGAAAAGCATCTGATTTCTATTTTAAAAAATGACAGTCATCATTCTAGAGTAATCATCAACAAGAAAGATTATATACCTATCTCCTTTGTAGATTTGCACTTCAATAGGTCCACACAAGTCAGTATGAACAATTTCAAGTATTTCCTTAGAGGTATAAGCTTTACTTTTAAAGCTTGACTTTGTCATCTTGCCTAGCTAACATTGTTTGCACATTATGTTTTCTGGTTTCTTCAACTTAGGAAAACCTCTAACTCTTTTCATGTTACTTATACTAATCAGATTATCAAATTTAACATGATGTAATCTCTTGTGCCAAAGCCATACATCACCAAATTTTGCAATAAGAAAAATAGCATCTTCTATATCCAAATTGAACAGATTACTCCTAGATTGATCACCTTTTCCAATCAAATTTCCATTTGTATCATATATCTTGGCTGATTTGTTTTCAAACTCAACTTTGCACCCCAAATTGTTCAATTGTTACACACATAATTAATTATAATTCAATCCTTCAACATAATAAGCATTGTCACATGAAATCCTGTCTGTAAGTTTAATAGATCATTTTTCTTTTATTGAACATGGTGCATCATTACCGAATCTTATAGTATTTCCATCATAACAAGTTAAGGTAATGAACTTAGTTTTGTCTCCATTCATGTGATGTGAGCATCCACTGTCAATGATCCATTTTTAATTCTTGTTCACATGAGTCATAAGTGCAATAGCCTCATCCTCATCTGATTTATCCTTCATTGCAACATATACCACTTCATCATCATTTTCATCAGAGTTGTTTTCATTAGCAATATAGCATGACTTCTTGCCTTTATCTTTGTAGTCTCTTCCATCATCTTCTCTTCTATTTTTGTACTTATTCCCTTCCTTGGAGTTCTTCTTCTATGTACATCCTGCTGCAATATGACCAACTTTATTGCAATTAAAACAAATGATAGGAAACTTACCTTTGAATTTACCTTTTCCTTTATGGAATCTTCTTGCTAGCAATGCTTCCAATTGTTCAATGTCTTCCTCATATGTACTACTGTCACTAGATACATACTTTATCTTTCTTTTCTTCTTCTTGGGCTTTACTTCCTTAGAATCCTTCAGTAACAAATTGGCTTTGAAAACTGATTCAATACTCTCTAGTCTATAGTTGTCAAAATCAAATAGCTCAAATGCAGTGAGTCTACCAACTATACCTTCATGGGTTAGATCATTTCCTGGCATACATCTTAACTCTTAAATTGTAGACACTCTAATAGCATATATAAGCAACAATATTCTCAAGACTTTACTCATCATAGTTTCATCATCTATTTTACCAATTACACCTTTTATAGCACTAACAACTTCTTTTACTCTAGTAACATATTGAGCAATGTTTTTACCTTCTTCCATTCTCATGTCATCAAAATTACCTCTGAGGTTCTTTGACTTGGCTCTTTGAACATTTTTGTCTCCTCCATAGATGGTGTTCAAGGAATCCTACATCTGCTCCACACTTTTAAGGTCTTTGATATCATCAAACTTAGCATAACTAAGGGTAGAGGGAATCTCCAACATCTCTTGACTGTGATCTTTCTTTTTCTTCAAATATTCAGTAGTAAAGGCTCCTCCTGGATCAACATTAACTATTGTAATGCAAGTTTGTGCATAGTCTCCAAGTCCTCCAAGGTGAAACTTCATCAAACTTTTCCATGTAGGAAAGTTATCTCTATTTAGCTTGGGTACCTCTCTCTTTGACATCTTGATCTTTATGCTTTTAGTACCTTGGAACTAATCCTCTTAAGCAACTATGCTCTGATACCAATTGTTGAAATTCTTTAGAATACCTGAGGGGGGGAAGGGGGCGAATCAATTATTCAAGGTCTAGATGTCAAAATAAAACTTTTTTTTACCATGCATGTATTCATTGTGAGTTAACCAAAACTAATATGTTACTATTAAACTATCATGCATAAATGTAAAGCATAAAACATAACACATCCATTAATACACATGACACAATGATTTAATGTGGAAACCCAATTTGGGAAAAACCACCAATAACATGCTACTCCTTTCTCACTCTTTTGAAGTGATGCCCTATTAATCACCCTGTTAAAAGTGAGTCTTGTTAGGACTTTAGGATATTCACTTGGAATGCCACCTTGTTAAAAGGTTTTCCAATGATTGTTAAGTCAACCTTTCTCCAAGGGATTTACCCGAATCTAATACAATTGTTAGAGAGTAACATTAGAATATGATTTGATACAACTTACAACCTTACTTGTAGATTACATATCACTATTCAGTCCTTAACTCTACTTGACTTCCAATCTTTTCAGTTCTAATAGTTTGTTCACCCTTCAAGCATTCATCTTCATTAAGCCTTCTTACTTAGTTCGCCATTGTAGACTTCTTCACTTAGGTCACTTGATGAAGCAAACTCTTCTTCCTTCTCCTTGTCAGTTTTTTTGCATCAAAAACTTTTTGACCTCTCTCAACCTTTTCTCCATGACCAGACATCCCTAGATATAAGGAATTAGAACTCTTTTTCCTGCTCAATTTTTGGATACAATTGTCCAATTGTGTGTTATCTTTGATGTTACACGTCATCAGACAAAGTCTATTGAGCTCAGTTGGTCAACAAGGAAAAAGATAGAGTCTACCGAGCTTTCAAGGTTAGCAAAGGAAATTTAGTTGCTACCAAGCAAGCCCGATCATCAAGAGAAAATAGTGCAGGAAACAATTCTAGCCGAGCTTTCATGGATAGTGAAGGAAATTTAGTTCTTACTGAGTTAACTCGGCAACCAAAGGATTTTGCAGATGTTGCAATGTTAACCGAGTTAAGACGGTTAACTCAAGAAATTATTTTTGGAAGTAGTATTTATCGAGCAGGGTCAACCAGTGAAGGATTTCACTATTTTGTGAAATAAAGTTTATTTGTTTAAAGTAATATTTGTAGCCGACTGATGTATGGTTTATTGGTAAATGTAACTTATGAATGAGCCAACTTGATAGTCTAAATGGTATATATAAGAAGTCAAGTTGCGAATTCTAAGTGTAAGTGATGGATTTGATGTAATGTGAATAAGAAGGAAGATTGATTATTGTAAAAGTGAATTTTGAAAGATGATCAGAGATCATTGAGGAGCAGTAAAGATATATTTGATCAAAAAGGATCTAATAGTGTAGAATAAAGATCTGTAATCAACAAATTCAATTGCATCTTATTCAAATCAATTCATTGTTACTTTCTAACCATTGTAGTAGTGATTTCAAAATCTCTTAACATAGTTGATTTACCAACCATTTTTGTAAATCCTCTAGCAAGGTGACAGTGCAGTTGAATTCTTCTAAAGATCTCTAGCAAGGCCACTCCTAACAGGGTGATTAAATCCTCTAACAAGGTCACACCTAATAGTGTGTATTGTAACCTTTAACAAGGTTGGCTCCTAATAGGCCTCACTTCAGAAGAGTAAAAATTGGTAGCTAGTTACTTGGTGGTTTTTCCCATATTGGGTTTCCACATTAAATCTTGTGTCTCTCATGTTCATTTTATTTACCTTTGCATGTATGAATGCTTGAAGATCAGTAACAAGTTAATTTACCGAGTTACAACATTTTTTTAGTGTTTACCGAGTGTCAACAGTAACTAGTTATTAAAGACATCTAAGGGATCTATGGATTTGTTTTTGTAGTAACTGATTCACCCCTCCTCTCAATTGCTCCATATATAATCCCAACAATTGGTATCAGAGCTCTTGGTACTTTCAGGAAAAGATTTCAAGGATCTAAGCTAAAGGTCAAGATGTCTTACAAGACGAAAATTCCAAGACTTAACAGGGACAACTTCTCAGCATGGCAGGGATTGATGAGACTTCATCTTGCTTCTATTGGTGATTTAGGACTGAAGCACCTTGATGAAAAATATGCAGAGCCTGCTAGTACATTATCTATCAATGATATTGCTAAAAAGAAGACTTACAAAAACATGATGATAGATATAGCATTTGCTCTGAGTTATGAAGAATTTGATGACATCAAGAATTTCAAAACTTCCTTTGAAATGCGAAACAAGTTGAAAGAGATCTATGGAGGAGATGATAATGTGAGAAGAGCCAAAGCAGAAAGTTTGAGAGGACAGTTTGATCAAATGAAGATGAGAGAGGATGACAACATTGCAAAATATGTTGAAAGAGTTAAAGCATGTGTTAGTGAATTCAAAGCATCTAGAGGAGATATCAAGGAGGAGACAGTTATAAGTAAATTTCTTAGAACTCTACTTCTTATTTATGCAATCAGAGTCTCTGCAATTCAAAAAAGAAGATGTGAAGCAAATCATAAGATAAATTTAGAGGCCATAGTTGGAAGATTGACTGCATTCGAGCTAGAAAATTATGATAATTATGTTCTAGCTGCCAAGAATATTGAATCAACATTTGAAGCCAAGCTTTCACACAAAGAAAAAGGCAAGAAGATAAAGGATCCTCAGTTAGATAGTGATGAAGAATCAGAATAGAGTTCAGATAGTGATCTTGAGTTGGTTGAAGCTCTGCAAGCAAGGAAATATTCAAGAGCCAAAGAGAAATACAAGGATAAGGTTCCTCTAATCTATTTTTCTTGTGAAGAAATTGGACATATTGTTGCTAGGTGTCCAAATAAGCAGAACAAGGTTGAGAAGAAATGTCACAAGTGCAATGGTAAGAAATACTTCAAATCCTTCAAGGATAAAGGTAAGAAAACATTTTTCATGGCTAAAGATTCTAATGATTCTGATGATGAAGAAGAAGATGAAATTGTTTACATTGCTATAAAAGATGAGTCTAATAATGATGAAAAAATGGCACTCATTTCTCATATGAGTAGAAATGATACATGGATTATATATAGTGGTTGTTTTCATCACATGACTGGTGATAAAACTAAGTTTGAACATTTTGAAGACTATGATGGTGGCAGTGTAAGATTTGGTAACAATGAACCTTGTTGTATAAAAGGAAAAGGAAGAATCTCACTGACTAGGGAACTTGTATGTAATAATGCATATTGGGTAGAAGGACTAAAGCACAATCTATTGAGTGCAGCATAGCTACTCAATAATGGATTTAAAGTAGAATTCATGCATGGAAAAGCAAGAATGCTAGATGGCAAAGGTAAGCTGATTGGATCAGGCACTCAAACAAAAGGTAACTTGTTTTATCTTGAACTTGGTGAATTTTTATGTTTTATTGCTCAAGTTGAAGAAAGTTGGTGATGGAATAGGAGGTTATTTCATTTAAACATTGACAACTTGGTAAAAATAAGTAAATTCAGAAAAGTAAGAGGCATTCCTAATATAAAGAAACCTAAGGTTGGTTTATGCAAGAATTGTCAAATTGGCAAAATGGGAAAGACTAGCTTTAAAAGCAAGAACTATTAGTCTGAAGAAATTCTAAAAATTGTGCATACTGATTTATGTGGACCTATTGACATTGAAAGTTATACTGGTGAAAAAAAATTCATTCTTTTTGTTGATGATTATTCAAGAATGATGACTATCATGTACCTAAGAGAGAAATCAGAAGCATTTGAAAAGTTAAAATGGTATTTGGCTAGAGTAGAAAAAGAAATAGGCAAAAGACCAAAATGCTTGAGGTCTAACAGAGGTGGTGAATTTATTTCACATGTGTTCAATAACTTTTGCATTGAAAAGGGAATCAAAAGAAAGGTTTTAGCACTTAGAACTCTTGAACAAAATGGAATAGTAGAAAGAAGGAACAAATCTATCATGGACTGTGCAAGAACCTTAATGATTGAGAAGAGCATTGCTATCAAATACTAGAAGGAAGCTATTAGCACTACAGTTCATACCTTGAACCAAGTATAGATGAAAAAGGACTCATTCAAAACCCACTATGAGTTATGGTATGGCTACAAATCGAATGTAAGTTACATAAAAGTATTTGGAAGAAAATGTTACATTTTGAAAGAATCTAAAAAAGATAAATTTGATTTAAAGGTGATGAAGGATTATTTTTTAGATATTCTTGCAAAAGTAAAGCATATAGATGTTTGAATTTGTCAACTCACAAAGTCATAGAAAGTGTACATGTGAAAGTTGATGAGTTTGCAGAAAGAATTGAAGAAGAAAGAAAAAGGGAACTTGAAGATTACTGGAGATTTGTTCACATTGAACCTGATACAATGCCAAATACACCTGTCAATTAGGAATCTTCAACTCCTAAGTTTTTAGTAACCAAGTCACAAGAAGTTCAAACTGAGCTAATACCTACCAAGTTGCAAGAACCCGAGTTGCAAACAGAAGCTACCAAATTAACACCTATCGAGCCCAAGCAACTAGAACCAAAACCAGAAGTTGAAGCATAGAAGGATAACAATGCAAGTCATTTAAAAGGCAAGGAGCCTGTGTTAGCCAAGTATGTCAAGAAGCATCATGCACCAAATCATATCATTGGAGATAAATCAAAAGGAACAATGACAAAAAGTAAGTTGAAAGGCACTTGTTTACTTGCTAATTTTGAACCTAGAAATGTCAAAGATGTATTAGAAAATGAAAGTTGGATTGAAGCTATCAATAAAGAGATAGAACAGATAGAGAAAAACAAAACATGGACTCTTATACCTAGACCTAAAGACAAAAATGTGATTGGAACTAAGTGGGTATTCAGAAACAAGTTAAATGAAGATGGTAAGGTGTCAAGGAACAAAGCTAGACTAGTATGCAAAGGATACTCTCAAGAAGAAGTTGTAGACTATGGAGAAACTTTTTCTCCAGTTGCAAGATTGGAAGGTTTCATAACCTTACTTGCATATGCTGAATACAAAAGATTCAAAGTTTATCAGATGGATGTCAAGTCAACATTTCTCCATGGCATATTGGATGAAGAGGTTTACATTGAACAACTTGAAGGTTTTGTTGATCCAGACAAGAAGGACATGGTCTGAAAATTGCATAAAACATTGTATGGTCTAAAACAAGCACCTAGAGCATGGTATGAAAGATTGCATAACTATCTTATTCATATTGATTTTCAAAGAACTAATGATAACAATAGTTTGTACATAAAGGAAGGACTAAATACTAAGATTTTTTTTTCAGAAATATTTGTAGATGATACTTTGTTCACAGGAAATGATGATCTTTACAAAGAATTTTTAGAACAAATGAACAAAGAATTTGAAATGTCAATGTTTGGAGAAATCAAATTCTTTGTTGGTCTTCAAATTCATCAGAGTAAGAATGGTATTTACATCACTCAATCTAAATACATCAAGGAGATACTAAAAAAATTTGGTATAGAAGACTGCAAACCAATTGGAACTCCTATGTGTACTGGATTGAAACTTACCAAGGATGATGAATCAAAGGAAGTGGATCAAACATTGTATAGATCTATGATTGGAAAGTTGCAATATATAGTGCACACAAGACCAAACATTGCACTTGTAGTAGGAATTGTAGCAAGATTCTCAACAAAACCAAAAGAAAATCACATGATGGAAATCAAAAGGATCATGAGATATTTAAAAGGAACTAAAGATTATGGATTATGGTATAAACTTGGAGGAAATCTAGATTTAAAAGTGTTCATTGATGTAGATTGGGCAGGGAATGTTGATGACAGAAAGAGTACAAGTGGAGGAGCTTTCTTTCTTGGAAAGAGGTTGGTTTCTTGGACAAGTAAAAAGTAGAACTGTACATCCCAGTCCACAACAAAGGCTGAATATGTTGCAGCAGTAGTAAACTGCTCAAACATTGTATGGTTCAAACAATTATTAGAAGGTATGAAGCAAGAAATAAAAGAACCTATTGTTATGTTTTGTGACAACACAAGTGCAATTAACATATCCAAGAATCCAGTGATGCATTCAAAACTAAGCATATTGCTATAAAGTATCACTTTGTTAGAGAATTGGTACAAGAAAAGGAAATTAGATTGAAATATGTCCATACAAAGGAACAAATTGCTGACATATTCACAAAGCCTTTACCTAAGGATGCATTCTTGTATCTAAGAGGTAAGTTAGGGGTCATTCCCCTATCTGAAGCTCACTAAAATATAGTTTTAGTGATGCATCAACAAGAATAGAATTGAAGATCTATCGGTTGATGCAACAAAGTAATGAAGACATTGCATATGAATCAGTACATCAAGTACAATACTATTCATTTGATTTGTGTTGTCTTTGGCATGTGTTGTCAAAGAGGGAGTATACTATCATATCTTTCTGAAATTTGCAAGAAAATGAGAGTTTCTGTAAGAGGGAGAGATTATTATGAAAGAGGGAGATTACTGTATTTGAGGAAGATGATAACGTATTTTGTCAGTAAAGACTTGTTTTCAAATTTTATTTTTCTATGACATGTTGTGTTGCCATCAATGCCAAAGAGGGAGATTGTTGGATACAATTGTTCAATTGTGTGTTGTCTTTGATGTTACACAAATGTCATATTAGTCATTAGATAAAGTCTACCGAGCTTAGTTGATAAGCAAGGCAAAAGATAGAGTCTACCAAGCTTTCAAGGTTAGCAAAGGAAATTTAGTTGCTACTGAGAAAACTCAGTCATCAAGAGAAAATAGTGTAGGAAACAATTCTAACCAAGCTTTCATGGATAGTGAAGGAAATTTAGTTCTTACTGAGTTAACTCGGCAACCAAAGGATTTTGCAGATGTTGCAATGTTAACTGAGTTAAGACGGTTAACTTAGAAAATTATTTTTGGAAGTAGTATTTACTGAACAGGGTCGACTAGTGAAGGATTTCATTGTTTTGTGAAATAAAGTTTATTTGTTTAAAGTAATATTTGTAGCTAACTGATGTATGGTTTATTGGTAAATGTAACTTATGAATGAGCTGACTTGATAGTTTGAATGGTATATATAAGAAGCCAAGTTGTGAATTCTATGTGTAAGTGATGGATTTGATGTAATGTGAATGAGAAGGAAGACTAATGATTGTGAAAGAAAATTTTGAAGGATGATCAGAGATCATTGAGGAGCAGAAAAGATATATTTGATCAAAAAGGATCTAATAGTGCAGAATAGAGATCTATAATCAGAAAATTTAGTTGTATCTTATTCAAATTAATTCATTGTTACTTTCTAACCATTGTAGCAGTGATTTCAAAATCTCTTAACATAGTTGGTTTAACAACCATTTTTGTAAATCCTCTAACAAAGTGACAGTTTAGTTGAATTGTTCTAAAGACCTCTAGCAAGGCCACTCCTAACAGGGTGATTAAATCCTCTAACAGGGTCACACCTAACAGTGTGTATTGTAACCTTTAATAGGGTTGGCTCCTAATAGGGCTCACTTTAGAAGAGTGAAAATTGGTAGCTAGTTACTTGGTGGTTTTTCCCATATTGGGTTTCCATGTTAAATCTGGTGTCTCTCGTGTTCATTTTATTTACCTTTGCATAGATGCATGCTTGAAGATCAGTTACAAGTTAATTCACCGAGTTACAACATTTTTTTAGTGTTTACCAAGTATCAACAATAACTAGTTATTTAAGACATCTAAGGGATCTATGGATTTGTTTTTGTAGTAATTGATTCACCCCCCCCTCTTAGTTACTCCATCTATAATCCCAACACTCATTATCCATCTCAAAAATTAGAGTTTTCAATGGATTAGGTAGGATACAATGTATCTACCCCATATCTTGTCTTTTCTAGAAAATTCTTTTAGAATCCATTTGAATTCGCCTCCAAAATGGTTTACATAAAATTCTGTGCTTCTAGCTCATCAATCTTATCTTCCTCCTGATTCACAAGTTCCAAGAAAACAAACTTGTTAGCTTTTATTTGGCAAATCTTTGATCCTTTTCATAATACAACAACTCAACATTATCAATTTACTAATGCTCAGCACATACTGTGTTACTCGACATCTACTGCAAAATCACTTGGCATCAACTTGATTTTACTGGTGCTTGACAAATACTAAAAATCACTTGGCATCTACTAACTTGCTCAACACCTATTAGTTTGCTCAACATCCACTAGAAAATGCTTTCACTCGGCTCCAACTAACTTTTTTCTTGGCTTGCACTATCTTTACCCGACAACTTCTATCAATTTGGTCAAGCTTAGCAAATGAACTTTGTTCAACCTCTTCATCTGAACTTTCTAAGTGTAGCCAAACCTTTTGTAACTCAAAGTAGATCATCAATACATTATGTTATCACTATCTTAACTGATTCTTGCACTTTGATACATAATCATAACTCAACCTTTCCTCTAAGTACTTTTGTTACATCTTTTTGATCAAATCCTCTTCATCAACAAACTAAGTGATAGTGCTTGAAATATATAAGCAATTATCTTACCAACATATGGTAGGTTTGACATCAGTGATGAAACAATAATTGAAAACACTTCTTACAACAATGTTCTAACTCGAATGATCTTTTCAATCATATATCAACACCAATTACATTATTTGTAGGGAGTAACATTACTATCATATGATTATATCAACCCCAAAGTTGGTAGATCCCTTCATTTTCTCTTTTTTTGTTCTTATTTCCCTTGATATGTTCTTCTTCTTGGGGGCATCTCATAGTGGGAAAGCTTATGGTGGATGCATGTATACTTGAAAGCTTCAATGCTTGAACTCTTGAATACCTTGATTTTAAATTTTGGTTGTAGCTATTAGAAAGTATGGGATGAAAAATGAGGCCTCTGAGTCTGCTTATATACTAGATTTTAGGTGAGAAAATAATATAGGATAAATGGAAATAGAGTCTTGAAAAAATAATATAGAATAAATGGAAATAGAGTTAATAATTTGAAATCCTGAGGCCTTTCAGGTATTAATCCCTTTAATTATACAAACCTTTTAGAAGTAAGGGTTTGTATAATTGTTAAGTTATTTGTGTATGGCTAACACTATCTTGTACTTAAGTATGCACTGTCTCATAATATAATGCTTAACCCACACCATTTTAGTAAAGAAAAACCATTTTAATAATTTATTTGTTTTTTCTACCATTATAAATGGATTATTTTTCTAAATTTCTACTAAAACAAATTGGATCTTTTACATGTTATCATCTAGAGAGAGCTATGTATGATATATATAGTACTAGTTTAGTGGTGGTGTAACTTTAAATGAATATACTTAGAAAATATGCATGACCAAGAATTAATGTTTATTTGCATCACCGAATCAAATCTAGAAGTTAGAGACATGTACTTTCAATTCACTATGACCTTAACAAAGAGAAATCATTAAAAGTTGAGTATAGAGTCACATTTTAGAGAGTTGACTTAAGTTTACCTAGTTTTCTTGTCCTTAAAATATATGTTGTATAGCCAATGCAACACATACAATTTATTTTCTACAAAATAAGGTGTTGGTGTTTTAAAACTACCAAGCAACAAAATGCTTAATACCAAGATGATAATACTCACACAATCTAAAGATTATCCAATTCTTATCAGCAACTGTATGTGCAAAACCATTTGGGCCCAACTTCAACAAAACCAAGGGTGGTTTTCTACTCTTCTGGCTCTGCAAAACCAGGGTGGGTATACCCAAGGATGATTCAAGACTGTGAAAACTATATGAGGATTATTTTTAGTTTCATTCTGATTCTCATCTCAAATCCTCAAATACATACACAATTCTTGATAACTTGATAAACACATCCCATATAACAGATATGGCCAAAAATTCTTCTATAGATCTGTAGGTGTTCTCAGCAAAAGTGGCTAACTGAAGCTAAAATATTCCATGCAGACAAGTACTGGCCAATATAAACCTTTTTGGGAGCTTCATCAGTACCCAGGTTTATCTCTTCTAATTCCTGACGCTTAGGGTCCTTAACTCCTAGTTTTACTCTATCCTGGTTATCAAAAATATTTTTCAAGACCACTAACCCCTTAGGCACCTTATTGGTTTTCAATTGCATAATCTCCTGACCAAAAATGGTTTCCTTACCATCTATGGTTTCAATTAGTTCACTGCAATTCATTTCCTGACCATGGTACTTGTCCTCATTTAACAAAAAATTCGTAATGTCTTTCTTCAAAACTCCTATCCCAGAATGCACTTCTTTAGGATCGTCCAGATCTGTAAGATTGGGCTGCTCTGGGATTAAAAGGATTATCAAATGAACTCCTAAATCCTAGCCTATAGTTCATATCTGCTACAGGATCTGGCCTTGATGAAGCAATTCCTACCGTGGACACATCTTTTTCCTGAAAGAATCTCTCATCTGGTAATGGGGTACTAAAAATGCCTCCTAAGAGTCGTGTAGTTTTGGATTCAAAACTAAGTGAAGAAGACTCTCTTCCTAATACTGGTTGATACTAAGAATTGACAGATGCATTACCTCTAGGTTTCTAGGTAGGATTTGGACCTGTCCTTTTCTTATTTTGGTTCTTCCTACCACCTTGGGATAAATTAGTATACATTGGTACATCAGGATTGGCTCTCATCTAAGCTCTTGTGTTCTTTCTCTTGTCAACCATATTCACCTTTTGTTAAAATAAGCACTAGCTTCAAAACCTTGACTGAGTCGCCACCCTATTCTTGGGAAAATACACAATGACAATTATTCTTGATTCAAAGGAAACAACACACAAATAGAAACAAAAATATTTGGCACATGTAGACCAATCAATGATGTCGTAAGACTGCAACTCTTGCTTGTTAGATAAGACACTCGGATAGGCTAGATACGTTAGTCTGTAGGTGTGGTACTTGGGCTATTCTCTCTTTAAATTCTCAAGGTTTGTCACTAAAATATTCCCTTATACCCATGGGCAACACTTAGATAACCTAACACACACATACACATCAGGACCAAAGAAACTGCAGTACTTTTCTCTGATATGTTAGACAACTCCCCATCAAAGTCACCATTTTATTGGTGTTTTAAAACTACCAAGCAACAAAATGCTTAATACCAAGATGATAATACTCATACAATTTAAAGATTAGCCAATTCTCAGTAGCAATTATATGTGCAAAACCATTTGGGCCCAACTTCAACAAAACCAAGGGTGGTTTTCTACTCTTCTGGCTCTGCAAAACTAGGGTGGGTATACCTAAGGATGATTCAAGACTACGAAAAATGTATGAGGATTATTTTTAGTTTCATTCTGATTCTCATCTCAAATCCTCAAATACATACACAATTTTTGATAACTTGATAAACACATCCTATATAATAGATATGGCCAAAAATTCTTCTATAGATTTGCAGGTGTTCTCACCAAAAGTGGCTAACTGAAGCTAAAATATTCCATGCAGACAAGTACTAGCCAACTTTTAATATCTATACAAAATAAAGGTAAAATTGATTTAATTTTGCATTTTTGACAACCATTTTTGACATATTTCTCTTTCAGCTGGATCAAATTTGATCAATGCCTAATCCATTAGGGCTCAGAGTCTATTACAAATTTCTAGATCTAATTTGTTGCCTTACAAAAAATTTCATATGCAATTCTTATCAGAACTCATCATTCAAAATCCTTTCCCCTACTACAACAATCTTATCATATTCATCAGAGCTTTTACTTAATCCATTGAATTAACAACAGTTATAAATAGATATACAACCTAACTAGATTGCATTCAATTACACAAGCCTTTACCTATACAACATCAAGATAACCAAGTAATCAAAAGGAGACAAAGTTCAGAAAGAACTGATATGGGGACAGTTCATAATTTGTATTCATTTTCCTTGAAAATTGTATACATTTTACAATAGATTTAGAATGACCTTCAGAAGAAACACAACTCATTCTATATTCATGTATTCTCAAGATCTGATAGAGAAAATACACCACCAATTTGTTCAAAATAATGGACCAAAAACAAACTAAGTATATCACTTAGAAAAATAGAATTCAGACCTTTTCTCTAGCCCTAGAATCTCAATTATATAGTGTGAGATGCAACAAGCTTCAGGCTAAGAGAAAATGATAGGTGTCCTTTACAAGAGGAAGACACAGACATCTACCACAAAATGACAAAAATGTTGGTAACAGAAGATGTCTAAGTCGAAACATTCTTTTGGTGGGTCAACTTCTGTCACATGCTTTAATGTTGCTAAGTTGGCTACTATTTTGATCCTTCTTTGTATGCAACAACCAAATTAACCAATGATGAAGTTTTTTCTGATGTTGGCATGCCAACCTCCACCTGTGGGTCTTCACCACCTTTATCTTGGATGGTAGGAACAACATCTACCTTTTTCACTTCTTCAGTCGTATCAACATCATGTGGGCTCGGGCCTACAACCAAAGGTGATTGTTTATTTTTGTCTTCTTCTTCTAGTTGGGCTTGTGTAGTGACAGTGTAAATGGTTTGGATTTCTTCACTTGGCACCTCATCACTGCTAATTTCATCTTCATTAAATTGTTCACCAGGAGCCATTTTTGCCATCCACTTGTCAAATAATGTATCATCTGGCTAATTGAATTGCAAAATATCCCTCTGTCTTTTCAGCACATATTCAGCATCATTATTAATGGTAACGAATTCTTTTTAAAAAAAATCAAAGAATATTTGGGCCTTCACCATTTCTTCTATTGTGGTAGCCCACCATGCATGCCCTGATTCATTAATGACTTGATTCATTCTTAAACAAAATAAATCATCAAGTTCCTTTGCCCATTCATCTTTTCTTTTCAAATTATTCCTTTTATCTAGGGCATGAGGAAACAAACTGAATTTTTGGCTCTTGTATTTTTTCAAGTAGCCTACTACTATTTTTTGTAAATGAATCCTTTTATTATCAAAGTTAGCAAGATCAGGAACAATATCAAATGTTTTTTCAATTTGATCAAAATAATCATCTATAATAGAGAAACACAAAAATGTTATTTCTTTCTCCCTTCTTACCCATTTATTCACAATAGGCATCAGAGCCTCATCATTAGCTTTCAAATCCTCCCAGATATTGGTCACCCTGGCCAACTGATCATAAATTAGTGGCGATTCAACTTTGTCTCCCAAATACGTGAGAGCTTTTCTTAGTTTATTTTCATATTTGGATTCCAATTCTACATGTAAGGCCCATAGTTTGCCTTTTTCTTCTTCAAAATCCTTAGCAATGTAGTATTGTGGCTTTTGGGGTGTATCTGGTATTTCTATGAGGGGGGTGGATTTGAAAGGTTCAATTGGGGGGTGAGGGTATGTTATTCTTGGCCTAGTGGACCTTCCCAATAGCTTGTTCTCAAGCTCAATTCTCTTTTTTACCTCTTTATTGTAGGCATCCACCATTATTTGATATTTTTTCTATAGCTCAGTCATTTCCTTTTCTTCCTTTTTTGCAGTAGCCAAGGCAAATTGAGAATAATCCACATTCATGTGGGTTGCCTGTACATGTGAAGTATCAGCAACTCTCCTCACAATGATACTCCTTGTTAGTCCTGAATCATTAGGCTATGATGGAGTAGTCCTGGATCCTCTTCTTGATGACCACATAACAAGAGCAGCTTGTTCATTACTGAATGCAGTTCCCAAGAATTCCCTTTTATCTAGATCTTGCAATCCCAAATTATTTGACATAGAATTGAAAATCAAGGCATCAACAATGTCCCAATTGGGCAATAAAAAAATAGTTGTAGCCTTTACCATCTGTCTCCCCTCTTCAGGGATTATATTCTAGAATTCTTGTATCATTTGTTCCTTTTTTTGATCCTAAATGGAGGCTTCATCCATTTCTGGATGCTCTGCTTTCATATTTTTACATCTTTCCTCAAAAATGTGCATGTTTTCCCTCCAAGAAAACTGATGGAAAGCCCTAGATTTTACAAAACTATCATCAGACAAAAATTAATGACTGGCTTGTTCTAAAATAGGGTCTAATTCCCTTCCCCTGAAATATGCTATAGTTAACTCAAAACTTGGCACAGGAGGCTCCTGGGGTTTCCCTTCATCAATCTCTACCTGGGTAACAAAGACTCCCCCTTGTGATCCAATTTGTTCAATTTGCTCATCAATGAGCTGCTCCTCCTCAATTCTCATAAGGGTTTGGGAAGGTGAGTAACTTTCATAATGTGGTTGCTCTTCCCTTATTATCTTTCTTCTCTTAGGAGAGGATTCAGGTGGCCTTTCTTCAAAAACATCACTAGTAGATTCAACTATCTGTTTTCCTTTATTCACAATGGGCCTTTGATCCTGAATGATAGTATATCCTATCCTCCTTTGCACAACCAGTGGGCCTACCCCTATGTTGGGAGTGAAACCCAATTTTCTCATCATTTCCCTAGCTTTATCTGGAAAATAATCAATGAAATGTTGCTTCTTCTCATTCATTACCTCCATTATTTTGGGAAATGTACTCATAAGCTTATTCAATCCATCTGCAGTAGTCACAACATTACTAAGAGGGTTGTAATCTTTATCAAAACAATTAATAAAATTCAAAACTTTTGAATATACTCTCCACTTTTCTTTCTTTGTTTCTTGCTCCTACAAAGAGTATTCATTCCTTATTACATCTTTAGGGAAATAAAATTCATGTTGAACTGGACAAAGCTTGATTCTATGCCTAAGAGCAGAATTAAAGAAATCTTCTACATCACAAAAATGAGAGTGAGATACTACCATTTTATACTGATCCAAAAATTTGTAGAGGAAGACCCACCCCTCCTTGGTTATTACAAACTGGTGGGCTACTGTGCAAGCGGGAAAAATTGATCCTGATTCCCTTTTGTGCAAAAAGGCTTTTTCCACTCCTCCCAACTACCACAAAAATTCAGCCACTCCTACCTTTAAGGGCACTTGGTAAGGTAGTACATGGGGTGTCCCTTTGAATCCATAAACTCTGATGACAGTTGAAACTGAATAAGGGATGATATCTCCCCAATTATGTGAAAATTTTAGAATATGAAGTTTTTCCATAGGCCTAACAAGATGCATTAGTACCTTAGGAATTCTGGGATTGTCACTCAATATGAGGCATCTCAATTTGGAGGCGAAGTCCCTGTCAAATCTAACAAAACTAGCATTTTCTACCTCCCCAGTCATATCTGCACTCCATAATTGAACTGGCAGTGCTTCTCCCTCTTGTTCTCTGTTCATAACCATTTCTTTACCGAAGTATGTAGCCCCCTTAAACAAAAACATGTGCATCAATAGGGAATATTGACCCCAAACCTTTTCAACCTTACCATTTGCAATCCCTACCAATCCACTGTGAATCTCAATAGCTAGATAAGAAGAAAAATAAAAAATTATTTCCACACCAAATGAGGAGATTTGAGTGATCATATACATAAAACTCACAAGGATAAAGTCTTCTTCATCCTCTCCAAAAACTCTGCACAAGGTCCTATATATCTGTACTGCCTTGGCATTGAAGCATGATTTCTTAAAAGGTTCTTTAGAGGATGATGTTATTGCTGGTAGGGTTCCAATTCTACCAATGTGGTCCTTCAGTTCACCTTGTCTAACTACATCCTTCTTTGACATATATTCCTTTTCTAATTCTGTCAAATCGATGGGCACATGATACCTAGTGAGAGGTCCCAAACGAAAAACTTCTCTAATCTCTTCTGGGTTGATGGTGATTAGAATTTCACCATCTACTCTTCTCACACCCTAGTGGCTTGATCATAACTCTTCGCCACAGCCTCAAGGAGGTCATAATCCATAAACACACTGGGAACAACTAGCTTTCCCAGGTCAAAATTCCATATATTGGCATATGGGGCATACAATTTCCTTTCTGCAAACCACTTCTTGAACAAATTTAAACCAGTTTGCGAGTTTTGAACATCCTAGACCCAATTACCCTTGTCATACAATCCATCAGCTATTCTCAACCTAGGGTTTAATGAGGTCAACCTTTTAACTTCCACTATTTCTATAGTAGACTCAGGCAACAACTCAAGCAAATCATCATGTACATTTCTATCCAAATAATTTACTTGACCTAAAAATCCCTTCTTTGGAGGCATCTTTGATTATGCTTTGTAGAAATGAAACACCTATAGAGATTACAACATATTTACTTACTTGAATTGCATCCTCGTTTTCCTCTATATTCCTGCAAATTTTTTCTATGAACAAACTGCTTCACAAGTTTGCCAAACTTTAGCACAATTTTCTTCAGTAATTGCTTCTGGTCAGGAATATCTCAAAATCTTTGCTCGCGTAAGGTGAAACTGATGAAATCTTCTGTATTATACTCTATTTTTTCCTCACATGCGAAGCTTTCATGTCTAATTAATACACAAAGTGGCACCATATTCTGCATTTAAATCTACACCATCGATCTTTAAAAATCGTATGATCATGGGATATGGAGGAAGACAACTAGGCATTGCACTTGACAAGTTGGTCAATCGATCCAATGAGAATTACCCACGTACACAGCTCTTTCCTTGATGGTGCTTCTATTTGGACCCACTGGCAACTGAGGACATGTGTTAGCAGGTCACTACTTCGCTATACATAAAGAACGAGCACCTTGCTATAGAGAAGTAGCGACAACCATCAATCTGATCTTGATCTTGTAGACGATATGTTACTGTACTACTTAGAAAAATAGTGGTGGGCCCTCATTTTCTACCTCGCTATACGTATTGTTCGTGCAACTCTTTATGACGAGACAGTGATGGCCATTGATCTGAGATTGAATCAAAGGTGGAGAAACTGCATGAAGTTTCCTAAAAGGTGGTGGGTCCCATACTCGCTATGTCACTTAGCTTAAATAACTTGCAACTTTCCAAAGCGAGATAGCGAGGACTGTTGATTTTGCTTTGTTCTGACAATCAGGATCTCTTGTACATTTGATCAGTGGGGCATGGGTCTAGAGTATTGATGACATAGGAGATTCTGCACTGCCAGCACCCAACAAGACTTTACTTTAGTCCTAGTCATCATCCGCATTACTAGAAGTCCCACCGATAGTTGATTTTATAGTGCCTCGCTACTTCGCTAATGGTGAGACGCTAGAATTTTTTGATAGCAAGGTAGCAAGCTCTAGCAATTTTAATAAATCTCGGCACCATAAAATACCAGGACCCATCAAATTGTTATTGCTCCTACCAACTGCTTCCGACAATAGCAGTTATTACTGATCATGTCACCTAGACAAATCATGGTTACTGATAAATTTTGATACCATCGTGCTTTTTGATTTTGTGCCACCTCGCTACTTCGCTAACGTGAGATGTAAACTTTTTTAAATGGCAAGGTAGCGAGACATCAAAATAATCATCATTCTGGTGCTAACTTTTGACTGCTTCCATTGGGTTCATTTTTTCGTTTTGACAACATTTGCCAGGTGTCTGCGACTGAATGATCAATCAGAAAAAAAATCTCTGATTTCCATGTTTCATTCCGTGGTCTTGTTTTACAACTTTTTGGCACTCGCTACCTCGCTATACATAAAGAGTGCCCATGTTTTCATAGTGAGGAAATGACAATGGTTGATCTAATTAGATCGAACGGCTAGGGAATCTGTGAGGAAAAGTAGCTCAGGGGCACAGAGGATAAAAGACAATAGAATATTCATCTCTTTTGAAAATTCAAACATTTCGTGCTCGAAAAAAATACAAATGGACTAAAACGTAGGGTTATCACAAAATTTTCAAAGGCTAACAAAAGGATGACTTAGCTAGAAACCCATTTATCAATTTATGGAGACAAATCTAAATTTTCTATATCTAAGCAAAGGATTTCTACCATACAAAAATTTATACCAACATAAGGATCCCCTCTTTGGATTAGGAACTTACATCCTACACTATTAGAAAATTTACCAAGTCCTTATGTCTCAAAGTTTTCACCTTAATGGTCAACATTTTGGAAAAGTAAGTGCGTTAATGAATAAGTGTATATTCCTACAAAAGTTCTTCAAACTTCAAGCTTACATGTCATTTTTCTTGAGAAGTGTAATAGCAAGTGCTTTTTTCACAAAATTGAAGATGTGGTTCTAGTAGCACACTAAATTCTCACAAAATCATTGAATTTTGATGACCAAAATTTCATCATAAGTATAAAGAGTATCAAGAAGTAACCCAGGTTGTATTTGGAGTTCACCAAAATTCCTTGAAATATGCAAGTTTTTACTTGGATAAAATATAGTTGTAACTATAGTTGCAATAGCAACTGAAATCCCCATAATCATGTCATTGCAATAGCTAGTGAAATCCTTAAATGTGTTGTTGTGGTGGTTTATGAAATCCCTAAAATGTGTAGTTGTAATATTATGTGAAATCCTCTAAATGTGTAATCACAAGAGCAAGTGAAATCACAAAATGTGTGGTTGCAATAGCAAGTGAAAACTCAAAAATTTGTAGTACTATATGAAACCCCTAAATATACAATTGTGTTGGTAAATTGTTAGTATGAATTAACCTTCCAAAATGGACATTCTTTTCCCTATGATTTGTGATAATTGTGTAAAAAATTGGAGAAATTTCTATTGGATCGCCATTATATCACATCTTCCTTTGCATTCAAGTAGGATAGAATGTAAACTAAAGAAAATAGACAACAAAATTCCCAATAATAGATATATGAGTACTATTTGAGATTCTATACAAATGATGATTACAAAGGGGACCTTAGCAAATAATGCACACAATGAAAAAAGAGGGATAGAAAATCTTGAAATACAAAAAGATAAACTATACCATTACATTGAAATCAAGATACCAAAAAATGTGTGCATTTTGTCTCATCAATTGCATAAATTAGAAAAACAATTAGATTTCACAATTACCAAATGAGAATATTAACTTGATATATGAAAAATTAGCAATAACAACTCATGAATCCATTCAAGACATGTGATGACTAAATATACTCTTCATTAACTTTTGTAAAATATACAAGATCAAAAGCCCTTTTGTACATGGTGTAAATTCAAATGTCAGTTTTAGAATTTCTCCATAGTTTCCCCATCATTAAAAAGTCCTTTTAAATTACCCAAAGCCTTCAATGTATAGGATTCATAGCATAACTACCCTCCTTTCTAGATTTATTGTCCAAATTTTGTCAACTCAAATTTTAAAAAATACCATATCAATCTTGAAATAAGTATCTAAAAATCCTAGCATAACCTAACTACCATCCTTTCTAGATTTATTTCCCAAAATTTTGTCAACTCAAAATTTAAAAAATTTCATACTAATCTTGAAATTAAGTATCTAAAAATCCTAGTACAACTTGCGCATTTGTCAATTGTCCACATATATTTCTTTCCTTTCATTTTTTTTTTTTGAGTTTTGTTCAAGTCTTTCACCAAGGAATATTAGCATGAGTTTTGAATTTAGTATAAATAATTAAAGTTTTTATTTTAAAAATAATTTTAATATAACTTAAATTTCTACCTTTAAAAATGAGCCTTTTCCAAAAAAAATTGATGAAAAAGTTTTCTTATGTTCTCTTGTTTAAAATGTTTAGAATTGATCTAAATTATGATTTTGGGTTACAATACCTAGTGTGATGCCTACAATATTGTTAATTCTAATACTGATAGAACAATTTCAGTACAATAGATTATGCAAGATAAAAGTAGTTCATTTCATTCAAAACTCAAGTTTATACCATGTTTGATGAATCTAAAGGGCCACCAACATCCTGTCAAAAAGAAATGAACAATTCACATAATATTTATTACATAATAAAATATTAAAACTATGAAACCTATTTAAAAACTATTCCAAATTTTATGTCTACTTGTAGAAGTCATAACTTTTAACACAGCTAAAAAATGCACGTCTCTTACACCATTAGAAATGTAATCAAATTGTCTACCTCCAAATTTCAAGAGACACAACTCTTTGGAGCTTCCATAGCCCATAAATGCTCAAAATGCCTCCGAAAATGTAAAATGCTAAAGTATAGAAAATACTAGAAAAATAGATTTTTACATTTTCCCATTTCTATTTTTGTTAGCCTCCTCTAGATCATTATAGACTATGTTTTGATCAAGAATATTAAAAAGTATAACTTAAAGAATGAAGAATGGTAAACAATGAGCATTCACAACCAAACCAAATTCAAGATACTTAGAATTTACTAAGGTTGTATGCATAGGAGTTACATATGAGTGCACTGAAAACCTAAATTGGTTTTGAGTGCCCTCATAAATTGGGATTGCGCTTAGGAAGTGAGCATCTCAAACACATAAGATTATGAACATGGAAAATTTGAGCATTCTTAACCACACATAACTAATTTTCAAAAGAAGAAAAAGGAAATACTTAAATAGATATGGTGACTCTATGCCAAAAACAATAAGTTTCAAGCATATGTTATGTGGAGGTTGAAGTTCACTTAACTAAACTCGCATTGTAGTGAATACACAAGATCAATTTATTTGAAAGGCTTCATGAGATTCCAAGTTAGCAAGATGTGTAATTGTGGAGGTGATTGCCCAAGCTTTGAAGTGTGTTATGGAATTTGTACCAAAATGTTACAGTTTGCAAATTCTTTGGCAACCATACAAGCAAAAAGTGAAACCATAACAAAGCAACCAAATTGTTTAACATCAATCCTCTGAATCATAAGGCATCATCTTTACGACAATAACATATTTCAATTCAAGTATAAGATAGATTTCACAACTTGTACGATTGAGAAATCCAAATAAGGGCTCTGATGAACACATGCCCAATATATTATATTTATAAGAAAATACATATTAAATGATATCTATATTATAGTATAGAGTTAGTTAGAAAATTTATTTAAGTAGTTGAAATTAGCACATGTTTATCAAGGATTGCTAGTGTCTCCAGGGTGGCAAAGATGGTTCTAGATGGTCTTTTTTGACCCTATTCCCCCATAAATTAATTACTGATTTGTGTAGATATCCACCTATAATCTAGAAAGTATGGGTCTTGACCTAAAGTCTTGTTAGGTACCCATTTACAATCACTTATCAGACACTATCAATCATATTGTTTCCCCCATATCACAATCACTTTAGGTTTTTACAGATTACAACTAATTGATGCTTTGAAGTGGTTTCAAGATCCCCACAAACTCCACATACATCACACAAAGTGGTTTTGGCTGACCACAAACCCCAATCACACATGGTTTCAAGATCTTTATAAACCTTGCACTAAAGTGATTTTGGATTAACACAAACCAAGCACATATTGTGTTCAAACCATGACTATGGGGAAACCATCATCACTTTGGGATTTTCTCCTTCTATACTTGACAATTCTATAGCATTTATTTTCAGATACATGGTTCATCAATACATGAAACAACAAATATTTGGGGTGTTGGGGACAAAAGATAATGCACCCCATACAATAGTTTGGGTATAATACATTCACTAGATTTTCCTTTTAACAAAGGTGACATTCACTCTGTCATGCTCTCTCTTGCACAAAGGTGCTCCATAAGCCACTAATCTATGACTGGTAGCTTCACATAATGCTCTATGTTTTCCTAAACATCTCCAATATCTTAATATATTTCTATTATCGACAACCAAATTTCAACACCTCTCTATCAAAATATGAACTTATCATAGACCAAACCAACTCAACAACAATATGAACTTCTTCCAATGATTGTTAGTAATGAACTTATCACCCAAGATCTTTAAATTTCTGCAATTGTTCTTCTTTCTCTAGAAACAACTCCTTTTACAGATTTTTTCTTTTCACAACCAACAATCAACTTTGGTGTCTCCTCCTTTATATTGGACAAAAATCATAGTAGGCATTGATGCTCCAATCTCACCTTTAGGCTCTGATACCAAGTTGAAAAATCCAAATAAGGGCTCTACTAAACATAGGCCCAATCTATTATATTTATAGGCAAATACATATTAAATTTTATCTATACTGTAGCATAGAGTTAGCTAGAACATTTACTTAAGTAGTTGAAATTAACACATGTTTACTTGGGACCATTGGTGTCTATAGGGTAGAAGAGATGGTTTGTATTGGATGATTGGTCTTTGTCGACCCCATTGATGATAACTAATTATTTTCTAACATGTATAACATTCTCCTCACCCATGCCCAAATTGAAGACTTTGAACAAAGAAAATATATCAAATAACATTAAAAAAGTGTTTAGCATGAAGTACCCATGAGGATATAGAGGTTATTTTCACACATTACACTTGCATGGCAAGAAAATGCATGTTTATGAAATTTGGATATGAAAGGTGGAGACACAAACAATCTATTCAAGTTGTTTAGCATAGAGAAATTCCCGTGAGTTGTTTTGCATGTTGCCTCACAAAATTGTCATATCATAAAATTGAATGATTACTAGTTGTGGTAATGTGGTGGCAGAAATCCTATTAGTTGAAAAAGATTTAGAAAATTCCATGAAAATGCAATTGGTGAGAGTAAAATGGAAGAGCTTCGAAATAGGGTATGGACCTCCACAATGAGATTTGATGTTGTGATTTGGTTACTATATAAGTAACAACTGATCTATTCAATATATAAATATAAAAAGAGTCAAGAAGTGAAATAAAACATAAATGAAGAGGATGAAAAGAAACACGTGATAAATATTTATTGTGGTTCGATAAAGTTGTTTATGTCCACACTCAATTATTCAAATATCTGATACACATTACATATACTATATAAGTCATTTATAAAAAAATCTTTAAATATGAAGAGAAAAAAGAAAAAAGAACAGTCATGTGAATGTTAGACTTCATACATTTAATCAAATCGTGGAATCACAACCAATGTATATCAACTATTTGTTATAATGCATCAACTGATGTCATGTCAAGGAATCAAATGCAATAATCACAAATTATTGTGAGTGGAAGCTTTGAAATAGGTTGAAAAGAACTCAGAAACTTGCATAAAGTTAAACTGCATAACTTGTCTAGTGCAAATTCTTTTCTTGCACAAATCATTATTTAAAACAAATGGAAGTGTTGAAGAGGTATTAGAAACTTTCAAGCAAATGCATTTGGCTATTGTAAAATTGGAATTTCACAACCTTTGGGGCACCAGTTTGAATACATTATTGCATTAATCAAATCATATTAGTAAATGAGCTTTGGCCAAATTTTACAATTGTAAATATTTTGATAAACTTGCGATAACCCCAAAGCATTGACACATACTACTATTCTTATGCCAATATTAGCATTGTAATGGAGACATAAATATAAAGTGAGAGTATAAACAAGTGTCGCAAACTGTTTGACCAAATACCACAAAGACATGTCGTTCCATGTGTGTGTATAAGTTGAAAAGGTTTTAGAAATGTTAAAACAATAATGCAATTGGAAGGTACAAATCAAATACTCTGGCCTGCATGTTAGGACCTACCTTTTGCAACTTCTATTTTGTGGGAAATTGTGAGAAGTTGTCAACACATTTGACTCAGTCAACTTGGTCAGTGGACGTCGACACATGATTTGGACATCTAGAGTTGCATGTTTTGGACTATAGTCAATATGTATTCTACTTACCTTATGTTCCCATGAGGCTGCTTAAGTACATTTTTTGCTTAAATTTAATCTACAATAAAAGAGGAGAGGCTGAAAACAAGTAGTGGCTTCTTATTGCCAAAAATACCACGTGGCTCCACAATTTTTTTTTTCCTCCTTTTTAAAAGATTTTATTTCTAATTTCTTATTTGTAAAAGTATTATCCAATTAATTAATTCAGAATTCAAGTTTCCTACTAAAACATAAGTAGCAAAATAGATGTTCATGGGGCCACAAGCTCCACAATTATTTTCTAAAATTGTTGAGCAGCCACAGCTAGCCAAATAAGCTAAGAAGTGACATGGGAACATGCTCTTAGATCTTGATTGGAGTGTAGTTTGACTATGTTGATATGATTTTATGTTTCTTCTACTCAAACATATTTAGTCAATATGTTGCTCGACTTTGTGCCAATGTTTTCTCAATGTTTATGTTGGCTTGGTACATATGAATGATATTATAATTTGATGCACCTTGATCTTTTATATATTATTATTAATGCACTAGCTTAGATGCATAGAGATTCTGTATGTCATTTGATTACCATGATGATGTCATATATTTCATGATGTTTTAAAACAAACTGATGTTAAAATTGACAATGAAATAATAATGTAATGCTCTTGCATTGATGATTTCTTGATTACGATTTCATGGACACTAACCTATTGATGTGGTTTGCGAATGTCTGAGTGGATGGAGGTCGAAGGCAGGAGTATGGTTGAGGTAGAGGAGGCTAGCTCCTTGGTAGTGGTGAGTATGGATGGTGATCTCGTTATACACACCACAATGATATTACACACTCATATTAGATTAAAACTTTTGTCTCTTCTTTAATTCATGAAAATAAATGCAAAACTGAAATATCATTAATTTAGTTCACATTATTTAATATATCCTTGATATGTTTGTGAGTTATAAAATGCATTAAAAAAGAAATGTGAAATTGGAAAGCAAAGTAATATAAATGATCTTGATAATGTTTTTATATATTCCCTTTCATAATAAGTGTATATAAGTTTGGCACATCATCCTCATCTTAATTGGATTAAATAAAATAAATTAAGAGTTCGGTTATTGTAAAACAAAAGTTAATGCCTTGATTTGGATAGACCATGTGGATGAAAAACAATTAAAATTGAGGAGTGGGTTATTTAAATGGGGAGAACGAGCCCCAAGGGAGGCAACATGTAAGAGAGATGACTCGTTTCTTATCTTGGTGGAAAAAACTTTAAAAAGTTGGACTTTTGTCATTTTCAGGGAGCAATGCTCATAATATCAGGTTTCTTTGTGCTCTCATCTTGTTGCCGATATCTTTTACTTACAAAAAATGTGTGATTTTTAGTTTGAACATTCAATATAACTGTGAAGTAAGTTTAAAAGAAGCTTACTATGAATTATTGTGCTTTGTATTAGCCCAAAATAGAGTGACACATCAACTTTTGTTGAGAGAGAATGCATCAAAAGTCAAGCTTCTTTCTTTCTTACTTTTTTTTTCTTCAGATCTCTGAAAATATAGTGATTTTTTCTCAATGTTTTTGTTGTTTTAGATTACACCCCAAATTTTGAATTTTCATTTATGTCTTAACTACATTCTAGATGATTCTTTGAAACTATCTCCAAGTGACTGTATGTCATGACCCACCTTGTGCAACTCCTATTTGGTAGGAGGTTGTAGACATTTTTTCTGACTTAGTCAATTAGGTTGGTTGACCTCGACTAAATAATTTTATCTTTGCATCAATTTGTGTGAGCTAGACATTAATTCCTTATGTGTTGGACTTAAAACTATAGTTGATATGTTATGGTTGAAATGTGGTCTGACTATATATATATATAGTGGTTTTGGTTTCTTTATGTTATGTGATGAAAACCTTGTTCAATTATGAGCGTTGATTTACTATGTATGACTTGACTTAGTCAAATACATTATAGAATTATTTAAACTTTCATTATTAATATTTTAGATGGACAATTTTATTTAATTATTATTATGATAGTTGTAATACGTATAATTTTATGAGATGTTGACATGTTGGTTGACATTCTAATGGTATTTACATTAATCTCATGACGTATGATGAATGTTTAAAATGCGTATTATTTATATGTGAATAATGTTTTAAATTTTGATAAGATAAATCATATTTAAAATGTTATTTAATTTGTCATCATGTTGGCAATATTGATGCCTTGGTGTGTTTTAGGTTGTGAGTATGCAGGTAGGCAGAAGGGTGGTTAAGGTAGAGGAGTTTAGCTCCTCGATAGGGTTGGTTTGGAAATTGTATGGCGTATTTGCGGGCACACACATAATTTTATTTGAATTTAAATAATTTTCTTGAATTTTAAATGTTTATATATATATAAATCGATAGAGAGAGAGAGAAATGAACAAAATTTGTATCTTGTCTATTTTTTTTTTCTAATATTATAATTTAGTTTTTAAAATAAATATTATGTTTTCTAATTTCTTTTAAATTAGTAATTGATATGATCAAATTTGAAATGGTAAAGTTCATTGGAAAATTTATTAGTATTTAATAGTTTTAAAAACTTTAAATAGCAATTGAACCAGTCATGGGTAGTTAGAGATGAAAATGAATGTGACTAAAAGTTTTATTTACTTCTTTTGCCAAGTAAAACTTTTGATTAATGATTAACATGTTTGTTGCTAAAATTTGGGGAAAATAGAATTGTCTCAAGAGAGGGAAGGAGAGTGCTATTCATGAGGAAAAGCATTTAAATTGATTCAGAGAAGGAGATGTGTGGAGGGATGAGAAATTTAAATGAGAAGTAGGTAACGACATTGAGGGCGTGACTACAAGTAAGGGAGGACGTTATTCTTGAAAGGTAGCGGTTTTGGAGAAAGAGGAGGCTCACGTTTTATATTCTGATTCCCTTGTCTATTGTTTTAGAAGTGAGGGGGCACATTTTGTTGGTGGAAGAAACCATAGAAAAAGGAGTTCCTTCTAATAACCATAGAAAAGAGCAATTCATAAGGGAAGGGAATCCTTGCTGATTTGAGTTTGAAGACTGCTTGGTGGAGCGAGTCATCCCACATTTGTTTTTGCTTGCTCGATAGAAGCGATTTGAAAGAAAGGAGAACCAGGTTCCTCTCATTGTTATTTTTGCTATATTTTATATCACTCTTCCATGCTCTGCTTCTTTATTTTTATGGGAAGATTTTTGTTGTATGCATCGATATGTTATTAAGAGCATGATAATTTTATTTGTTTGAAATCTGCTATGAGTTGAGCAAACTGTTATAATAACAATAGAAGTCAAATTAATAAAAAATGTAGAGCCATTCCTCCCATTATTATTTGATGTTTGACAATAAGGATGATTTGGTATTATTATATAACTCTAAAGAAAGAGATTGTGCAGTTTCTTGTGTGATAAGTATGCAAGGAATTCATTGATAGCAACATAGTTTTATGATGGGGGCTTCTTTTTGGAAGAACATTTCTAGAGAAAAATTAGTTTTCTAAATATGCAGGGTGTCACTATTTGAGTTTTCTTCCAAATTCATAGTTTTAGTGTATTATTATTTTTATTTAAAGTGATATAATAAAGAGTCAAGACTGCAATACTAAATTGAAGTTGTACAAACTGAGCCGAAAGCAATGGTTAAGGACTTGTCTTACCTGCTGATTATCCCCGTTAATCCTTGTAATAACCTCGTGGATATCTTCCATTGTTTCTTCCTTTCCTTTCTGAGTAAAAAGCCACAATGATCCCCTTCAAATCTAATGCTTTCTTTCATTTACTGTTCCTTCTACGTTGCTGATAAATAAATCATTGCATATGTTGAAAGGATGACAAATGATTTTGAAGTGTCTAGGTGTGCTAGGCTATTTATTGAAAGTGTTTATTAAATTTTATTATTTTCAGTATGATTGTGAGACAGTTATCGATTTCTTTGACTACCATTGTTTTCATTTCAATTGTGAAGTTCATTTCTTCTCCTCATTGATGACACTCCCTTATATTTTGATACGTTTCTTATCCTTCACATCCCATTATTTTTTGTCATGTTGCTCCCAGGAAGAAATAATATTTTTAAGTAACTTTTGTATTGAAGAAACTCCTCCTGTAATATTGTATATGTCCAATAAAAACATTTCCTATGTGTAGAATCTCTGAGAGTGATGAACATTTAATTATTATTGTTTTTTTTTTCAAAAGAAGTTTGTTGTCTGAAATGCTTGGATTCCAATTAAGAGTAAGGGTGTATCTTATATTATTGCGAGTTGCATAAAAGGTTTGATCAAGGTTGTAACTTTGTTGATAAGAAACTGTGAATGATTCACAGTGTGCTTAGAAATTACAAATCTATATCATGCATTTGATTCCTGTTTGAAACAACGCCATGTAGTCCTTTGTGTTCTGTTTTAGTGCCACGAGATCATCCAATTTGATATAATTTTCAAAATAGAAAAGCTTTGTGAAATACTGAAATTTATATAGATTACACAGAATCCCAAAACTTGAACCATTGATTGTAAAATTTTACTGATTAGTAAAAGTTGAAAATTGTAGTTTATAACAGACATTGCTAGATTTATCTACTTGTAGATTTACATTTTTGTCTAGTTTTTGAGATAGATGTTTATTGGGTTACATGAAGTTGTAATTGGAAATAAAATTTGACTTTAGGGAAGGGTACTAAATGTGGGATCAAGGAAGAGAGTAATTATTGGAAACTTGTGTTAGTGTTCCTTATATATTACCTACTAGTCTTTTACACTAAATTGTTTCATGATGCTTGGCCAAGCTCGGTAAAAAAAATTAATTATATGTTTGAAATGTATTGGTTATGTTATGTTATTTTCCCTCTTCCACATCCTTGTGTATGTTTCTACTAGACATATGTGTATAAGTAGATTAGGCACAAAGGCTTCACTAGATCCTTCCGATCCAATTGTGCCCAATTGCTAGCCTTCTTGTGCTAGGGTCAAATAGTTCTTTTTCATTGAAGAACCTCGGGGAGCTAACCACTCCATGGTTGGGCGATAAAAGTGCTTGAACCACTCTTTCGTCTCATGATAGCGAATGGACAACATTTCGATAACTTGGAGATAGGACTACATGCAGATGTACATTAAGGTTTGGTGGCATATTAATTTATATGTTTTATGTTATCATATGATTTATACCATATGGTGTACTGATGCTATGCTTATGTTCAGCATGTAGGTTGACATAATTTGTGACATAAGATCGATGTCTTATATGTATATTTCAGTATCTTATGCTTTTGTAGTTCCAGCATGTGGTCGGCTTGTAATAGAAACAAACGACATTAATTATGATATTTATGACAACATGTTTCGTCTTTGTGACTCGTTTGAATGTCGCTGTAATTATTTTTCAACTTTGATAAAATGGAAATAAGTGCTTATCCAAATGTAGTGGACATTTGACTTTTCAATTTTAGTTTTCCACAATTTATGATTGTTTTGTGTATGTGGCAATGTTAGAGGAATCGGTTCTTACACTGTATATTGGATATCAAGATATTTGGTTGAAAAAAATGACATGCGGGGGTTGTATTTTCCTTTTTCTGTTAAGTAAAAACTTAGCAGACTGGTATGGAAAATTGTTCAAAAGACATAGCAGAGCTGGAGTAGAAGCCTTTGTTTGCCAGACTGCTGAAGCGGTACCCTAACTACTAGCAACATCCGCGTTTGTTTGTTTAAAGTTTAGATAATGAGTCCTTATAGCACATGTTATTTGATATAGTTGAAAATAGCAAAAACATAAACGTGCTGCTAAGACACTCGGAGGCATGTTATTTCAGACTGCTGTTATATTTATTAGAACATGGGATTATTATTCCACTGCTCTTTCTTTTGTGTTGATGAAATGTGAGGACATTTTATGACTGTGAACCACAAACTGATTAAGCAAACTGCTCGCAGTAAGAATCCTAGCGTCAATATTGATGAGAATGAAATTTAAAAGGTGTTTTCCTTCAACTATTAAGCAGCGACGAATAAATGTTTTGGTAAACTTATATACCAGTTATCGGAGTGATATGCAATGTGTATGTTGTAATCTTGACGTCTCTTCTTAAATCAATGAGACTCTGATATAATCTTGACTATTAATGCTCCGGCGAGCTTCCAATTATAGACCTCATCAAAATAGATTTGGAAATGTTTAGAGCTGAGAGGAAATTATTTCTTTTATAATTTTTAAGGCATAGTGGTGTGTATGTAGTGTGTGGCAACATGGATATTGAATTAAGTGGAATTATTAAATTCTTATACCTTTGGAGTATTTTTCGTAAGTAGAATAGATATGGATTTTGATTATAACCTCTCGGTTGAGGTAGAGAGTTGTAAGCCACGTTGCCATTGTGAGTTATATAAAAATGATTATTTTATTCATAAATGAAAGGGTGGTGAATGGTTTATTCATAAATGGAAGAGTGGTCAATGGGGATAGTTAGGGAAAGATAGTTGAATACCCGTTGCTTGCTAAATTACAATTTTTTATGAATTGTAATCTTAGTATATTATTTATTAATAGAAAGGGACTATTCATCAAAAAAATTCCTCCATGTTGTCTATGTATGGTTAATTGTTTCTTTTTTTTGCCACATCTATGATTAATTCTTGAGTTAGGCATAAATGTGTGGTAGATTAGTCATATGGTAGGATCAGATCCATCCAATCCACTAGTTCTGGGTTGCTAGACTTTTTGGGAAGGGTCAAGGAGTTCTTCGTATGAGGAAGAATTTGAGAGGAGTTAATCACTCCATGGTTGGATGGTAAAAGTGCTTGGGCCACACCATCGTCTCATAGCACAGATGGATGATGTATGATGGTCTCATATAACAGATGGATGATGTCTGATGGCTAAGAAGACATGGACATACAAACAGACATAGAGGTCTGATGGCATTGCATATATTCATGTATATGTTTTCTCTTTTATGATATGGTACTTGTATGCTGTACTTATTATTCATTTTTCAATGTACAAGTTGACATTATTTTATGATGCTCATTGATGTATGATACTTTAGATTATGCATGATGTATTCCTATCATTGAATGAAGTTTGATGTGTAGGTCAACTTTTGGATTATATTTATTAATTGTATCATCACCTAATGACACCAAGATTATGAAATGTAGGTCGAAATCTTATGTAAATTTATATAATTATTGAAAATAATTTATTTACTTATTGAACCGACTATGCCTATTGACTTTGACTAGACTTGATATTCCACAGTTGCATGCTATGACCTGCGTGGCAAGTGTATGAAGGGGCAATCCTTACACCACATGACAAGAAGAATGGGTATATGTTTTAAATAATGATTGTAAGAGATTCTTTGTTGAAATTTATATGATAGACATAGGCGTAAATTGTGGAGTGAAAGACAGCAGTCTCCAATTGTTTGACAAAAAGTTTTGAATGAGAACGTTGATGGATACATTCTGGGTGAGTTTACTGTTGAATCATTAGTGAAATAAATTAACAAACCACCATGTGAAGAGTTTCCAAATACGCATGCACCATTTGTGTCACAATCATTCGTATTCTCTATGATTCAGGTGGCAGAATCATTTGTGTGAGAATGGAAGTGCAGAGATGTATTGGATGAGGTTAACCATTTATTTTGTGGACGTCCTAGTGTAATAGACATTGATTTTTAAATCTCTTTCTTGTGACCACATGAATTTTAATGATAAGAGATAAGAGCAGTTGCCGATGGAGTTGAAAGTGACTACCATCTCCTATGATTTGTCGAATGGCGAAGTGTCATCAAACTATGTGGGAAGGCACAATGGGAAGCATTGTGTGGAAGGCTTAATGATCATTCATAGAATATAGCGTAAAAAACTCATGCTTAGAGCCCCTTTAATACGTTTCATTAATAGAAAGAATATTTCACAATGTCGATACATTCACGATAATGCTCTCTCCTTATGCATTGGATTTTGCTAGTTCCAACTTCCGACTTGTTGAAATAGGCCACAAAATAGTCTTTCTTAGCTGCGTAGATATTTGTTACTATGTTTAAGGATACTTTGCTGATAGAAGGTCAAAATTACGACCATATACATCCAGGTCTATAATTCAAACTTACTTGCACTTAAAGGATGGAACTATTTGCACATATGCATAACACTTATGTAAGGTGGATGTCACTTGGTAATCAACCTAATGGTACAAGAATGGTAGATAGAAAATTAGGGTGTTGGCTATCTCTATGTATTCAAAAGATAATATGATGAGACAATTTGCCTCGTGATATTGATCGAATCAATTGGAAAAATATTTAAGGATGGTGGGAATCATAGTCTATTGCAGTCATCTTTAAACATCACACACTAAGGAGAAAATTAAGTTTGGAAAATATAAGTCTACTTTGACTATCTAGCACTTTTAGTCTTAGAATAAAGTTTAGTGTGTGATGCTTAAGCCATCTGGTCCATTGCCATGATATCTCATTTTTATTCTATGATATACCTATGTTTCTAGATGTAAAGTTACATGGATTATGCTTGAGCTTTAAGCACATCATTTACATGTCACCTAAAGGGAATGTCTTTCGAGAAAAAGTTCTTTGGATATGACATAGTGAATAAAATTTCATATGATAGCACTAAAAAGATTGAAAGATATGAAATTTGAGGTGAATGAAGATGCAAGTTTACAATGTTAGATTGTGAGTTGGTTGAAAATGCAAACAAACCTAACAAAGATGAAGAAGTACATTTATGTAACTCATAAGTCAAGAGTTATAAGTTTTTAGATGTTATTATAGTAAATGGCAACTTTTGTCACTTTTAGTCAAAGTTATTAAGATGATTCTTTTTGCATAAAAGTCGTATGGTTAATAACTCGACTCAATTTGCATAAAAACCAGTTGGTTATTAACCCGAAAATAAAAGTAACTTTGCAAAGAAAAATCTATATAAAGGAATTTTGGAGTATTGTATTGGGGGATTTTTTTAAAGGAGAGACTTTGGAGAAATTCAGAGGGAAACTTTAAATTACTTTTAGTTTTTCATTATCTATAGAATGGTTTGAAATTGTACAATCTTATAAACATAATAAAGAAGACACTTGTTCATATATTTTGAATGTTCATCTGAGTTATTATTGCTAAATTTTTATATAATAAATTGGTGTTCCCTTTATTCATTTATATAACTTATGTGTAAAGTTGATGTAATAAACAAAATCATTTCATGGTATCTTGAGTTGGGAGTGTCAAAATAACCTATCTTCTCGTATATTGGGATATGTTTTGTCATTGCATATTCAAACTTGTTTTGTGCTTAAACCAACTTTCTAAACATTGTCCCTTGTGAATCTCAAATAGTATTTGTCTGTCTAATATTGGGGTTTCTAGTATTAATCTCTCTTTAGTTTTATCTTTTCTCCTTTATATACTTCTAGGTGAAAATTACACCGAAAACCTTAAATACCCCTCATTATACGAGGGAGCTATCCTCTCAAATGTAGAGGAAGATTGTGATTTATTTGTAATCGGATTTAAATCTCTCCAACTATTGGTGTGGTTGTCACTGCTCATTGGGAAAACATGGTTAGTTTGAGAGAAACAACTACAATGACAATCTTTTTTACCAACATGGTTTTGGTAATTAACTCATTTTCACACTAATTGGATTAAGTTAATAACTTTATAATTTTTGTGCAAAAAGGGTCAACTCCCAACTTTGACGAAAAATGACAAAAGTCACTATTTACAAAAAATATATATTGAAACTTAGACATGTAGATTCAATAACCGATCTTGATGAAGTTGCAAATAAATCTTCTCACGATCTACAAGTTATTGATTTTCCAAGAAATCTACTTTCAAGCACATACGATGCAATTTTTTTTGGTGACCATCTTTTTCTTTTTGTGAACTTTCCATCTTCCTAGGTAATCTAATTTGGAGATGATGAACTTATAACCACCTATAAGTAGTTTCACTACTTTAGTTTTCTTACTTGAATTCATTGGGTCTCACTATAAATCTTACTCAACCTATGATGGTTTTTTAGATTGCCTTCACAAATTGTAGATTCCTTGTTCCCTATCCAAGATTTCACATCTATTAAACTAATATCCTTTTCATATACAAAAAATGTTAATTAGTGTTGGGGTAAATAAGTATTTACTTATTACATTTTACTTAAGTTTACTTAGGTTAATGCATTATTTAATTATTTTCATTATTTTATTATTTATTTAGGTGAGACACTTAGGAGTTTGTGTACTCTCATGAGTTACACAACTCTAATCATGCACATGGTGTTTACAACATAGGAGTTTGCATCATTCACTGAGTTGTCATGTTGACAACACAATTACTCGCACTCCTAATTTAGCACATGTTGTCTACACCACTTATTTGCATGCTACACCATTGTAGGCTTATCCTCACATCATCACACTTAATTCTGTGCTTAATGGAGGATAACCTATATCTGGTGAACATGTGCTTGGTTGTATGACTTATCATGATGCTAACTTCTATGCATTCTAGAAGCTCTCTTGAGGCCTTTATATACATGCACTCCTAGTGTACTCTCAAGTTGGCATATTGAATGAATATCGTCATTCTAATCATACTCTCTCTATGTGGTCTACAATTGTGCTTGTGTTTGAGTTATTAGTTCTTGGGTGAATTCTAGCCTAAGCCAAATTCTTACATGGTATCAGAGTTGAGGGAGATTCTCTACACATAGTTGTTCGAGACCATTCATGCTTCATCACCTCAACCCGAATCTAGAGGATCCATAGAAATTGGGAGCATCTAGAGCTAGATCTAACCTCATCATTGTGTCCAGAGCATTGATTCGGTGAAGATCGACTATAAATTTTCCTATGCTGGGTGAAAGTTGATCGTGAAGCAAAAAAAAATTACAAATCGAAACCCAAATGCCCCAATTTGCAGTCCAGGTATGATCATTTGCAAATCTATTTAAATTATTTTTTGGATCTGTACTTAAATTCTTTATATTTTTGAATTTTATTTTTCATAATATATTCACACCTAGTTAGGCTATCAGAGAATTGTTTTTGGCAAAACTAGGCTATCAAATCCCAGCTCTGCAATTTTGAGTATTTATTTATTATAAGATATTATTTCATTAATCTGCGGACAACATAGTACTAATTCTATGAATAGATCCGTACTGTGCATCAAATTCCCAGCACACATCACCGGCCACAACTTTTTGGCCAACCAAAAATATCATCCAGTGGCCATTCCACCAAATCTCGATGAGGTAGCCTGCACTCACGGGATTTGTTTAAAACATTGTGTGCTAAGTCTTTTAAACAAGCCAAGCGCCACAATCCCATGCATGTGGGATTTATAAATAAAATCCTCGATGACTTTTGCATAAATTCAGTGACTATAAGGCGAGATCTTGATGAAAACTAAAGGTTTTCAACATCCTAAAAATTCATCATGCCCACTTTGCATTTCTTGCCTATAGTTCAACAGTCTGGCACCACTTAAAAGATATTCTGGCGAGTGCGAAAGTTTTGGCAGTGCAAATAGCTCCCAATGGCAAGAATATTCTAGATACTGTAGAAAATACCATTGTCAAAAATTTTAATCCTTCTAACTGTTGTAGCTAGACACGTGGCATTATTTTATTTGCCATAGCCCGCAGACATGTGTCACAATTTTACTTGCCCACGATAGCAGTGACTGGATTGACATATTAGCCACCACATAGCTTGAATAGTCAGCATATGGTTTTGCCACCTCACCTGTCCATACAGGCCATACAATGCTAATGTCATCATGATGTCATGCTAACATCATAAGAGGGGTGGGAGGAATTGACATCATCAATTCACTTGCCTAAATTTGACGGTCATTTGACCATCATTCTTGACCAAATTGAATTGTTGCAACGGCCGTATGACTGTCAAATTCAACCTCATTTTTTGCTGATGCAATCCCTCTCTAGATTAATTTTTGATTTTGTAATCTAACTTTGGGAGGCCATAACTTGGACATCCAAACTCCAAATGAGGTACAATTTTTTTTTGAAATTGGGTAGAATTTCCTAAAATTTTTAGTGGTGCAACTTTTTTCTAGTTTTGGTGCACGGATTGTTCAAAAATTACATTTTTTGGTGACTGTACCTGCATAATCCTACATTTTGCAACTTCAAATGCTCCGTACGGGTGCATCTGGAGTCAAAAACAGGTTCTATTTTTTTTGAAAGTGTGTTATTTTTTATCTACTTTCCAGATCTATAGTCAGATTGTACGGTTGTGTGGAAAAAGATGTCACTTTCAAAAATAGGGCCTTTCTTTGCTTTGTAATGCTTCAAAATTGTAGCACATTGTAAAGTTCTAGATTTGTAATCTATATAGAAGTTGTAACAAGCAAAATCAGAAGTCCATAAAGGCAAAAATTGGCAAGTGGCCCATTGTAATTGTACTATTGATAAAGTGCCCAAAGCATCTATTTTGGGGGGGGGTTTCTTGATTTGGTAAAAAGTGGGGGTGTTCTTGGTGTTGTGTTCTCTCTTTTCTACACTTTTCTTTTATTTTCTACATTAAGGGAAACTTTAAATTTCCTAAATTAACTCCTCATTACTATGCTACATGGTCCATCAAAATGTGGTATCACTTAATGCATAATGGAGTCTCACGATATGTAGATGGTACTCTTCCTAAACCACCAGGTGATAAACTATTAGAAAGTGATATTTCAACTTGGGTAGCAATGGATAGGAAAGCCCTAGGTGATATATGTTTGGGGGTTGGTGATAAGATCATGTATCAAATCAAGAAGTGTTCTACATCCAAGGAAGCTTGGGATACCATTGAAAACCTTTATCGGTAAAGAGTCTAAAGAGAATGTTTTCAAAATCTAAGATGAGCTTGTCTCCTTAGATCCTAAGTCATATGACTCAATACAAGATTTCATCAAGGTGAATGAACTAAGGACAAGGCTTACTGATTGTGGGAGTTCTATCAAAGATGACAGATTGATCTATCTTATACATAACAAGCTGCTATCAGAGTATTCCACATTTGTATCTTCTTTTAATACCTCAAAGACTACTTAGGGTCTACCTATAAGAAAGCCACTTTTGACGAATATGCTAAATTGTTGGATGATGAAGCAAAGAAGTTGAAATCAATGGGGATTCTCAAATCATCGAGTAGTCTAAAGCATTGGTGGCCAACAATGAGGGTTCTTCAAATTTAGCTAGACAGTCTTCAAATAAAGGAAAGGGTAAGAAGAAATGGAAGAACAAATCTGAGGATGCAAAAAAGGCAACACCACAATCCAATCAAAAAGGCAAGTCCTCAAATTCCAACAAGAAGGGGGACAACAATAAGGAGAAGAAGAAATGTGCTTATTGCAAGAAATCGGGTCATGAAGAGCATGAATGTTATCTTAAAAAGATTGATGAGTTGACCAACATCATGAAGAGACATAATGTTCCATTACCTAATGCTTACAAGGATAAAGGGTCTTCTTCAAATTCAAAGGGCAAAGGGCAAACACTCATGGCTAATTCAAATTCTTCAAAGGAATGGATATTTGACTCAGGTGCCTCATATCATATGGGTTCTTCAAAGGAGGATTTTTCTTCAATGAAGCAGTCCAAGGTACCGCATATCTTCATGGGAGATGATAGCAAAATGGAAGTTGAAGGGAAAGGAAATGTGGAAATGGAAAATGGAGAGTTTCAAGATGTTCTCTATGTTCCAAATCTAAGTTCAGATCTCCTATCAATCTATGAAATCACTCACCTCAGAGATGGACATAGAGTTGAGTTCCTTCTAGACTCAATAAAGGTGCACAGTCTTCAAGACGATTCTTTGGTTGCAGTGGGGAAAGTGAATCATAACAAAAGATTGTACTCTTTCTCTCATTTTGTGCTCAAGTCTCCTTCAAAGGCCTTGTTAACACAATCCAATTCAAACATGCAATTATGACATCAGTGGTTTGGCATCTTGACTTCTATTATCTTCAACAACTTTGCACAAACCAAATGGTTAAAGGTCTACCTCAAATCAACTTTTCTAAGGGTGAATGTTCAACAGATTCAGTGGATATGCATCTAGAGGGGAAGTTAAGGAAGTCTTTAAGAGCACCAGGTGTTCTATAGATGGTTCACATGGTATTAGAAAGTCCTTTTGCATTTAACCAAGGTTGCTACATACTTACCTTTGTTGATGACTTTTCAAGGTTCACTTGGGTCTATTTTCTTCATAATAAGAATGAAGTTTTGGAAAAGTTTCTAGACTTCAAGACTCATGTAGAACAGAAATCTAGAAAGGCCATCAAAGTTCTTTGAATGGACAATGGAAGCATGTATGTGAACAGAAGACTAAAAGACTTTTGCAAACTTGAGGGAATTGATCTTTAGACCCCTCCAGCATTTAGTCTGCATAAGAAAAATGTTGCAACACTGAGGATTAGGACTCTCAAATCTATGGAAAGTTGCATGACCCATGCCAAGTCTCTAGATCAATCATTAGAAGTCGAAGCAATCACTAGTGCCAATTACATTCTTAATTGATCTCCTCATCCAACCTTAGATGGAAAAACTCCTTTTGAGGCATGGTGCAGCAGAAAACCTATTGTGACACACTCCAAAGTCTTCAGTTGTCCTACATGGGAAAACACATCTTCCAAGGGATGCAAGGCATAGTCACCTTGGCCTTGTACCTTTATTGGTTATGAAGATAGTGTGAAGGCATATCGACTATTGGATCCAAAGACACATCAAATTTTTGTGGAAAAGGATGTATATTTTGAGAAAAATTCACCAACCATGTCCTCTACTCTTCTCTGCACATCATACAAAGTGAAAACTAATAGTGACACTAGCGATAGTGCTTCAATAGATTCAAACATGTGGGGTTCTAATCAACAGTTGTAGTGAGAGGTCACTATATTAGTTCAGTCCACATGCATACATCGCCATAGTGATAGGTCCAAAATAGTAGGGTACATCAAGTCTTCTAGGTATAGGTTTAGTGATAGATTTGGGGGATAACATTGATGATCTACCTCTTCTTCTTGATGTAGAAGCACCTTCTTTAGTTGTCATGAGGGCTCCATCTAACTCTCTTGTTCATTCTCTACATGATCAATCGTCACAGGTTGAAGTGATTGTGGATACTTATGATTAGCAGTTGCAACAGTGTTCTTCATCAATTGTAGAGACATATAGTTCTTTAAGATAGGTTCTTCAGTTAGTTGAGCAAGTTTCAAAGACATCACTTATCCATGGGATTCTTTCTTCCTAAGCATCTCAATTGTACCTTTGGCATTTTTTCTTCCTAAGGGGAGGAACACCATTCTGTAGTCCTGGTTCAGCTTCTTCATTAGAGCAGTCACTGTTCCACATTCTTCTTTGGGGGGGGGGGGAGCCTATCCTATCTCTCTTCCTCTTCTCATCATTCTCTTATGTATATATTGGATGTATGTCATAATGGGGGGTCTTGATTAATCCATCCATCCATGCATCCCTATTTATCTCTCTTGTTGGGGAGGGTTTTTTTCATTAGGTTTTCCCTCTTTCTCTGCTTTATGAGAGATTGCATATCATTATGTACATGGGTACCTAACATGGCCCAGTAGTCGGGACCCATATTGCATTTCATCCTAGATTTCGTAAGCTTAAGGGCATTCCCCTAAGTTGCACTTAAGGGGGGGTGTTGGTGTAAATAAGTATTTACTTATTACACTTTACTTAAGTTTACTTAGGTTAATGCATTATCTAATTATTTTGCATTATTTTATTATTTATTTAGGTGAGACACTTAGGAGTTTGTGTACTTTCATGAGTTACAAAACTCTAATTATGCACATGGTGTCTACAACATAGGAGTTTTCATTATTCATTGAGTTGTCATGTTGACAACACAATTACTCGCACTCCTAATTTAACACATGTTGTCTACACCATTGATTTGTGTGCTACACATTGTAGGCTTATCCTCACATCATCACACTTAATTCTGTGCTTAATGGAGGATAAACATATCCGGTGGACATGTGCCTGGTTGTATGACTTATCATGATGCTGACTTCTATGCATTCTAGAAGCTCTCCTGAGGCCTTTATATACAGGCACTCCTAGTGTACTCTCAAGTTGGCATATTGAATGAATATCGTCATTTTGATCATACTCTCTCTATGTGGTCTATAGTTGTGCTTGTGTTTGAGTTCTTAGTTCTTGGGTGAATTCTGGCCTAAGCCAAATTCTTACAATTAGAATCATCAAATTTGGATTGAAACTCTTTATATCTTTTATGTGAGTGCCTTAGTAATAATATGTCAACTGTTTCTTTGCTACTTTCAAGTTCTGATAAGAGCAAATAAGCTACTGCTTACTTCCCTAGAGATTTAAATTGAATCATTGCTTATGAATATTACTATGACACATTATAAAAACTATCACTTGCACCTTTGAAGGGTGCAAGGGTTACATTGATAGCATTATATATATATATGAAATAATGTCATCGTAGTGCTACGGTACAAAGTTTGCTCATAATATTTTGTGTGTAAGATATTTTTTGTCTTTATTATTTTCTTTTCTTGATAATCATGGAATAAATTATGTTAGACTTTTCCTTCTACAAGGTTCATATCTTTTTAAGAATATATCTTCTTAGCAAGTTCTATTTGTCTTTATTACTTTCATTTATTGATACTCATGCAACAAACTATGTTATACTTTTCCTTCTACAAGGTTCTTCTTGTCTTTTAAGAATTTATCTTCATGCATAATGAACTTTACATTCTCTTGGTCAGAATGACTTGTGCTTTTATTGTCCTCCAAAACAATGAAGCACAAACTATTGTAATGGTTTTTGTAAATAGTTTGCTATGCCTAGTCTTTTATAGGATGCTACAAAGTTGCAAATATTAACATAAAATAATCATCTATAATATAATTACCACAAGCATAAATATGCTATTTTCTTTTTCTTTAGTTGTACAAATTTAATTATGTGAATTTTTATATTCAAACAAATGATTCAAAATTGATTTATCAGAAAAAGGTTAATTTATAAGTATATTTCATTAAATAAAAATGGATATACTCCAATAGGTTTACAATATGTTTAATTTATGATAGGATTGCTGAAAAATAATTATTTTCTTTTTATGAAAAGTAAATGGATAAACATTCCCTACATAGAAAAATATTAAAGAAAGTCTTTCCTTTGTTCCATTGAAATGAAGTGAATGAAATATTAGATCTAGACTCCATTTTCAATGTTCATTGGGTTTAATACAATATTTTTTATATTTGAAATTTTCTATCACTTATTAACTTCAAATTCAAAACCTATTTATATTATTATAACAACATAAAGAATAAACATTTACACAAAAGAAAATAAAATTACCACTTTAATCTTTTAGAGTTACCAAGTTATAAAAGTAATTTCCACTATTTTATGTTCAAAATAGATTGAAAATATCATTGTTGAGAGAGATTGTTGAAACTAGATTGAAAGAGGGAGATTGTTGAAGAAGACTACGTGTTTCAATCATTGTTTTGTCACTAATGTCAAACCTGCTATTTGTTGGTAAGACAACTGCTTATAAGATTTAAGTACTATCACTTATTTGATTGATGAAGATGATTTGATCAAAAGATGTAACAATAGCACCTAGAGGAAAGGTTGAGTTTTGATTATGTAATGAAGTACAAGAATCAGTTAAGACAGTGATGACATGATGTATTGGTAATCTACTTCAAGTTACAAAGGTTGATTACACTAAGAAAGTTTAGAAGAACAAGTTACACAAAGTTTGTCTGCCAAGCTTCAAGACTGAGTGGATAGTAGGTGTCAAGCAAAGACAGAGCAAGCCGAGTAGAAAATTAGTTAGAGCTGAGTAAATACTTATTCTAGTGTATGCCAAGTAGAATAGTGGATTTTGAGTAAATTTTAGTTGAAGTCAAGCACTAGTAAACTTTAGTTTCTACCAAGTAATTTCATAGTGGATGCCCAAAAACACAGTATGTGCTAAGCATCAGAAGCTTGATAATGTCGAGTTGCTGCATTATTTAAAAGATCATGGATTTGATGGATTTGAGCTGACAAGTTTATTTTCTTGGATTGTGTGAACTAGGTGGAAGATAAGGTTGATGAGTTGGTGGCACAAAATTGAAGGTAAACTATTTTTGGGCAAATTTAAAGTGGATTCTAGGAGAAGTTTCTAGAAGAGATATGAGATATGGGGTAGATGCATTGTATCCTACCTAATCCATCCAAACCTTGAATTGGATGATGGAGAATGAGTGACAAAATATCTTAATTTCCTATTTATAGGAATGGTTGGTCATGAAGCAAGGTTGCCATGTGTGAGAACCTAAGGGAGATAAGGAGTCAAAGGTTTTTCTTCATCAAGTGACCTAAGAGAAGAGTTTGCAATGACATGTTAAGAAAGAAGGCTTAAGGAGATGAATTCTTGAAGGGTAGACAAGCTATCAGAGTTGCAAAGCATGAAGGCCAAGTAGAATTGAGGACTAAAAAATGATCTGTAACCTGCAAATGAAGTTGTAAGTTGTATCAGATCAAAGCTTTACTATTACTCTCTAACAATTGTATCAGTCTAGGGAAAATCCTTTGGATTAAGTTTGACCTAACAGTCATTTGTAAATCCTTTAACTAGGTGACATTCCAAGTGAATGGTCTAAAGTCCTCTAACAAGGCTCGCTCCTAATAGGGTGATTGAAATCCTTTAATAGGGCCACATTTAATAGTGTGTATTGTAACCTTTAATAGGGTTGGCCTTTCATAGAGAATCACTTTAGAAGAGTGAAAAGAATAGCATGTTACTGGTGGTTTTTCCCAAATTGGGTTTCCACATAAATCATTGTGTCAAATGTGTTGATGAATCGGTCATGTTTCATGCTTTACATTTTTGCAAGTTGATTTGACAGTAACCTACAAATTTTAAGTGATTACATAATCTAATAGATGCATTTATGAGTATAAATGTTTTATGGGTTCACTAAGCTGTGAAAAGTTTTATTTATACATGTGGACCTTGGATAACTTATTCATCCCCCACTCTCCTAGTTATTCTAAAGTATTACAACAATTGGTATCAGAGCCATCTGCTTAAGAGGACTAGTTTAAAGGTACTAGAAGCACAAAGATCAAGATGTCAAAAAGAGAAGTACCCAAGCTCAATAGAGATAACTTTCCTGCATAGAAACTTTTGATAAAGCTATACCTTGGAGGACTTGGAGATCATGCACAATCTACCATTTCTGTGGAGCATGTTGATCATGTTGGTGCCCCAACTACTGAGGATATGAAAAAGAAGAAAGAATGTTGGAGATTGCCTCTGCCCTAAGTTATGCTGAATTTGATGATATCAAAGTTCTTGATAGTGCAAAGAAAATGTGAGATTCCCTAACCACTATCTATGGAGGAGATGCCAATTTTCTAATAGCCAAAGTCAAAGTCTTAGAGGTAAGTTTGATGATATGAGAAGGTGAGAATATTTCTCAATATGTTGAAAGGATAAAAAAAGTTGTCAATGCAATAAGAGGAACTACTGGCAATATAGATGATGATACTTTACTAAGCAAATCTATAAGGAAATTATTTCCTATATATGCTATTAGAGTTTCTGCAATTCAAGAACTGAGATGTATTCCAAGGAATAAGCTATCACTTGAAGGTCTGGTAGGTAGAATCACTACTTTTGAGTTATCTAACTTTGATAATTACAAACCTAAAAAGATTGAATCTGCTTTCAAAGCTAAGGTATCATTGAAGGAACCTGATGAGAAGAAGAAGAAGGAAAAAATAAGTATGTGTCCAATGACAATGATACAGATGAGGAGGATGTCGAACAACTTGAAGCATTACTGGAAAGAAGATTCCACAAAGGTAAAGACAAGTTCAAACGTAAGTTACCCATCATTTTTTTCCATTGCAATGAGGTTGGTCATATTGTTGCTAGATGTATAGAGAAGAAGAACTATAGAGGTGGTGACAAGTACAAGGGTAGAAAAGACGAAGACAACAAAGATTACAAAGACAAAGGTAAAAAGTCTTGCAACATTGTTGAAGAGGAAATAAAGGATGAATTTGATGAACATGATAATGAGGTGGTGTATGTTGCAATGAAGGACGAATCTAATGAAGATGAGGAAAATGCACTTGTGACTTGTGTAAACAAGAATGATAGATGGATCATTGACAGTGGATGTTTACATCACATGACTGGAGACAAAAGTAAGTTCATGACCCTAAATTGTTATGATGGAAATAGTGTAAGATTTGGTAATAATGCACCATGTTTGATAAAAGGAAAAGGTTCTATCAAATTCACAGATAAGATTTTATGTGACAATGCTTACTATGTTGAAGGACTTAACTATATTTTGTTGAGAGTGTCACAACTGAATAATTTGAGATGTAAGTTTCAGTTTGAAAACAAGATTGCTAAGATATATGACACAAATGGGAAACTGATTAGAAAGGGTGATCAAACTAGAAGTAATCTATTCCATCTTGATAAAGAGGATGCTACTTGTCTTGTTGTAAAATTTGATGATGTATGACTATGGCACAAGAGGTTGTGGCATGTTAACTTTGATGACTTGGTTAGTATCAATAACATGAAGAAAGTTAGAGGTTTGCCTAAGTTGAAGAATCCTAATAATGTAATGTGCAAAAAAATTTAGTTAGGAAAAATGACAAAGTCAAGTTTTAAATGTAAAACTTATACCTCTAAAGGAATACTAGAGATTTTTCATACTGACTTGTGTGGACCACTTGATGTGAAAAGCTACAAAGGAGATAAATACATTATGTAATTTGTTGATGACTATTCTAGGATGATGATAGTTATGTTTCTGAAACATAAATCTAATGCTTTCCAAATGTTTAAGTGGTACTTAGCAAGAGTTGAAAAGGAAATAGGTAAAAGTCTGAAGTGTTTTAGATCTGATAGAGGAGGAGAATTCACATCAAATGAGTTTGAAATGTTCTATAATGACAAAGGAATTAAAGAACATACATCTGCCCCTAGAACACCTCCACAAAATGGAATAGCTAAAAGGAGGAACAAATCTATAATGGATTGTGCTAGAACACTCATGATGGAGAAGAATGTTACTCTAAATACTAGAGAGAAGTTGTAAGTATAGCTATCTATACCTTAAACCGTATGCAAATCAAGAAAGGTATTCATTCAACACATTTTGAACTATGGTATGGATACTCACCTAATGTGAAATACTTTAAGGTATTTGGAAGTAAATGTTACATTCTTAAAGATGTTAGGAATGGTAAACTTGATGCAAAAAGTGAAGAAGGTATATTCCTAGGATACTCCACAAGAAGTAAAGCTTATAAGTGTTTAAATACTGACACTAAAAAAATTGTGGAAAGTGCAAATGTGAACTTTGATGAATATGCAAAAGTTTATGAGGTTGAACCTATGAAAGAACTAGCCAAATAAAAATCATTTGTATACTTTTATAAAGGTATGCCTCCTTAAGAAGATGTTGCAAATCAAGATACAAATCAACAACAAGTTTTAGTGACTGTCGAGTCACACCCTATGAATGTCGAGTTGCATTCAAGAACCAAGCTACATTCAGATACTAAGTTACAGAATGAAGTGGATGCACTTTAAAACTATAGTGTTGGAAATAGGGAATAATGAGAGGGGGTGAGGTGAATCAATATTCTACAGACTTTAGCCCAAAATTGGATATTATTAATTGCCTTATAACTTGCATATGAAAGAAAATGAACAATGCTGAACATAAAACATAACCATGCAATAAGAGAAATAATAACACTATATTTGTTAACTAGGGAAACCTTGGCCAAGGGAAAACCCTGGTGGGGATGGTAGCCACAAAATGATCCACTAATCAAAAGTATCTAGTTAAAGATATTGACCATGTTAGGAGTCTATTTCATCTGTATAGTATTTTAGTCCTTGTTAGAAGCCTCAAACCTATTAGGTGTTTATACAAATACATGCACAAAATATGTACAAGTTGAGCTCACTACCCAAACATATAACTTACAAAGCAATTCCTTGATACAAAAACCTCTTGCTTGTTGTTGATATATTCAATATCTAATATGTTACTATTGCTCATCACAAAAATACACAATCCTTTGATTATACGTCATAATTTGCATCACATAAAGTTCACATGGTCTTCTAAAGAAGCACACAATACTTCACCTATATCTTACAACTTACACACAACTTCACATATTACAATCTTTCCTTTATATCCTTGCAATTTACAAATGATTGTCAGGTTGGATTTCAAGCTTTCACATGCTTCCAGAAAATACAAAACTAACTCTTAATAACTTAGGTTAACATCTAGGATGTCGTACCTAATTAGTTAAGTAATTATTTCATAAATAAAATAATTCCTTAACTTGTAATTGACCTTTTCCTGTCATGCTTAGTTTTGCCTGTATACTGCTGCAACTGGTAAAATTGTAATATCTTCTTCTGTATTGACCATACTAACTTGTGCACTTACACACATCATCTTGGCACTTTTTACTATATGTACCTAATTTTGCATGTGCCAATAATTCTTCTGTCATCCGTACATATCAAAACTGTCTCTAATTTGTCAGATAAACTATCTTGTACTTAGATAACTTTCAAGTCTAACAATAGAGTCTTCATCTGTACATAATGCCTTCTTTATAAAAAGTATATGTTCCCATAGATGACAACTCTAACTCTTTTAAAACTTATCTTACTTAGCCAAATTTCCAACAATCTTCTCCTTTGGCATTGATGTCAACATATGGGAAAATTGGCTAAGTCCCAAAATGTTGATAAAAAAACTTTACAAAAACTTGGCCTTTACAAAATCCAAAATTTGTGGATCATCATATTTTATAACTATCTTTCCTTATATCTCCTATAATGTCATGCAATTATTCTGTTAGTCCCCCTTACATTATACTTTTATACATTTTCCTTACATTACTCCCCCTTTGACATCAATGAAAAAGGTGTCAAAACTTATATACAATCAAAATTTTGAGTCTTATACCTCAATATCAGGTTAATAGGTGTGTGATACAATCATCAAAGCTTGTATTCAAACTTTTAAATTTCTTGTCCCATGAATCTTTGATTCCCTCTGATATGCCAAGTAGAGTGCATAACCCATAAGATGCTATTTCAACCACATTCAAGTCTGAGTAGACAATCTCACCAAAAGATGTCTTCACTTTCAGACATTCTTCCACTTGTTACTCAAGTGTACTTATTTTCAAAGAAAAATGTTCTCTCAAAGTTGAGAATCTCTTCATTATCCTTTCTTTATTCATTTCTAGAAGACTTATCTCATCATAAGTCTTCCCTATTTGTACCTCAATGTCTTCAATCTACTTATCTGGTTGTTGAAGCTAGCTTACTAGTACTTGTAACTCATCATGCTTCCTCATCAACTCATATTTACTATCCTTGGTGAACTTTAAGGACATTACACATTTGGTATATAATGCCTTGCCTTTTTTCTCACATCTTCGCATCTCCTTGATGTATTTATCAAGAGCTCCTAAGTGATTTCTGATGTTCTAACAAATGGTGTCAAACATCTATGCATCATGCTTTGTTTGAGCTTTTACTACTGCAACATCAGATAAACTTGTGAATTCAGAATCAAAGCATTTCACTAACTCTTTTTCCTTCAACTGTAAGTATTTCTCTTTCGACTTGGCCATGACTATTTTTTGCAATTTCTCAAGTAATCCTTCCAAAGTCTTCTCTAGATTTCTTAATTTCTTGTTTTTCTCTAATAGCTTGCTTAGTGATGATATAAGTCCTTTTTGATTATCATCATCATCATCTAATGCAATTGACAACTCTATTATCATAGGATATTTTCTTTTCTTAGGTGTGGCCAACAGAATATCAACCTCATGCTGGAACTCAACTTTGTCACATTTTGTTGTAACATGTTTAAGATGAGGTTTAAATGTCGATTCCTACATCACAACTTTCTAGTTGTGCTTTAATATTTCATCCTTCTCTTGTTCAACTTTCCTCCTCTTTTCTTCTTCCTTTTTTTTTTCTCTTCCTCTTCCTTTTTCTTCTTCTCTTCTTCTTCTTCTTCTATTCTATTCTTTTCTTCCTCTTATTTTCTCTTCTTCTCTTCCTCTCCTCTCTTCTTCTTCTTTTCATCTCCTTTCTTTTTCTTCTCTTCCTCTTCTTTCATTTTTCTTTGTTCCTCTTCTACCTTTTTCTTCCTATTCTCTTTAGGTTCTTTCTATGTTCTTCTTCTCTTTCTCTTTTTCTCTTCTTCCAACTTTTTCTTTTCTTGTTCTTTCTTTTCTTTCTCCTTTTTAATTTTCTTCATCTTCTTCCTTTGAACTAGTATATTTGGTAAGATTGCCAACAATATTTGTGCCATAATCCTTAAAAGGATCTTCAAATGTATCAACTATCACTTTAGTGCTATTTATATGTATAGATCTCGTGGTATATCTTTTTTTAATGTCTTCAAATCTCTTATTTGCCAAAATCATATGTCTAAATACAACATTCTCTAATTGCATTCTATTTATATTAATATACAAATGGTAAAACTTATTTAATTGTACAAAACTGCTATTATTAATGGTTTAAGTATTCAAATTATCCAATTTAGGTTTCCAAGAATTCTTACCCAAAGTCTTATTTACTTCATTTTCAACTTATCAATAGGTTTGTCCTCGAATTTTTCTGACTCCTCTTCTAATTCACCATATTCAGTGATTTGTAGTTTTTTCTCCTCTTGCCTAGTCTAATTGACTACTATTTTGTTATTTTCTTTGATGGCGACTCTTCTTTCTTTACCTTTTTAAGCCTTTCAAACTTCATTGTGCTAGGAGGAGTGATTTTTTGTTCTCCTATTTTTCTTACCTCCTCTTTGTCCTTCTCCTTTTGTGTAAGATGTACAATAGTAGGTTGTACCTGGGATATTATGGCATATGGTGCACTTGGGATTTGAGTGGATGGTCCCACCATTGTAACACCTTATGCTGCTCCAGTAATTGCTAGTGATGTAGCAGCCAAGACCTCTATTTGTCCACTTGCCTTCATTTCCATGGCTATACCCATTGCCTCTTTATATTCTTGTCTTGTCATTATGGGTTCTGTCAATATTTCATCAATCTTCTTTTCTACCTTCTTCTTGATGTCCTTGCTATAAAATTCATTGCGAACTTCCTTAATTTTCTCTTCATATGTTCCCCATCTAGGAAATCCCATATTTTTGTCAAATTCCAAGATTATCTTCAAATATCCTTCAATCAATTCTTCACTCATCTCACAACCCATAGGGTCTATGAACTTCACTCTTTGTTCCACTACCTCCATACATATAACATCTTTTTCTACCATGAAGCAAATGTCATCTTTATAATTCTCAACCAAAGTAGGTGGAGTTTTGAATCTATGTTTCATTTTAGACTAGAAGCTTTTCATCATCCTTGAAACATCCTCTATTATTCTTTCCTCAAATTTCTTTCTGTAATAATGAGTTATCCAATTCATTGCACACTAATAATTGTTCCATTCCTAGTTTGGCATACCAGGGAACCTTCTAATCACTTGGAAGAATAAATTTGTCAATAAGGATTCAAATTTGAATAGAACATTCTTTGTTTTGTTTAATCTCTCAATATTATGAAGCAATAATTGTTTCACAATTTCACATATGTTGACTTTTTCTATCTTTTCTGCCATATTGTAGGCTACATGTATGAATCTAGCAGACACAGAGTTCACTCCAAAACTGTAATTCATTTTGTATCCAATAATCTTACTAATAACCCTTACATACATTTCAATTATTAGGTCAATTCTCATGTTCCTACCATCAGACTTGGTTTTAGATTGGTTTCAACCAACATCTTCACATTCTTCTCATTTACATGATTACATCCTTCATTACTTAGACCAATAAGTTTGTGAATCATGTCATTATCAATCATTATAGAGTTATGTCCTACACAAAATATGCCTTCATGAATATGGCTAAGAATTATCCTTGTCCATTCATGGTTGTCAAACTCAGTATAAATAATATATTTGATAATTTTCATGTCATTTAGTTGCTCATAACCTTGTTTTAGAGATAAATAATTATTGTAAACCAAATTCAACTCCTTGTGGATATCATCATCACCAATACTCTCAATTTTATAGTGAATATAGGCTCTAGTGTCTTCTATGTGTAAAACATTATGTGAAACCTGTGAAAATGCTCCCAATGGGTCATCTTCTAAGGAAACATAAGGATGCTTCTTAAACTTGTATCTAGGTGGATCATTCACATCATAAACTATTGGAGTAGCCATTGATTTATATTAAAAGCTTTAAAATTTTGACTGTGCAGATGATAAATACCTCTATTTCACATAGCTAGGGCTTTCTTTTAGTTCCCACTTGAAAACACATCAATTCTCCTTCAATTCATAGTCACTTTTCTCTTAACTGCTTCTTAATTCTTCACATGATCAAATGGTACTCACAATATTGTTCACATGGCTTATAGCTTACCAAATTGATCTCCACATTAATTGCACAAGTACATAATTTGTAAAAAGCTATTTTTGATTATCGACAAATGTGTTTTTATTTGTGTAGTTAAATGCAATCTCTGAATGACATGCACTCTTAAACATAACTTTGACTCACCATGTGCTACCTCATACAAACTGTGCAACTCTTAACTTGATCTCTAACTTTAGCACTCAATCTTCAAATAAAGATGCTTAATTTAAATAGGATGAATCACATACAATAGCTGACTTCAATCTCTCATTAGGTGAATCAAAATATTGTTCTTCCAATACTACTTGCAAGCTTGATGGATTTTTTTCTTTGACAAATACCTCTTTGAATTCTTCCACATATTCTCTCAACTCATCTTTCTAATTGTTACTATTGCTATCATTCCTTCTGACATTCTATTGTTGTTCCTTTGGAAATTTGGATTCCTACTGATGTTCCTCATGTCCATTTTGCAAAATCTTGTTATATGAAGAATTTTTTAGCATAACTAACATACTGGTGTACTGCTTCTTTGATTAGGTCTAGACTAATTAAATAGTGCTCTATAATTTATGGAAATATATCCAAAGTTGTTACATTTGTAACACAAAATGTGATTCCTTTCTCTGTTTGTTCCTTCATTTGATCTCCTTCTACCACTAGATGTTCTCTCACTAGATCTCCCTCTTTCATTACCTACAGGGTTAGTATCTCTAAACATTCTACTATTGTTATTATTACTATCAAAATTAGATTTCTTAGAATCAATTGCTTTATGACCAAAACCATGAGAATTATAACAATAAAAATTATTAATAGGCTCAAATGACTTACTTGTACAATTTCTCTTCATATAAACAACTTCATTACATATAAAGCATCTACCTTTAAATTCATACCTTTCTTAGTTGATTCAACCTGCTCAGTTGCCTCTGGTTCATTGACTTTCTTAGGTTGACTTGGTTCCTCAACTTCTTTTGGTGCACCTTTGAGTGACTTGATTCAATATTATTCTATTCATCCTTCTAATGTTTAGGATGTTTAACAACTGGATCTGGTTCCTTGTTTTAGATTTCTTTGCCGGCTTTTCTCTAATAAGATATCCAAGACCGCTATTATCATAAGGTCTATGAAAATATAGTTGCTCATCAATTTTCTCACTGTCGGAATATAAATTTTCTAATTGTTGCTTAGTCTAGGTTAACTCTCCTTTCACAATAGTATTGTATTTCTCAAGTTTTGTGTGTTCTAACTTAATGGATTCAAGTCCAAATGTAACTTTTGCAAGATGGGATCTTAGATCTGCATTCTTAGATTTCATACCTAACTAAACTTTTCTATATCATCTTTCTTCAAACTTAGCTTCAGCTCAATGATCTTCAACTCATGTTTCAAAATCTTATTTTCTTTCTTCAATTTTGATACTTTATCACTATCTTTTTTCTGATCTTTAGGTTCCTTTTTGGATTTGAGATGATCAATCTTGTCTTTCAACTTCCCAATCTAGTCTTTTGGTAAGAATATCAATATACTCAAGAGCTTCTTCAAGGTTCTTTTGTAAATATTTCATATCCATAGAGATCTTACTCAATTTGTTAAGCCTCTTCTAAGTAATGGTGCTATGATACCAATTGTTAGAAATAGGGAATACTGAGAGGGATGAGGGGTGGGGGGGCAGGGGGTGTGAATTAGTATTCTAAAAACTTTAGCCCAAAACTTGATATTATTAATTGCATTATAACTTGCATATAAAAGTAAACTAACTATTGAACATAAAAACATTAGCATGCAATAAGAGAACTCACAACACCATATTTTGTTAACTAGAAAAACCTTGGCCAAGGGAAAACCCTAGTGGGGATGGTACCCACAAAATGATCCACTAATCAAAAGTATTTGGTTAAAGATATTGAACCTATTAGGAATCTATTACATCTGTATAGTGTCTCAATCCTTGCTAGAGGACTTAGGACTTGTTAGAAGCCTCAACCCTATTAGGAGTTGCTTCAAACCTATTAGGGGTTGGTACAAATACATATATAAAATATGTAGAAGCTGAGCTCACTGCCCAAACCTATGACTTACAATGTAGTTCCTTGATACAAAAAGATAGATACAAAAGCCTCTTGCTTGCTATTGATATCTTCAATATCTGATATGTCACTACTGCTCATCACAAAAAACTCACAATCCTCTAATCATACATCAGAATTCACATCACATAAAGTTCACATGGTCTTCCTAAGAAGCACACAATACTTCACATATTGCAATCTTTCCTTTCTACCCTTACAATTTACAAATTACTATCTAGTCGGCCTTCACACACTTGGAAAAATACAAAACTAACTCTTACTCACTTGGGGTTAACATCTAGGATGTCATCCCTAATTAGTTAAGTAATTATTTTATAAACAAAATAATTCCTAAAGTCATATTAACCTTTTTCTATCATGCTCTATTCTGCTTGTACATTGTCACAATTGGTAAAACTGTAATATCTTCTTTTGTACTAACTGTACTAACTTGTGCACTTGCAAATGTCATCCTAACACTTTGTATTATCCATACCTAATTGTGCACATGCCAATAATTCTTCTATCTTTTGTACATATCAAAACTATCTTTGTTCTATTAGATAGACTATCTTGTACTTAGACAATTTTCAAGTCTAATTGTAGAGTCTTCATCTATACATAATGCCTTCTTTTTACAAGGTATATGTTGCCATAAATGAAAACTCTAACTCTTTTACAACTTATTCTACTTAGCCAAATTTCCAACATATATATCTTATTGTAAATATTAAATAACAAAATTGTAGTTGCACTTTAAGTTCTTCAATAATGCTATCATTTTTTGGCACATTATCATTTCTTACCATATATATGAAAACAAAATAGAACCTTTGACTAGTCAAGTTATTAGTTCTCATTGCTACTAAAATCAACACTAAAATTGTAACCAACAGAGTATGCACTCATAAGATTCAATTATGTTATTTTGCTTCTGAATTTAAACACAAAAATACATTTAAACATAATAGATGATTTTTTTAAAAATGGAGAAGATGGTGATTGAAATCATTGAAAAGAAAATTTTGGTAGCTCCTATAGATTTCACTTGAAAATTTATCGTCATCCTCCAAATTTGCTTTTTATTTTGGTTTTTGTCCTGTTGTCTAAACTACTTTGTTAATTCTCATACTAAGAGACAAGACAATAATGTTAACCAATATTATGGCTTCGCAAAAATCAATTTACAGATTACTTTCAATTCTTATATACTAATTAACCTAAAAATAATTCTGAAATAGATGATTGAATATATATAATCACACTTAAGGTTTGGCCATACTTTATTATTTGATTCAATTATTTATTTATTTATTTTACAATTTAAATATTCATATTAATGAATTTTTTCTTTTAAATATAATTTTATAATGTTTTTTATCATTAAGATTTTAGATTACACTACAATCCTAAAAACCTATTATATAATTGTATAAAAAACAATATTTCATTAATATTAATTGTAGAAATTTGATATGAATTTCATAATGTTGTTATATAAAACTTTAATGCTATTCACTACATACAACACCCTTTAACCATTCAGATAAATAAGACAAATGGAAATTGTAAATGCAGGACACCCATGAGGATAGCTCACATGTTTAAGCTTGGGTGAACATTTGATCACATAAGTCTCGTTTTAGCAAGATTGTCATGAACAATGAATGAAAAGGATATTTGGTCACACCAGGTATGTGTTTTACTTATTGTACAAATTCCCAAGTACTTTATAAGTAGTTTAATCTTAACAATTAATTAAGATGATGCAACCAAAATTTTGTGGTACCTTCACAAAACTATTCTTGAATTAATTTAAACTTAACACTTAATAATGAAAAGAACACAAGAAGCATGAAGAGGGTTTGTAACTCCCAAAACATTAATTGGGAGAGGGTTTATAGCAGCCAAGTTGGAGAGGATTTTTTAGAATGCATTGAGCACATGACTAGGGTGAATACAATTACTTAAAGTGTGACAAGAAGATTATGGAATGAAAATACTAGATGAGGCAAATGAGTATGTATTCTATCTCGATATGAAGTGTTCCCCTAGAACATAGTGTGAGGAGCATGCAAAAAGAGTCCTGGTAGATGTAAAAGAAGAACAAGAAGATGCAACCACAATTTATTGTGACAACATTTCCTCAATAACTTTGAAAAAGAATTAGTGTTTCATAGAAGCATAAAATACATTGAAATAAGGTATCATTTCATTAGAGTGATGGTTATAAATGGTGAAATTAAAATCGAGTATTGTAAGTTTGAGCATCAACTAGCAGACATTTTTACCAGGCCATTAGGTATAGCTAATTTTGAGCGCCTCCAAAGAAGTTTGGGCATGTAGTGGTTCCATCATGATTTAAAACATGGAGTGTGGGAGAATATGTGCTATAAAATTGTAGATCTATGATACTTGGTCGTTCAAGTGGTGCACATGAATCTTAGTGTGAGTTGATATGGACATGACATAAATCTCACAATGGTTTTCTCTCATTCCATATTCTTCCAGTTTTTATAATAGTAGGGCACACATGTAGGGTGGATGGATATAGAAGATGGCAGGTTGATGCCATGAACATCAAGATTTTAGCTTCCTTAGAATAGTAGGGTCATGTTGATAGAACTTTGTTTCGTGCACTACCAAAAAAGTAACAATTGTCACCAGATTGGAATGTTTGACCAATATCACTTGAAAGAGAATAGAGAGGAACTCTCAACTCTCAAGCTCCTATAGACTAGTTCTTGATCATGCAAGAAATATGCAAAGTTGGATGAGGAGGTGACTGAATTTATAATAAGGCAAGTAGAGTCTTAAGCAATTCTTTGTGTTCATTGGATTTTGGAAATAGGTCACTTGAACTAAGTTGGGAAAATGTCATAGGATGGAACCAAATGGAGGTTACATAAAGAAAATAACAGGAAAGTAAAGAGCCTACAAAGTTAGAGATTTAATCTACCTATAGTTTACTTTTGCACTATTATTATCAACAATACATGCTTAAATAGTGGGACAACTTAAGTAAATGCTCAATCAATCAATCTAACATTACTAAGTGCTGCAAATTAAATAGTACCAAAGTAAACAAGATCATTTAGATTTATCCAAGATAAGGAAGATAACAATAACAAAATAGAAATATCTAACTTCTTTCGAAGAAAAATGAATCCCATAGCAAGCACTATAGGAATTCTCTATTCTAATAACAACTTAAAATACTAGCAAGCACTGGGCCAAACAATGCTTTGACAAGGAAGCCAAATTACAAAAGAAAAGGTGGTACTTCTTGAATTCATAACAATGGTGTTACAATTAAATGGAAGATAAAATCATCAATTTTACCGATCCTAGAACAGTCAACGATCTTCTTATTTATAGGTCACTATCCATAACTTTATGTGGAAAACTAACTTCACCCTAACCAATTCACCTACTGCCTTTATTCCCAAGATTTACAAACTCTATTGTCATCTTCATGCAAAACAACTGTGAAAGAGGAAATTACACTTGAAAAGCCATGAAAGGAGGATAGGAAGAAGAGAGGAATGAGGAAAGGGATTTCCCAAGGAAAACTTGATTCATAAGCATTGATCTTTACACACTTTTCCTATCACATCTCTATCAGTTATCTCCTCAAGAAACCCACAGATTGATAAGAGCACTCCACTTCTGTGGAAACCTTAAATGCATTGAGTACATGGGGAAACATGTAGTTTGACAAAAGAGGAATTCTTTATCTTCTAGCATTAACTACCCACTATGTCATTAATGAGTTTGTCAGCCACATCAGTGGTGGAAGGCCACATTTGGAAGGAATCTAAGCACATCCTTTTGTGCATTAGAAGGACTAGAGTTCCAAAACCTTTAAGCATAGAATGCTAATTGTCGGCTACCACAAAATCACTCACTCGACCAAGTCACAAGGAAAAATAATCTCCAAACCTAGATTTGTATTCCATAGAGTTGTGGTGACTCTGAAAGCATATAAAACTCTTACTAAGAAAGTATTAAAGCCAACCAAAAGGGTCCCTTTATGCAGACAATATTTCTTGTAGGGGGGTTCTTGTTATGCACTCTCCAACATCATCACACCAAAAGGGTCGAAAGTGGAAGGGGAAGCCTTATCGACCCCAGAAGATAAATGCTTCAGACCCACTCATGTGGACTACCAATTGTACAAGTACCCTTCCATTCACTAAATCATTGCATTCAAGGTTTTCAATCTTGGGAAGCCTTGCCTCTTGTGTTGACAACTGATTCTTCCATGGTTCAGATCTCAGGACCTAGTAGTGCAGGAGCACACATGGGATGAAGATTCAAGAAATATTTAATATTGTAAAGTCAATTAGAGTCTTATCATTCAAGCATAATTAAAATAATTATTATTAATGTAAACGGATTAATTTAATCCTACTTGATATGTAATATGTCCATTTATTACGTTTAGAGTCATATTGTCAAATATGTATATTATCAATAAATATTGACAATATGTAAAGATGATGTAAGGGAGAAGGTGAATGGTCATAAGGGGTAATTAGTTAGTTATAGAACTTGGAAATCCTTTACAATATGATGTATTGGACATTATTTTCATAAGGTAAGGGCTGAAGAAGCTAAAAGAAGAAGTGGAATAAAGAGAAGTTTGTATTTGTGAGTTTTATGATAAATTTATGGATTATTTTTCTAGTTCAATACAAATATTCTTTTTGTTAGTACATGTAAACATGAATAGAAAAATACCTTAAACTTATATTTCTGGAAAGGTACTTGAGTTATGTTTAATTTGGTTTTGGTTTGGCTGAATTTCATTATGATTTGAAGAAGTTATGATCATTTAAGTTCAGACTGGACTAAATCTTATTTTCATGATAGTGGTTTTGGAAAAAGTTTAATAACTTTTATTCAGCTAATTGGATTGAGATATAAATTGGGGAAAAATGTTTCTAACTCATTCCAAATCAATCTCATAAAAGGAATTTGTGATATCATTTCATTTGTAAAAGTTATGAGTAAACATGTAAAGAATTTTGTTTTGATGAATAGTCCTTTTCCATAAGCATTTTGATGTTTTCTAGCTCATCAATTTGGTTGAAAATGTTCATTATTGAAGCCTCTTGAGTTTTGCTCCCAAAAGAAGTTTAAAAAAGGTGTACCTCTGCATCACTTGACTAACCTAAACCCATTAGGGAATCATCTTCCCATCTTCTTTTTGGAGATACCCTTTTTATCAAGTGGCCTCCATCCTCTAGAAATTACATTAGTCTTTTTTTTACCAAAGATACATGAACAATTTTTCCAGTCCTCCAAAGCCAATACCTATTAGAACTTGTGAAAAATAGACACTCATTATTACCATGATTTTCTTTTCAACAATAATTAATTTATTAGATTTAATATTTCTTTAAAATTTTGGGGTTTCGTGCCTTCCCATCCTTATAGAGGATAAATGTGTCACATGGAGAGGGAACGAAAACTTGAAACCTTGAACAAATATAACAACTAACAAAAGATAAAAGAAAGGTAATTGAAAGCCATACCTTGGGATAATGAAAACTATCTCTCACTAGTAATGGGGTGAAAAATACCTAAATGTTGAGAACTTTCTATTTTAAACATCATGAGTGCAAAAATATATAGTTTCAAAATCTGAAATCATATTATTCACTCTATACCAAAAATGCATCGCCGAGAAAAAACTTTCGACAATGTGGCTCATGATGTTGAGTTATCCTTAAGTGATTGACAAGACTACTATTCAATATCCACTTGCGTAACATATGAGATTAATAAATGTTGAGTATGTTTGATGTAACAATTATATACCAAAAAATACATTGTCAATGTGAAATGTCCCTTTTCTGATTTTTCATGATATTTCAAGCCTCAAATCAGATCTTTAAAATCAAACAACTAATATCCCAAAGATCCACCAAATTCCTCAAGAAACCCCAAATCGGGTATGCTGAAAATAGTGCTAAAAGCTTCACAACTTCACAAATTATTAATAAATCTGAAAATGGAAATTTTTACAGAAATTTCAGCAACATAACAGCCTACAAATTGACATTTCCAGATCTGTATAGCCTTTACACAACAGCTCAAAAATGTAGGACATAAACTATGCTCATCAGGCTCTCGAAATAGCACAAAATATGCCCGAAAACACCACAAGAACACTAATAATCTATCTCAGAAGTTTAATCACATCCCAATACATATATTCAGCTCTATTTTAACACTTTAAAGTTTGATATACAGCAGCAACCCAAACTGATATGAAATACTCAACTGGAAACACCAAACTCATACCAAAAACACACCCGAAAACCCACAAATCTGCACTGTTCAGCACAAAGGCAAACTCTGTATGAGCATGCACATGGAATGGCTTCAAACTCCCATCCTTAGCCTTCTTGGAAACCTGCAAACTCCCGTTCTTGGGTCTCCCTGGAAACCTACAAACTCCCGTTCTTGGGTCTCCTTCTCCACAGGTTTGGCAGCCTCTGAAGAATAACAAAGAATGAGCAAAAATTAAGTTCTGGAATCAGCCCAAAATGCCTCCAAACCCCTTAAAAGAGGGCATAACTGTAACTCACGTCCAAGAGAGGTTAATAAAACATATTTTAATAATAATTTCATTTATTAGTCCAACGATTTCCAAAGATTAACCCCCTTTTTCCGAAACTTCACTTTCTTGGGCCTGCCTGCCTTAGCAAAGATTATTATTTTTTTATTATTTGAAAAGGGGACATGACAAGTCCTCCCCTCCCAAAAATTTCTTGTCCTCAAAAAATGGCTGAAAAATAAACCAATCAATCCACCTGGATCCCAAATGTAGTCATGAACTATACTACTACCAATTAACACAGGCTCCTGCAATATCCTTTGCAATATGACCAAGAGGAATCCATAATCAAACTGACAATTATAGCTCAACCAAACTCCAAAATCACCACTACCATAGTCAAAAACCCATGAGACACAAACTCTTTGAACATTAGAACCCAAGTAAAGTGGACAAATCAAACTACCAACACAGTAAATACCATCAACGCATCCCACTGGCCTATACGGAATGTACAATCCAACTTTGCAACAATGGTGAACGCTCTCGAATGAAACTGTACCAAGTATGGAGAATCCACACACTGTACAACTCCTGCAGTCAACACAACTCTGCAAATCACCAGCCACTATCTCATAACCATAACTCCCATGCACTGCTGATGGTGAAAAGACATTACAAGATAAAGAGTAAGATATGGAATCCAAACCAAATTTGCCTGCCATCAACTCCTCAAAACAAGGATCAAATGCTAACTGATGTACATACCCTGCAATATAATGTTGATTAAAAAAACCAACCTCAGTCAATAGCTCACCATGAACAAGTGATACAACCCACTGTGACTGATCACTAGCTAAGTCAAGAGATGTCATAGCCAAAGGAGTAGAATCAATAACAATACCCACTGAAGCATCACTCCCAAACTCCTGCTCTAAGTCACATATTATCAAGCTATCAACTGCAGAACCTATCACCATGTCATGTCCATCACAACTCTCATCTTGAGGCATCAAATTGTCCCATAACTGATGATAAGCACTAGGAACCAAAGTACATCTCTGTATCATTATCTCATCAACATGGTCATCAAAGGTAAATTGATGAGCGTACCTCACAGTGTAATGCCGATAGAATGCACCAATCTCAGTCAGTGGCTCAGACTGTAATCTAGATGAAACTAACTGCAATTGATCATTAACCATATTGGAACTGACTACTACCTCCGAAGATATCACCAAGGGAGTAGTATTACTAGCAGGAACCATGCCAACTGCCGACTCACGAACATCACACATGATCTTTGATACATCTCTAGTCTCTGTTCCATCAATACTAGAGGCCACCACCATGTCAGGCATACAACAATCTGCTACAACACCCAACTCAACTAAACCTGACTCTAGTGGGAATGAACCTGATATGCCAATGTTAGTATCAAGAATGGATGCATCCCCATCTCCACAGTCTCTAACAATCTCAGCCATGGACATCCTCGGATCACCAAACACCATAGCTTGTGACTGTATAAATCAGGTAAAGACTGTAGTTTCTCTAACTCCATGGTCACCTTAGTCAAATAAAACTGTGACTCCTTGAAAGCCAACTGTGTACTCTCAAGAATCTCAGAAGTCACTTCAAGCTGCTCAGTAAGCTCACTCACCTCATCTTCCTTGGCCAACAATGCATCATATGTTGTACTGCCCCACTTCATAAGATAATCTCTATCAGCTACCAACTGCATATAATCCTATCTCAGAATCTGGATAACCTCCCATAAAGAGTGGAACTCTATCAAGGAAAGATAACTGCCTCCCTGCTCATCACTAGTAGGAGAACCCCATCCATAAACTGCTAACAACTAACGAGCAGCATCAAAATGCTGGCAAGTGATAGCAATGTCTTAGTCACTAACTCTCAACTGATTAGACACATGATGGCACTAGCTTGACTGTCTCCTACAAACCTCCTCTAATGACCTGTCTAAAGGAGTATCCTCAAAGTTACTAGTCTCTAGAGTATTACCATCCATATCCTGTAAATCAAATCTAAAACTCATATCAACATACGGAGTATCAAAAACATTAGCGTTGCTGTCCAACTCCTCTATACCCAAGGAAACTAAGTCTTCAAAACTGCCCACTGCATCCTCCTGGATGTCATCAATGCCAATATGATCCTGGGACTCATCTATACACACTGCCAAATATGAAATATCATCAACACATTCCAGCAAGTATGGTTGATTGGATATATGAACAAAGCCCAACATCGGTGTATAAAAACTAATACCAACATCAGACAAGATACTGGCACAAGAAAAGACAACACCGTGTAATCTGCTAATCAAATCCATGATAGCACCCAAACAAACACTGCTACCAAAAAGTGTTAAAGATCTCTAGTCAACTGAATCCCAAATGCCAATATAACAATCTCGAGTCCATATCTGTAAACTAGAATCACCTGGTAACTCAAGCAAACTCCTCACCTGAGTAATATGACCAATACCAACTAACTCCACATACCTGTCATGATGAGATAATGAAGTCACAATACTATCTATGTTCACCTTCAGCTGGTTGGACAAATCATGTGAAGTACTACCAACCTCAACCTCATGTGATGAAGCATCTAACTGTGCCTAGTACTCTTTCTCAGCAAAGTCATGAATGCTCAATGTCTGCTCATCTCTACCAGGTATCTCACCATCCTGCACAACAACATCCTCATAATCATCATCTGAACCCACTACACTGTAGTCACTGCCTGTTGTAACTATACCATCCTGAATACCTATGGCATCACCCTTTGACGACCTGTAAACAATTGTCTCAATTTGAGTATCAAGTTGACTGTTACTATCAATCTATGTAATATCCTTTCCCACCACCTCTTGTGGCAGAGTAGAATCTGAGACCTCTACCTGGCTATCAGTTAGTTTCTCAAACTCCTCATGCAATTTCTTGGGAATTGTGTCATCTGTCCTGTGAGAAAATTTGCCAAATAGAAATCTAGTCAACTTATCCACCTTAGTTGGGTCGAACAACATGTCATTCATTATACGGTGGTGCTCAACCAATTATTCAGACATGTCATGGCTTATTTTAATAAGTTTATCTTGAATGTCTAAATAACCATCCTTTCTATGTTTTGACTCTGGATATCAATTGTCCAAGATTGTGTCCTCTGAGACTCTGTACTATACCTGTCCATTCTAGATAAAGTAGAGTGTAACCCCAATAGGATATAACTTCTTCAAACACCAAGAACTAACATGCAAATGATTAGAAGTAGCATGCAACCATAGATTTTGACATGCAACTGATTAGAAGCAACATGCAACCACCAAATTCACCAAGAAATAACATGCAAATGATTAGAAGTAGCATGCAGCCATAAATTTTGACATGCAGCTGATTAGAAGCAACATGCAATCATAAATTATGACATGCAAGATCTGGGTAGTTGTCAAAACTGACATGCAAGATCTGGGTAGTTGTCAAAACTGACATGCAAACTTCTACAACCACCAAATTCACCAAGAACTAACATGGAAATGATTAGAAGTAGCATGAAACCATAAATTTTGATATGCAGCTGATTAGAAGCAACATGCAACCATAAATTATGACATGCAAGATTTGGGTAGTTCTCAAAACTGAAATGCAAGATCTGGGTAGTTGTCAAAACTGACATGGAAACTTCTACAAACCCTCAGGCTGGCAAGATCATGTCTCTGATACCACTGAAATGTCCCTTTTCTAATTTTTCATGATATTTCAAGCCTCAAATCAGATCTTTAAAATCAAACAACTAATATCCCAAAGATCCACCAAATTCCTCAAGAAACCCCAAATCGGGTATGCTGAAAATAGTGCTAAAAGCTTCACAACTTCACAAATTATTAATAATTATGAAAATGGAAATTTTTATAGAAATTTCAGCAACATAACAGCCTACAAATTGACATTTCCAGATCCGTATAGCCTTTACACAACAACTCAAAAATGTAGGACAGAAACTATGCTCATCAGGCTCCCGAAATAGCACAAAATATGCCTGAAAACACCACAAGAACACTAATAATCTATCTCAGAAGTTTAATCACATCCCAATACATATATTCAGCTCTATTTTAACACCTTAAAGTCTAATATACAGCAGCAACCCAAACTGATATGAAATACTCAACTGGAAACACCAAACTCATACCAAAAACACACTCGAAAACCCACAAATCTGCACTGTTCAGCACAAAGGCAAACTCTGTATGAGCATGCACATGGAATGGCTTCAAACTCCCATCCTTAGCCTTCCTGGAAACCTACAAACTCCCGTTCTTGGGTCTCCTTGGAAACCTACAAACTCCCGTTCTTGGGTCTCCTTCTCCATAGGTTTGGCAGCCTCTGAAGAATAACAAAGAATGAGCAAAAATCAAGTTATGGAATCAGCCCAAAATGCCTCCAAACCCCTTAAAAGAGGGCATAACTGTAACTCACATCCAAGAGAGGTTAATGAAACATATTTTAATAATAATTTCATTTATTAGTCCAACGGTTTCCAAAGATTAACCCCCTTTTTCTGAAACTTCACTTTCTTGGGCCTGCCTGCCTTAGCAAAGATTATTATTTTTTTATTATTTGAAAAGGGGACATGACACAATGACACAAGGCACTCAACCTAAGGAGGAATGTTGTATATGGGTAGATGAAGCGACACAGTGCAAGGCAGGAAAATCCCCAAAGGAGATGTCCTAGCCCCCAAAAAATAACCACACAACGGAAACAAAACACATGATATAAGATCTGATACCAAACAAAACTACTCTTTATTCTTAAAATAACTAATTACATGCCATGTGTCGAGCTATAAGGCCTTCCCAATTATGACCAAATATGAAGAAATTAATAGTTCTACAAGATCCCTCAAGATCCAACCCAAATCCTAACTAGTCCATATCTACACTCTAGTAGAAACCTCCAAGAAGAATCTAAACTTGTGCTCGCAAGCCACCAAGCTATCTCCTTGTTTCCCAAGCTACAACTACTAACTCTTCTCAAACTTCACTCCTCTTCCACATCATCTTCTCCAAGTTGGATGATTATGACTTAAGACTCTCGAAGACCCCTGACTTATACCTAACTAAGACACAAGTCAGCCTCACAAGTTACAAATTAAATAACCCTTACATTAAATACACGTTGAGCCACAAGTTGGCCTGCAACAGATATTAAATACCAAATGCCTTAGAAGGCTTACAAAACTCATTAAATACACCTAAAAAAAATAACCAAGACCCAAATAGGTCCACACAAACTCCCACGATTGATCCATGTCATGATCTTAATCCTCACATAGTAAATGGACCAAGTCAGCCAAGAAAATCCATGAGAAATCCATTCTGCAAGTCACATTGTCGAGCATCAGCAAAAACCACAAGCATTACCAAGAAACATTGTACATGTTGAGAAATATTATATACCAAGCTCCTTCAGCGATTGAGCCCCTTTAGTGATCGAGCACCTGAGCCAACACTACTCCCAAAAATGACCGTGTACCACTCCTTTGGTGAACGAGACCTCAACTCTAAATCCAAAATACCTCCAACATGCAAGATTGCTAAGTACCTTAGGATGCTCCTACATCACAAAGAAAGTGGTAAATCAACACTCGTCGCCACCTAGAATACAAAGGAATCATCAATGCAATGCAAAAAATCCATCACTAATCCTACCAAGATTGAGGTCATACATGTGAAGGTAATAGTGAAAACATACACATACTTTTCATTTTCCAGAGCTAGAAACCACCACCCATACATCCATGTAGGTATTCATGCAACTTCTTAAGCTGGGAAAAAGAAGCTCACCCAATGAGATCCTACCTCATGCCAAAAACTAGGACCAAAATAGGGTACTGGAGAGTACTTGGATGATGAAGACCACCTCTTGGTAGAGAAATCACTCAAAAAAACTAGAAGAAATAGAGATCGCACCACCAAACCAAGAAACACACAAGGAAATGACTATGCCCTCCATTAATGAGATGAGTTTTGGACTACAAATTTTGGGCACCCTTTATAGGAACCCAAAGTCTAGAATGCCTAACTCAGGCTCAACTATGAACTGATTAAGAGAGTTTACTACAAATGCTTGACCAAATACATGAGTGAACCAATCAACTATTTGTATAAGGTGTAATTAACATCCTTCTCCCTAGATGTATTTGTTTTCCTCCAATTCATGATCATATGTGTAGACATAGCTTTGCCATCCTCCATCCTGAATCTTTTTAGGATTTCAATGTAATATTTCCCTTGACCAAGGAAAATATCTACATCTGTCTACTACACATCCATGCCTAGAAAGTAGTGCATAAGTCCCAAGTCCTTAATCTTGAACTCTTTTGCAAAGTCCCTCTTGTAATTTGCTACGAGTCTTAGTGAACCTATAAGAAATGGGTCATCCACATAAAGAACAAGAATAAGAACCTCACCCCTAGCCACCAAGTAGTAGAGGTTAGGATTTTCCTCACTCTTCACAAAGTCCACTTTCTACAAGTATGTATCAATGTGCTCATACCACGCTTTGAGAGCCTTCTTGAGTCTGTACAAGGCTCTCTTCAATTTTCAAACATGGGTTTCTTTGTTGTGTACTACAAAGCCTTTTGGTTGTTCTATATATACCTCCTCCTTCAGTTCACCATTAAGAAATGATGTCTTGACATCCATTTGATGGATTTTCCATCCCATCTTTGTTGCAAATGAGATCACAACTCATATAGAAGTATACTTGGCCACTGGAGAAAATGTCTCCTCATAGTCGATTCCCTCCTTCTGAGAGAACCCCTTTTTCACAACCCTTGCCTTCTGTTTCTCAATGCTACCATCTACACCATTCTTTATCTTATAGATCCAATAGGATCCAACAACTTCCCTATCTTTTTGTTTGGGAAATAGCTCCCACGCATCATTTTTCATTATTGAGGAATATTCCATAATCATAACATCTCGCTACACCTGATATTGTGTAGCTTACTGATGGTTGGAAGGCTCATTATCTACCAACTAACTAACTAATGACACATGGTAATTGAACTTGGCTAGTTGCCTCATACTCTTCCCAGGATCCCCCACAAACTCATGAGTATCCCTTTGTGTCTCTTGAACCTCATGGTTCCTACTGCCAAGTGTATAGGATGAAATATCAACTTCTATGTCTTCTTAATGCATTTAGTGTTGCACTAGATGCTCCACATTATGTGAATCTTCACCACCTAAGCATATGCTTGTACTAGTAATTGTACTTAATCTTTTCTTCCCTTGACTTGGCCTTGGAGCTTCTATTGGTTTCTCACTTTGATCATCTTTTGACAAATCTTTGAACCCTCTAAATGCCTTTTCCTCCATGAACTTGACATCACGTTTCACAATAATTCTTCCAGTCCTTGGAATAAAAATCCTTTATGCATTTGAGGTTTCACTATATGCAAAAAAACCCCCACTTTGTAGTCAGATCTAACTTGGTACATGTATCACTTGGAATATGAAAATATGCCAAACTCCCAAATATCCTGAAGTGACCAACATCTGGCTTCTTCCCTGTGAAAGATTCCTCTAGTGTCATCTTCCTGATTACCTTGTGTGGAACCTGGTTCTATATGTATACTGATGTACTATACACCCCTTCCTGTAAGTAGCGAGGCATTTTCTAGTCATGTAGCATATCCCTTGCTTCCTCTGATATAGAATGATTCTTCCTCTTAGTAGCTCCATTTCATTGTGGATTGTAAGGAATAGTCCACTCTCTCTTGATTGCTTCCTTGGTATAGAACTCCTAGAAGTCATTTCCTTTGTACTCACCTACATTTTCCAACCAAAGAGCCTTTATCTTCCATCCTATCAAGTTCTCCACAAGAGCCTTAAACTCTTGGTAGTGACTAAAAACCTCATCCTTGGTCTTCAAGAAGTATATCAAGAACTTCCTGGAGAAATCATCAATATAAGTAACATAGTACTTATATCCTTTAAGAGACTTCGTCAACATTGATCCACATACATTTGAATGTACTAGATCATGAACATCCTAAGATTTGGTGTCGCTCCTTAGAGAAGATGCTTTTGCAAACTACCTCAACACACATCCCTTACATACGTGATCATGCTCTATGCTCACCTTTGGAACACCTTTCACTATCTCAAGAAGTAATTTAAGTGCTCCATGATGAATATGGCACATCCTCCCATGTCATAGCTCTCCAAGATATTGAGGATTACTGCTTCTCATGAGTGCCTTAGGAGCATCAAATTGTAACCTATAAATGTAATCACTCCTAACTATAATAGTTTTGGGTGATTTCCAATTCTTATGCTTGATCAACACATGTGCCCCTCTAAAGAGTATATTATACCCCTTATCCTAAAGGACATACATGGAAATCAAATTCATACCTAAGCTTGACACATGAAAAACATCATGAAGTGGAATTATCTTTGCATTCTCCCTCTAAAATTGAACAATCCCTTTCCTAACTGAGTTGAGTGTGGACAAGTTTCTCATAGAAATCTAGATATTGGTGTTCTCCTCCTTATAACTAGAGAATTACTCTCTAACTCCTATCATATGAAATGATGCCCCACTATCTCTATACCAAACACATTGTGAGGTTGAGCTAACCATACAAACTATGAGTGTAAACTCATCTTCTATTCTACTAGAGAGCTCTATTGCACTTGTTGAAGTTGCAACTTGCTTCTTTCCCTTATTCATTTGTGGCTAATTATTGACACAATGACCATACTTGTGACAACCAAAGCACTTGATCTTAGATAGGTCCTTCTTCTTCTCACTCTGCGAATTCAATCCTTTGCTAGACCCCTTCTTTGCTTTCCCTTTTCCTGCTAGGGCAACATTTTCTTGTTCCACCTCACTTTGTTTTACTCTTGTGGGCCCCATTGACAAGACTTAATCTAAACTCCTCCCAAGTGAAATCACTCCGTCGTTGATCGCAACTCAGTAAGGTGTCTCATGCACTAACAACTTGAACAAAGATATCCCACTTCTTAGTAAACCCATTTAAAGAAATTTGTACTAGCTAATCATCACTAGGGCTATCTCTAATAGCTGCTAACTCTTCCTTGACAAGTCTAAGCTTGGTGAGGTAACTTATGATGTCTTCTCCCTGGTTCATGATTATTCAACTTTTCTTTGAGAATCATCTTCTTATTGATGGTAGCATTCTAGTATAGATTTAGAATGACATCTAACATTTTCTTGGTTGTGTCTAGCTCCAAAATATGTGGAACAATATGGTTCTTAACACCATCAAGGATTATCCTCCTTGCCTTGACATCATCCTTCTTGTATGCTACAAGTTGTGTTGCATCCTTGGGTATAGATACAACACTGGTGGTACCATTTTCTTCCAACAATAAAGAAAGTCCAACCTTCCAGACACCAAAATTTGAGGAACCATCCAATCTATCCTGATCTCTATAACAAGCTAAATCCATCCCAAGGGATAAAAACAATAATAAATCTAAAGAGATCAAACTAGGTTTTATAAACCCTTAATTTTTTTCATAGGGAAAAACTTTTCTACCCTCAACACTACTTTGATGCCATGTGAAAATTTACTAGTGCAATCACTATTTATTAATCTCCCATCTTACTAGATTATTAAACTGCTGAAAACTAATTCATCGTTAATATTGAAAAATAACACAACTACAAATTCACCAATAAAAAATATGGAAAGAAATTTACAACACAATAAACACAATATTTTTGGACAAATCATCCCTCGAAAAAACCCTAAGGGAAAACTAGTTCTACAAATGAGGAGATATATTAATCTTCAAGAAATCAAGAGATACATAAACTGCTCACCTCTTACTGGTAGAGCTCCGACAATGTCCCAATTTCTCCTTCTAGTTCCCTCACTCCTATCCCCAATGCTATTACTACACCCTTGTTAACATTGCAAGACTATTTTCTATAATTGCAAATTCATTTGCTAACATTGAAAATATTTTTCAAAAGTTGTGTTTTCCAAATACCCATTGACCCTCTTTTATACTACCCTTGTTGGAAAACCAACAACTGAGATTAATTTTCAATCGACGAATGACATTAAAAACATCACAATTTAGTTTTTTCTAAAAGGAGTTAAGAAATTACTAAATAATTGTCTTTCCTCTAACCAATTTGGAAACAATTATTAACTAAATTCTAGCAAGTTAGTAAATAATTATCTTTCATCTAAACAAATTGGAAACAATTATTTACTAAATTTTGGCAGGTGGACAAACATTTGTCCAAAATTCCATAATTAATACATTGGAGTCATAAGTTTTCTTATTGTGGTGGAAAAAATTGAAGATGGTTCACACTCTTATTTATGCCCCCTACTCCTGTACATGGGAACACTTTCAATGCATCAAACCTTTGGATATTTCAGTACAAAATAAAAGTTGTCAATTTTTACATGAACATTCCACAATTGTATGTTTTGTGAGGAGCCATGTCAAGGAACTACAAAGGTGTTTGGAATTGATAGAAAAAGGGCCAAAGGAATTTGTTGACAAGTCAGAAATGCCTAGCAAAGGTCATCACAATGGGTGTAAAATGTTGCAAGAAAGCTATCAAAATATATCAGAACTTGATTTAATAACTATGTGAGAACTGGTTAAGACAATTGGAAGTCTTAAAATTGTCCATAGAGAACTTCAATGCATGATCTCTCTAATGTTATACATATTGACATGTCTTCTTCTTGTTTAGGATTATTCCCATCTTATAGTAAAGCCCTTAATTATAGACACAATTTTATAGATCACATTTGATGAAATTATAAGGCACATGTTTATTTTACTTTGTTCCTATTCTTTTTTTATTACAAACAATCTTTTTTTCTTTTTTTGGCCCAAACAAACAAGAAGTCAATTTTTGAAATCCTTTTTAGATTGTCTTGAATTTCATCATTTTGTGGCAAAATTGTACTAGAGGACAAGTTATTGTTTGGATTCTTTGTTACTTATTTATATTAATGATAAGTCACATGGCGGTGAGAAATTTTATGGTCATTAAGGTTATTTAGTCTAAAGCTTGATATATAATGGTGAATAGTGAGAACATCTTCTATAATAGTCAACAGTAGAACATCTTCTACCATATGCATCTAGTGAAAATATATCATGAAACTGATCTTTCAAAGAGAGCTTTTTAAATAGTACCAGCATTTTTATTTTCTATTCAATATAGAGCTCTATCACTTTAGGACAAACATCTTTCATTTCATTTTGAGTCACATGATGGTTTTTATTGTCTAAAGCATTGGGGTCTTAACAGTTGGGCATCGACAAGCAATTTACTATTTTTCTCCCTTGCATATCACAAATAATTTTGGTGCTCTAGAAAATTGGAATACTTGAGACATAACATTGTGGTGCAGGAACACCTAGTTAGAGCATCTCATTCTTAGTTTGATTTGTAGTTGGGATTTTGGCTGGTACAGACCCTAGCCAAGTTAGGATTGTGAGTGATCTCTTTGTTTGAGTTGTTCCTAGGTGAAGTTTCCCTCCTAGGTGGTTTTGGTGTGTTTGTGAGTGTAGCTTGTGTTAGGGGTCATGGATCTAGGACCATGAAAGCATGAGGAAGGTATGGTTTGTAAGCCATCTTATCCTCCATTCTATTTTTATATCCTATTGCATGGATTGGAGCTCCTAACATGTCATTTGGAGCAAGAAAGGGAGAAGATGTCAATTGTGCTACAATTGTGCAAAAGTTGTCAATAAAGCAAAAAATGGAAAAAATCATGCAAATTGATGTCTTGGAGGCTAAATCATACCTAGACATCATAAATGGATCAAAGTAGATAGGTTTGGAAGTTCCCAAGAAAAGGAAAGCAAAATTGCTCAAGGATACAAAAAGTTGTCAAAGTTGTGCAATTTTTGGAAAAGTTGCTTGACAACTTTTTGACAAAAAGTTGCAAAATGCAAGAAAGAGATTGGTGGTTAATCCAACTATTTGCAACCTCTTTGGGGGATTATAAAAACATTAAATAAACACATCCCAAGGGTTGGGAGTTGTAATTAGAATTTTTGTGAGATTGGATCCACGATTTCTAGTTTAGTTTTAATAGTTTTTAGAGTTTTTGATTGCCTATACAGAATAATAAAATGAACCATTCATCCTAGTGTTGGATCTTTGTTGTTCATATTATTACAATGCTTTTTCATTCAGGTTGCAAGTTTCTAGGTGTTCATTTAAGTAGGTTGTGAAATTCATTTGTAAACTCCCTATGTGCTGGTCATGTTTTGACTCATCGTGCAATAATGGCTCCTCCATGAGTTCCTACCATGAGTTCTTCATGGCTTTAGGGGAAATGGGAATGGAGCCTGTGTACATAGTGTACATAGTTTTTGGGGCCTTGGAAAGTGTGTTAAGGGATTTAAATATGATGCCTTAGGAAAGTCTTTGATACTTGGTTAGGTGATCACAATAGAGAAAGGAAGGATTTGAGTTTTGAATGTGAGGAATACTTCAAACCAAGTGTTGTAGGAGGAGGAGGGGTGAGTCATGTCACTATATGAAAAATGAGAAGGCTTCATGACAAGTTTTGTTGAGGGAATGATTAGACCCTATTTAGCCCTGCCATACATGTTATTAAACCCCTTAAATATAGGCATAAAAGTTTCTTTTAGGTGTACCAATAGCTTGGAAACCTAAGACCCACAAAATCCTTTAGTTTTTCCAAAAGGGTACTCAAAACCATTTTTTTTTTTCTACCTTACTTAGAGAAAATTAGGATTGAAGTCCAAAAACTCAAGTTGGAGGGCTAATTCTAGTAGCCTTGTTTAAGGCAGTTTTGGAGTAGGAGTAAGGAACTTGAAGGAAACTTATGAAATTTGTGTTCAGAAGGCTAGGAAAATCCTAACATCACTTGTAAGAGCCACTCACTCTACAAGGTTGAGAAAAAATGATCGAGAAAGACTAAGGAAGGAAGTCAACAAATTAGCTTCAAAAGGCATTTGGAGAAGGAAGGAACTACAGCCATTGGTGTAACTAGGTATTGAGTAGTTAGCAGATAGGGTAGAGATTATCTAGAGATTAGGGCATCAAAGGAACCCTAATAGGCTAAGAGAAAGCTTGAGCAAGTCCTTGAGAAAGTGAGGACTAAAGGAGCAAACTACCCTAGCATTACATCACATTGCCACTACGCACAAGACGGTTTAGCCAAACACAGCTTAAGAGTGAAACTTACACATCCATCACATGAAACACATTCACCTTTTAGAAATTTTCATACTAAGACTTTAAATATTTATTTATTCAGAATCTAAAATCTACTAAAACAATTATATATACAATGGAACCCTAATGACCATTGAATGAAGAAGAAACCCTTCTGGATGAGTCAAAAACTATTTGAGTCTTTTTTATTGGTGTTTAGTATCTTAGAAAGATTTACATAGAGGAAGAGTAGAGGACTTTTTTGATTGAGAATTCATGGTGTACCTCTTGAGTAGCTTGACCAATCCAATTTCACATCATTAATATTTATAGAACTAACTATCGATATAACCCTTGCACTTGATCGGTACAAGTACTAGTTATAAAATGTTGTAAAGTTTTTTCCTTTTCTAGAAACTTATTTAAGATCAATATTAAAGATAGAGTAGAAGAATTACATCCATGAACAATATGTATGATGCATATACAATTAAAGAGCCTAAATAAGTATATGAGTATGAGGTTAGGTCATTTAGACCCGTGATACAATGTGATTAGATATTTAAAACCTCTTAGAAATGTACATTAACAAGGAATACTCCTATTTTAATTGTCAAATACTCAGCAACCCTGAGCAAAAACAGAAAAAAAATAAATAATATAGCAGATGTTGAAATAGGTGTTTAAGTGAATTTTGGCATGGGATTTTCTTTTTGACAGTAGATTTGTGAAAAATCAACTATTGCAGTCACTAATTATTAATCTCCTATCGTAAACGATTATTAAACTGCTGAAAATAAATTCCTAGCTAATATCAAAAAATAACACAACTGCAACTTCACTTAAATACGGAAAGAAATTCACAACACAATGAACACAATATTTTTGGACAAATTGTCCTTGGAAAAACACCTAAGGGAAAACCAGTTCTATAGATGAGGAATTATATTAAACTTTAGCAAATCAAGAGATACAAAATTCCTTGCCTCTGATTGGCAGAACTTCGACAACCTCCTAATTTCTCCTGCTGATATTGCCCACTGCTATTCCCACGCTAACACTGCACCCTTGCTAACATTGCAAGACTGTTTGCTAACACTACAAACTTACAAACTCATTTGATAGCACTACAAATGTTTCTCCAAACTTCTTGTTCTCCAAATGCCCCCTAGACCCCCTTTTATACTACTCTCGTTGGTAAACCAATGGCCAAGATCGATTTACAATCGATGGCTAAGATATAAAACAACTTACCAACCCTAAAAAATTGGTTTCTAGATGCTTCTAAAAGAAGTCAATTATTTAATAAATAATTGTCCTTACTCTAACCAATTTGTTAGCAAAAACAATTATATACTAAATAATAACATATGGACAAACATCTGTCCAAGCTACCAAAACTAACACTCCCTCTTAGCAAGGAAGTTGTTCTGCATGACACCCAAATTATCTCTGAAGAAGATGAATTTTGTCTTCCCCAATGCTTGAGTCAAAATCCTCTGTAGGTATGTACTATAGCTGAACAACTCCTTGTTGTACACAATCTCTGATGAAGTGATATCTGATGTCTATATGTTTAGACCTATCATGAAACATTGGCTTCTCAGACAACTTAATGCAACTCTGATTATCACATTGTATCATAGTAGTCTCAACCTTCTGACCAAACAAAGCTACTAACAACTTCCAAAGCCATATAGCTTCACATGTCGCCATGCTAGCTGCTATGTATTCTGCTTCTGCTGAACTTAGAGCCACAAACTTCTGCTTCCTACTAAACCAAGAAACAACTCCTGATCTTAAGCTAAAACAACACCCTAAAGTGCTCCTTTTGTCCATTGTACTTCCTGCCTAATCTGTGTCAATATAGCCTATCAACCTAATACCTTCATGTTGAACATATCTGATCCCATATTCAATTGTACCACACACGTAATGCAATACATGCTTGGCCGCTATCTAATGCATTCTCTTTGGTTCAACCATGAACTAACTAAGAGAGTTAACTGTAAATGCTATATCTGGCCTAGTGTTGACCAAATACATAATTGAACCAATCAACTATCTGTATAAAGTGGGATCTACATCCTTCTTCCTAGATGTATCTACCTTCCTCCAATTTGTGATCATGGGTGTAGACATGGCTTTGCAATCCTCCATCCTGAATTTCTTCAAGATTTCCATGTAGTATTTCCCTTGACCAAGGAAAATCTCCCCATCTGTTTGCGACACTTCCATGCCTAGAAAGTAGTGCATAAGTCCCAAATCCTTAATCTCGAACTCTTCTACAAGGCTCCTCTTGTAGTCCACTATGAGCCCTAGTGAACCTGTAAGAAATAGGTCATCCACATAAAGAAGAAGAATGAGAATCTCAACTCCAACCACCAAGTAGTAGAGGTTAGCATCCACTTCACTCTTCACAAAGCCAATTTTCTACAAGTATGTATCAATGCGCTCATACCACGCTCTAGGAGCTTGTTTGAGTTCGTACAAAACTTTCTTCAATCTGCACACATGGGTCTCTTTGCTATGTGTTGCAAAGCCTTTTGGTTGTTCTATGTATACCTCCTCCTTCAACTCACCATTAAGGAATGTTGTCTTGACATCCATTTGATGGATCTGCCATCCGATCTGTGCTGCAAGTGAGATTACAACTCGTATAGAAGTATACCTGACAACTAGAGAAAATGCCTCCTCATAGTCTATTCCCTCCTTCTGAGAGAACCCCTTTGCCACAAACCTTGCCTTATATTTCTCAATGCTACCATCTGCACTGTGCTTTATCTTATAGATCCAGCGTGATCCAACTACTGCCCTTTCTGTTGGTCTCGACATTATCTCCCACATATCATTCTGCATTATTGAGAAATATTCATCAACCATAGCATCTCGCCATACTTGATGTTCTATAGCTTCCTGATAGCTAGGAGGCTCACTATCTACCAACTGACTAACCAATGCCACATAGTCATTAAACTTGGTTGGTTGTCTCCGTTGTCTATTACTCTTCCTAGGAGCTCCCACAAACTCCTAAGTATCCCTTTGTGTATCCGGAACCTCATGGTTCCTACTGCCAACTATAGAGGATGAAATGTCAACCTCTAAGTCCTCTTGATGCATTTCCTATTGCACTTGTTGCTCCATATTCTATGAGTTTTCACACCCTGAGTCTACACTCGTACTGGTAATTGTACTTGAGCTTTGCTGCCCTTGACTTGGTCTTGGAGCTTCTATTGGCTGCTTACTCTGATCATCTACTAGCAAATCTCTGGATCTCCTAAATGCCTCGTCCTCCATGAACTTGACATCATGTCTAACAATAACTCTTTTAGTCCCTAGAATGAAAATCCTATATGCTTTTGAGGTCTCATTGTACCCAACAAAGTACCCCCTCTCTAGAGTCTAATCTAACTTTGTACGTGTATCTCCAAGAATATGACAATATGCCAAACTCCCTAATATCCTAAAGTGACCAACATCTGGCTTCTTCCCTATGAAAGCCTCCTCTAGTGTCATCTTTCCTAGCACCTTGTGTGGAACTCTATTCTGGATGTAGACTATTTTATTACACACCTCTGCCTATAAGTAACGAGGCATGTCTTGGTGATGTAGCATAGCTCTTGCTTCCTCTAATATGGAATGGTTCTTCCTCTCATCAACTCCATTCTGTTGTGGATTGTAAGGAACATTCCATTCTCTCTTGATTCCTTCTTTGGTACATAACTCCTAGAAGACATTTCCTTTGTACTTGCCTCCATTGTCTGACTGAAGAACCTTTATCTTCCTTCTTTTTGAATTCTCCACAAGAGCCTTGAACTCTTGGAATCGACTGAAAACCTCATCCTTAGTCTTCAAGAAGTATATCCAAGTCTTTTTGGAGAAATTATCAATAAAAGTAACATAGTACTCATATCCTTTGAGAGATTTCGTTGACATTGGTCCACAAACATCTGAATGTACTAGATCAAGAACACCCTAAAATCTAGTGTCACTTCTTGGAAAAGATGCTTTCGCAAATTTTCCCAACACACATCCCTTACATATATCATCATGCTCTATGCTTACCTCTGGAACACCTGTTACTGTCTCACAAAGCAATCTAAGCACTCCATGATGAATATGGCCCATCCTCCTATGCCATAGTTCTCCAAGATCTCTAGAATTATTGTTGCTCATGAGTGCCTTAGGAGTATCAAATTGCAATCTATAAAGGTGACCACTTCTAACTCTAATAGTTATGGGTGATTTCCAATCTTTGTGCTTAATCAACACATTTTTCCCTCTAAAGAGTACATTATACCCCCTATCCTGAAGAACAGATATAGAAATCAAATTCATACCTAAGTCTGGCACATACAACGCATCATGAAGTGAAATTATCTTTTCATTCTCCCTCTGAAATTGAATAGTCCCTTTCCCAACTGGGTTGAGTTTGGACAAGTTTCCCATAGAAATATGGATGTTGGTGTTCTCCTCCTTGTAACTGGAGAAGTACTCTCTAACTCCTGTCATATGAAATGATGCCTCACTATCTATATACCAAACACACTGTGAGGTTGAGCTAACCATACAAGCTATGAGTGCAAACTCATCTTCCATTCTACTAGAGAGTTCTTCCGCACTTGTTGAAGTTGCCACTTGCTTCTTACCCTTCTTCCTCTCTGGGAAATCACTGACGTAGTGGCCAAACTCGTGACATCCAAAGCACTTGACCTTAGAAAAGTCCTTCTTCTTCGTCTCACTTTGTGAATTTGATCCTTTACTAGATCCCTTCTTTGCTTTCCCTTTCCCTGCTAGGGAAATGTTCTCTTGTTCCACCTCATTTTTTAGACTCTTGTTGGCCCTATTCACAAGACTTAGTCTAAACTCCTCATGAGTGAAATCAGTCCATAATCAATCCCAACTCAGTAAAGTATCTCATCCATTGACAACTTGAACACAAACACTCCATTGTTTAGTAAACCCATTTAGGGCTATTCTCACTAGCTCGTCATCACTAGGGCTATCTCCAATAGCTGCTAACTTGTCCTTGACAAGTTTGAGCCTAGTGAGGTAACTTGTGACGTCTTCTCCTTGGCTCATCCGAGTATTCTTTAGCTTCTCTCTAAGAATCAACTTCTTGTTGGTGGTAGCATTCTGGTACAAATTCAGAATGGCGTCCCACATCTTCTTCACTATATTTAGCTCTACAATATGTGGAACAATATGATCCTTGACACTATCAAGGATAATCCTCCTCGCCTTGGCATCATCATTCTTATATGCTGCAAGTTGTGTTGCATCCGTTGGTATAGGTACATAACTAGTAGCATAATTCTTGATACCATTCTCTTCCAACAATAAAGAAATTTTGGCCTTCCAAACACCAAAATTTGAGGCACCATCCAATCTATCATGATCTCTCAAACTAGTTGAAGCCATCTCAAGGGATTAAAGTAATAATAAATCTAAAGAGATCAAAATTTCTTTCTTAGGGAAAAACTCTTCTACCCTTAACAATGCTCTGATACCATGTGAAAAATCAACTATTGCAGTCACTGATTATTAATCTCCTATTGCAAATGATTATTAAACTGCTGAAAATAAATTCCTAGCTAATATCAAAAAATAATACAACTGCAACTTCACTTAAATATAAAAATAAATTCACAACGCAATGAATACAATATTTTCGAACAAATTGTCCCTAGAAAAACCCCTAAGAGAAAACTAGTTCTATAGATGAGGAATTATATTAAACTTTAGCAAATTAAGAGATACAAAATTCCTTGCCTCTCACTAGCAGAACTCCGACAACCTCCTAATTTCTCCCGCTGATATTCTCCATTGTTATTCCCATGCTAACATTGCGCCCTTGCTAACACTGCAAACTTACAAACTCTTTTGCTAGCACTGCAAATGTTTCTCCAAACTTCTTGTTCTCCAAATGCCCCCTAGACCCCCTTTTATACTACTCTCATTGGTAAACCAATGGCCAAAGATCGATTTACAATCGACAATTGAGATATAAAACAACTTACCAACCCTAACAAAATTGGTTTCTATTTGCTTCTAAAAAAAGTCATTTATTTAATAAATAATAACAATTATATACTAAATAATAACATATGGACGAACAGTTGTCCAAGCTACCAAAACTAACAAGATTTTCATTGGATGCTTCTTGAATGCTCCGCCGAGCATCCACAGACTTAGGATGCACTTCCTGCGAGCATCCTAGCAACGCTTCTGAATGTATCAGCATCAACATCTGGCCAATTCTAGAGGGAATTGGCATCTTAGATATTATTATCCCCTTCAAAATACTGATTAGATTGCTGATGAACAAGAAATATTAGCTCAAAGTCTATTAATATCAAGTAGAAAATCAGTGAAATCTACGCAATGATGATTTCTATTTGAAATCACTTCAACGAATTGTGGGTTTTTGATCTCCAGGGATTTCATTCATTGCCAAAGTTCCAAACCCCAACAAGGAGTGAAACTAAAGCAACAGATTGCTTCACCAATATGCTTCCTCATTGCTTGGCCTCTCTTAAACAGAGCTTTCTTCTAGAAGACACCTGTTCAAATGCGCGTCGATTGAAAAGTAATCTTGAGTTGGAACTTTATGATATAATATCATGTGATGTCCACATCAAATTTAATGGGGACTTGTTATAGTACACAAGCAATGCTCATGTAATGGACAAATTTATTGGATTAACAAATGAATGATCGCTGAAGATAATAATGAATTCCTCTTAATACAACTTCATCAAGGAAAGTAATTCAGAAGGTCAACAACAAGAGATTCAAAACGTCAGGAAAAAGGATTAAACAATAATTGTTGTTAAAGAACAAGGCACTTGGCATAAACAATGAACTATAGATGGAGCATCAATCATATATAAGAGCGGCAACCACTCATAAGAAACTTAATGAATGCCACAGTCAGTGATCTATTAAATATTGCAGAGCAGTCAAATATCATCCATTGCACTACGTGATAGATTTATTAAAAGTAGAAATAGATAACCATGCATTCACAATTTTAACAAATAACAAATAGGCACCTTGATAGGCTAACAAAATTTAACGTAGATATAAACAATAGCAAATCAAACAACCATAGAGGTATGAATGATGGAATATCCAACATCCAGAATCCTAAAACATTTCATACTTCACACAAGCAAGAGGCTTGGTGAATATATCAGCACGTTGTTCCTGTGTTGGCGAACATGTTGTTGCATGAGTGACAGTCGACTTCAAAATGCCTGGTCTATTTGTGAAACATTAGATTATGAACAAGCTTGAGAACACTTTGATTGTCACAATAGAGGATTGCAGGCTGATTTTCTGGTATCCCCAATCCTTCTAATATTTGATGCAACCGAACTGCTTTACACACTGCTACAGTTTCTGCAGGATATTTTGACTCTGTTGAGGAAGGAGTAATTGTGGCTTGCTTCTTACTTCCCCAAGAAATATGCCCTTAACTTCGGAAGTAAACAAAGCCAGATGGGGATTTCCTATTGTCAACTGAACCCACATAGTCTGCACTGGTATACCATGTCAAGAAGAATTGGCCACTCCTTTTATATTCCAAACCATGATTCATTGTACCTTGGGTATACCTTATAACTTATTTTGCTGCTTTCCATTGACACATTTTTGGATCCTGCATGAATTTTGATAGATACTTTACAACAAAACTAATATTTAGGTTGGTATAAGTCAAGTAAATCAAACCTCCAATCATTAGTCAATAGAGTTGCATTCACTTGAGGAGATGTATCAGTGGTAGATAATTGCAGATCCAATTCCATAAGAGTATACATAGGATTGAAATCCATCATTCTGAACTTCTCGAGTAATGTCTTGGCATATTTTCTTTGTGATGCAAAGATATGGTGTTTTGTTTGCCACACTTCTAAACCTAGACAATAGTGCATTAGCTCGACATCTGTCACATCAAAAGCCTTCTCGTGATTAGTTTTGATTGTTTCAACCTATTGGTAAACATATTTCTCACTTTCAAAATCCTGTATATCTGGTCCATTGGAATAAGTATGACAAATCAATTCTCAACTCTTGGATAGGTCATTGAAATATGAGCCTTTTTTGTGTGTAGAGGGTCAGTTCCCTTGTATGATTTATTTTGGATTTTTCTAATAAAGTGTACAAATGAGCAAATATATATTTAAAAGCTACTGATAGTGAATATACAAATAGTTTTCAAAAGCTTAGTATTATATAGCTTAATATCACTAAGGGAAACTTAAAGTCTACGATTAATAGTTACTGTCAATGCAAACACGATTCAATATCAAATATACATTCACAAGAAACCATGAGAATATTCACTATAGATACCATGAGAGTGTTCACTATAATACGAACCAAGATCTTGACAATTGGTATTTATGAAAAAGAGCAAAACTTTGCATTCATTATCATATTCTCATACCAAGAATACAGTAAAATCACCTAAACATCAAAACAACATTGTATTTACTTTCTAAAACTTGTTTTGTATTGATTTATGAAGCTATAGCATAGATGCCCTTTAATTCATTAAGTGCCAAAAAGTCCTCTTTAGAATGCTATCACCTTCTTATATAGACTAGAGTCCCAATAACAACTTTCTTGAGGTTAATAACTAACTCTTATTTACGTAATTCAAACGAGGTTAATTAACCTCAAAATTTAATGCAAAAGAGATGAGTAAATTAACCTCCTAAAAACCAAATCTTAAGTACAAGCCAAAATTATCAAAAGAAATAGAATGTATAGGGTCACTAAGAAATCTAGGCACTTAGAAACTTAGTATTCACTCACTATGAACCAGCTGGTTTTCTTTTGAAGGCTCTATATGAGTTGAGAATTACTGCCATTGGTTCATAGCTGGGAATGAAAACATTGTCCAGCTTTAGCTTTGCAGTGTAATAAGTGTCTTGTATTTCATCCAGTTCGTGCTGATATGCTGAGATGTTGCAATCTCCCAAAGTGACTGAAACCATGCTGAGCTTCTTCACAGTCTCTGCATCAGATACTTTGTTGTCGATCTCCGAATGAATTCTAGTAGTGAACATGTCTACCAGAATTTGACAATTAATATGCTGAAGATCTGTCACTGTTTCTTCTCCTGAAATGATGGCGACAATTCCTTCTGACACTTTCATTCGTGCTTTCTCACATATGTTTTTTTCATACTCATTCATCCCTCTAGTGATGTTCAAAGTTTTCTAGGTTATACTTTTCTTCCACATGTTTGACTGTTTATCACTTGGATCAATCATGATTTTCTCAGAAATTAGAACGTTCACATCAATTTTAGATATCTCCTGTAGCTCATCTACTACCCCTTGCCATGCAATCTTGTGTTCTTTTGCCGCTTCAAGTTCTATAGTCATTTCTTGTTCGTGGATAAGATTCTTCTCATTAACTCCTTTTGCTCCGTTGACAAAATTGGAAGCATCTTTTCTCATTTGATCAATCCATGATTCCATCATTTTGCAGTGTAGATTTTGCTTTGTCATATTTTCAACCACTATCTTCTCAAGTATACCTTCCTGACCAGTTAGAGTAGATGTGGAAGCCATTGCCAAGGAGAAATTTGAAGAATTAGTTATGGAGGTAACTTATGCTACGAAAGTCTGCACTTGACTTTTGAGTTGTTCCTTTGATTGTTTCTCTTTTCAAGCCCCTGTAGCATTTGGGCTGCAGACACTTCAAAGATGGAAGTATCCTTCTGCTGTAGGTGGTCCAATATCCACTTTGCTTACGCTGAAATCTTCTACGTTTGCCTCCTCTATATTCTTTCCAGCGGTTGGCTTTGCTATTTCAATACAAAGGTTTCATAAAATTGCATCAACAGCAAGCCTAGAAATAGTCTTCGTTTTATTTACTTTGTCTGATTTTTGAAGCACGTTAGCTACTATGTCTATGGCTAGAGGAACCACCTGTATTAGTCTTTTCTTCTTCTGCAAATTTTTCTGTAACCATGAGGATAAAGAGGCTGCCAGTGATTCCTGTATGTTGACAAATTGCTGATTAGCTGACACTATCAAGTTGGATGTGGTTGGCACTAGATCATTTATTTGTGTGATATCAATCATTTGTATCTCCAAGAGCACATAAGCATGGGGGAAGATGCCACAATCATTGGTGGTGGGACAATTGGAATCGGTTGTTCAGTGTTGCCAGGGGGTTCTTGCAAAGGGGATGATTTCATTAGCAGTCCTCTTTGGCCGCAATACTAATTTTGTCCTTTGGCTTTTTTCTCTTCTTTCTCACTGTGAACTCAACTTCGAAAGCTTTGGATAACTCGCTTGCCCTGCTAGGATCCTCATCGCCATCATTACTCCCTGAATTGACTTGTTGAGTTTTCTTATTTGAAACCACTTCTGATGCCATCTTAGAAGATTTCCCTTCATTGCTATTTCCCTTGGTAGAATTACTTTACATGGAGGTGGAGGTGTAGCAGCTGTGTTTTCAAGCCTCTTTTGTCTTATCCATTCTTTGGCTCTATTGATCTCATAGACTCTGCTCTCCTTTAAATTCTTCAATTGAGAAATAGACCAATCTATAGGTGGAAGTATCTTTTCATAATAGAAGGGATCAATCAAGGAGCATTCATCAACTTCTATGCCTGTTATATCAATATCTTGTTAGAATGGTGGTTGTCGTTACACACATGAGGCTGCTAAACCATGTCATGAATCTTAAAGGAAGAATTTAGCGATTAGTCCAACAATCCCCTCCTCAGCATCACCTGAGAGGATTCGAACCAGGAACCAAGCTTTGATCCCACTTGTTAGAATGGTGGTTGTCATTACATCAAAAGATCGACCTGCTAGTGTTCAATACATCAAACAACCACTACACTTATAGAAGACACATAAGACTGTTAAACCATGTCATGAACCTCAAGAGAAGCGTTGGGCAATTAGTCCAACATATCCAACTTGAAATCTATTACTTGTTTCACGACAAGTATCATCCAGTCTCTTCTTTGACTTCAATATCATCCTGACAATCTTCCCAGAAGTCCTCTAGAGCTGGAAAATGATTAAAATCAGTACTCAACCTCAATTCATTTATTGCATAGCCTTTACTATCGAAAGGGAACCAATAATATATGGATATAGGTTGATCTTTGATAATATATATATATATAGGTTGATCTTTGCAATGGATCTTTCTCTGTTCTTAGCATTTGCAAATGTATCATACCTGTAAATTTGTAATGAGCAATGGCAATAGGAAAAAGAATGCCATCTAACCTCATGTTCCTGCATGGTCTGTTGATCTGGCTAATTTGTCTGCATATTTGAATTAACACCAGTTTATTGTCAACAAATCTTGGTAGCATAAGAGGGTAACCATCATAAGCTGCCAACTAGATGTAGGTGAACTTTGGAAATTGGATAAAATAACTCCCGTATTTTAGAATTACCACCGCCGCTTCTTTGGAGATCTTGAGTCCTATGTTTCGTATATGCGGGAGTGTGCTTTTCAGAATGGGAGCCTAATCCGATCTTTCATATTTGTACTCCATTGCACCTTATCGCTTTCTAATAGGCTGCAATCTAAATGTAGTTTGAAAATGCCCATGCTATCTTTAATTATTTCTCAAAATTGATGTAACTTGATATCACAACTACTGAGTATATTTGATATTGAATAAGCCTCAACCTGTATTTATGTGTTTAACTAGGAATATTCGCATAACTCAAATAAGAACACATTGACCACTTTAATTGAAGATACAACTTCATATTACTATGAATTAAACTATCATTGCTTAGATTAGATCTCCTGTCGCGGAGTTCAATAACAACTTTTTGAGGCTTTAACAGTAAGCATGTTTCTACTGACTTAAATCACCTTTAAAAAGATATTATTTGCAGAGAAATGCGTGCACCAACTTATCCTAGCAATTACAAGTCAAATCTCCTCTTGGTAGACAGAAATAATCATCCTACTGGCATTTTGAATGAGCACTTTTGCTTCTGTTTTTCTTTAATTTGCTCGAATTGATGACTAATTGCTTGCATTCTCAGAACTTCATTACAATACCGTGCGACTACTTCACATGACAAGAGGGCGTAGCTTCTCAAACATCTCATTTTGTTGTGGGAGGCTATAACAGATCAAGTCTATGCACGCCATTTTCGTAACCATTTCCCTTTTTTCGTGCTGATAAACAGGGCATTTTCCAAATAGTTAGTGTACTTTTTATAAATGAACAACCTTTATATTAAAGACCATGCACATCGTGTTGGAATATTAAATGCAGATGGTTGTTTCTCCCTGGAGCCAAACGCCCACCTACCACCTCTGACGGATTGCACAACAGCCAAAAAAATTATTACAGGTAGGTGAGTTTTCAAATTTGCAAATGAGGGGGAAAACTTTTTTGGCAGAAGACAAAAATGATTGTTCACATTTATTCGAGCAGTCAGAAGTAGACAGAGAGACAAAGTGAGAAGAAGAGCTCAGAAGCTGCAGAGAGCAGAGAAAGTGATTAGCAGATCCAGTTTGTTGCAGGGACAGAAGAAGTTCATTTAGTGCCTGTAGTTGCACGTGTTTCTTCTCTGATCATTCTGTAAGTTGAATGTTTTATTGTTTCATTCGTCCTGTTGAAGTAGTGATTGCTCCAGGCATTATTGTATGCAGCCATTAGAGCTGCAAGTTTAAAGTTTCTAAGTATTGAAGTTGTTCAAGTTTTACCAGTTTAGGGTTTTTCTGGTTGAAGCCGAATGCTCCCAGATTTTGTATTGATTTAATCCAAGTTGAATAGAAAGTAAGCAGGCATACTTGAATCCATTTGTCTCTTTCTATTCAATACATTTGATAAGTTTTATTTGGAAGCTTCAAGTTCTGGGTCTTTGATTTTAATGGTGAACATATTCACATCATAAGTCTGCACTTGGTATTGTCTTTGGTAGAAGTCATTTGCAGTTCAAACCGATCTCACTCGGTAACGTCTTCTACTGAGCTCCTCCCAGCAGTGGCTACCGACCTCACTCGGTCCCTTCTTCTACCGAGCTCCACCTTCTTGTGGTTACCGAGTTCACTCGGTAATCACACTACCGAGCTCACTCGGTATCCTTTGGTTACCGAGTTGTGTGTTTACCGAGCTCACTCGGTATCCTTTGGCTATCGAGTTGTTTGCCCTTCATTTACCAAGATCACTTGGTAAACTCTTTTGCCACTTGGTTTCTTATGTTACCGAGAAAATTTTTGGTACTCGGTAATAGTTGTTGCCGAACAGATTTTTAGGTTTAGCGTTGTTTTTGTGATTGAAATTTTAATATTTCTCACACATCGAAAGCCCATCTTCAAGGTGGCAGATTGCTGAAAGAGATCTATATAGAACTTCACCCTTCATTTCCTTATTGGTTGCACCTTCATTAGGGAATCTGCAAGATTGGTATTTTTCAACGCCTCGTTGTTGCTTATTTTGGTTTGACATTATGTCAAACAAGTCATGACCTCACGTTTATTACATAGCTAGGCTCGCACGTTTTGAACAAGTGATGGGATCTATGCCATGCGTTAATATAGAGGTGTGAGGTATGTGAGGCAAGGTGATGGTTTTGGCTTGAGGTGGCGGAGCTTCATTCATCGCTCAGTGCATTGTCAAAACAACCAGTGAGTTGGAAATGCACAAATTTTTTGTTCTTCTGCAAGTTAATCTATCAACACTTGCCCAATTGGCATGGCCAGTGTCGTTCCTTCTATAAGGACTGTGTGTCCTTTTTTTCATTTTTTCAAGCAATACACACTTAACATTATTAGATTTCACGAGACAATTTCCACACCAAAGTCAAATTGTGATATTGCTATCATGATTTAATGTGTAGTTTTGAGTTAGAGTGATTAATCCATGTTTCATGAGTAGTGATTCAATATGAATCCATCTCTCATGAGAATAAATGGAACACTTAACACTCATTAGATCTAGGTGATGCTAACAAAGGTGATGGAGATCACACATCCTAAGTACTACTCCAGCTTGAGTGTGCTTAAATATGGAGTTTCTGCCATGGTTAAACCCACTCTGCTTTCAACCCCATTTGCAAAACCTTCACCAAGTATTGTGCCTCATAAACCATTCATTAGAAAACCCCTTAAGCTCATCAATTGATAAGTAAAAGATAATTTTCAGAGCAAGTCAAATGAGTGCTGTGTTCCATTTATTCTCATGAGAAATGGATTCATGTTGAATCACTATTCATAAAATATAGCTCAATGAGTTTGACTCAAAAACTGTTAAATTCTGATAGCAATGCAGTTTTCTACGATCCATTTGCAATGCGTGAACTTTATTTCTAAATTCGATTTTTAAAATTTTTTTTATCAACATTTCGGTTCACACAGGATGATGGATCATAGAGTGATCCAAAACGTTGGTGCTAAAAAAAACTTACACAATCAAATCCAGAAATAAAATTCACACCTTAGATGCTTCCTCTAACATTCATTTCACATTCCCATCCACGTGTTGTTATGGTTGGACCAGTCTCATTTTACATGAGTCCCACATTTTTTATACCTGAGTGGCTATCCTCACTTATCGTAGGGACACGGGCAGTGGGAGTTTTGACTTGAGTCAGTATCCCATACATTTGTTCGAGGATACTAAAAGTTCCATCAACCTTCTCATGCTCTTATGCAAATTACAATAATTGCAAACCACGATCCGCATTCCTTTCTAGCTATCTTGTTCCTACTTCTGTTTTAATAGCTCCATTTTGTACCAACTGGGCAGATGCTGATAAAGATTGAAAATCTAGCTTCAACACTTTATTTTTTGTTTTTGAAAAAAAGTCTATCCTTCACAGATTTTGTGCTCATCTTCATTTTATTAAACAAGAAGAATTAGTTCATAGTTCGTTGATTCAATATCTTTTCAGCGAGTCATGTTTCTTGAATGCTTGGTTCAATCCTGGACTCCCAAACGGAGTTAATATTTCAATGGTTAATGAATCCATTCAAAACGCGCATTTTGGGTTGATTGCTAACCTCGATAGGTTAAGAAATCTTCTCAATTTACTTCGTTTTAGTACTTTTATTAAACTCATTTATATTTTTTATTTAGAAAAATAAGAGAGGTTAATGAATCAATGGAAAATGTACCTTTTTTTATTGATTCTTAACTTCATTAACTTTGAAGGTTAATGAATCAATGTGAAATACATATTTTGAAAGGTTTAATTAACGTTGTGTAAATTTTGATTTAAAAATCAGATTTTAAAAATTTGAAATGGTGAACAGAGAGGAACAAATCAGAGGCTTTGAAACTGTGCAATCGTCTAAAATTTAATAAATGATTCACCTTTCTATTGCTCAAACTTTGGCATGTTTTTACTCATTTTTTACTCAAAATGATGAAATTTTTGAAAATTTGACTTGACAAAGAACATGAAAAACTTGTGTAGCTAGATAATTACATTGATTCTATATGTGACCTTGATTATCCTTTGAATTTTTTATTTTTTTTTGCTAACGTAAAAATCATGGCAACACAGTTGTTGCTTTTGAACTACTTGTGATAGTTGGCTATCAACATATACATTAATGATCATAATATCCCTCCCTTGACCCTTGAGGTAGAGACTGAGATCATATGGATGCCTAGTGAAACAAATGTTCATCAATTTTTATATACCAAGATCTAGGAGCATGTTTGAGACCATATACAGACTTGACTAGTTAACATACCTTTTCTTCCTTTTCAAGCTCAATGTATCCCTCTAGTTGGGTCATATAGACATCTTCCTTAAGGTCTCCATTCAAACATTCATTTTTTACATCCATTGGTATCATTTGAAACAAAATTGTAAAAGTAAATCATTTCATAGTATGATACTTGATCATTGATCATAGCCAAATGCTTATGATAAATATTTAATACCAATTGATAGTTGAAAAATATTCAAATGATCCATCTCAATAATACAATATATGTCTATGTTCATGATTATAATGAAAATCATTACAATTATAGAATTACAAGTAGTTCATGAAAGATGATTCAACATTCATCAATCATTAAAGGGATTAAAAAAAAAATCATTGTCTATTGGATTTTCAACATATGCAAGTTTAAGATCATCATCATCATTTGAACCCAAAGTGGTTCCACTCACATTAGATGCACCATGTGGTATGCCATCATTGCCATAACCATCCACATCAACCATAGTGGCTCAAGCAATATCTTGAGTGGTTGAATCTAAGTTGGTAGACTCTGGTGCTACATCCCAAACCTTTTCTGCCCCATTTTTCTATTGGGGATCCTTACGTGACAAAAGACACAAATTGGAATGAATATATACCAAGTCTTTAGCTCTTTTTACAGTTGCCCAATGATGCTTCATTGAGTGGATATTATAGTATGTATTCCAATTCTGCTCAATGGTAGTAGGAGATCTTGCAACTTTGAGCGAAAACCAACAAAAAGTAAAACAAAAAATGTAACATAAATTGAAGAATGTCAAGTGTTGAATTTACAAGTGGCTAAAAAATAGAAAAAATTGTGAGAGGAGGTTAATGCAATTTTGACCATGGATGTACCACTATGCAATAACATCCATTTTGGATTGGCCTTTGACAATACAAGGGGTCTAATTACTTTGCGGAGACAAATAACCTAAATTATTGCTTAACATTTGACCCACTTATGGATCTTTAAAGAACCTTGCTCATTCTTATAGAATCTTAGTCAATGGTCATTTAGGCTTTATTTTTAGTTATCTTAATCAAGCCATTGTCTTTATTTAGACAACTTTACTTTTTAGTTAACACTTTTTATAGTGCCAACAAACTCAATTTAAGAGTGTGTATTGCTAATACAATTAATGTTGTTTTTAAAAGTTTCATGGTGTCAAAGTGGGAGTCAGTCTAGGTATGACTCCCTTATGAGAGGGTTGTCATAGCTTTTTCCCCAAAAATTATCTGCTGGGTTTTAATATTTATTTGCTTAAAAATTATATGTTGGGTATTCTCTAAGACATGTCTTGGATTTTGTGTTTGGTTTTGATCAAAATTTCACCCAAAAATTAGTGTTTGGTTTTGATTGATTTTTCCCTTAAAAATCATGTTTAGTTTTGTTTGATTTTTTCCTTAAGAATCATGTTTGTGTTTGATTAATTTTTCACCTTGAAAATTGTGTTTGGTTTGGTCATTTTTGACCTCAAAAATTGTGTTTGGTTTTGATCAAATTTTAACCTAAAAAATTGTGTTTGGTTTTGGTTGATTTTTTGCCTCAAAAATCATTTCCAATTGTTGTAATATGTGAAGTTCACGTGGGATGTTATACCGAGGATTTTGATTTTAGAGTAATCTTCAAATCATGGTATTTTGTTATCAATTTTGGGACATCCTACTTATATGCAATAGGTTGGAGGGTTTAGCAGTTGATTTCATTGTGTCTCTATCTATAAGAAAGGGCAACTCAGTTATCCCACATAAGATTGGATGCAAATGTGATAATTTCTGATGAAAAAGTTTGCTGATTTTCGAAGGGTCGATGGAAATCTCCTCTTAGTAGAAGAGTCTCTAGAAAACTCTTTGCTAATCTCAGATGTTTTTGACATATGAGTTTCTATACACTTAAGTCATTTATAATTTAGAACTCAGTTCATGTCGAACAAGTAATGCATGCCAAGCGTAACATGTCAGATAATGCATATTGAGTGAGATACTTAGTATGTGCCAAGTAAATAGTTAGTACCAAGTCACTCAAGTGCTAAATAGATAGATGATGCCAAGTGATTCAGATGTCAAGTATCCAACGGATGTTGAGTCATTCAAATGTTGAGTTACAACATTGAAGTTGTAGTTGATGCTAAGCATCACAGACTTCAAGTGGCGAGTAATACAACTTTGACATCATTGTTTGTAATGGCACAAACTACTATGTAAACCATTTTGGAGCCAACTTGAGGATTGCTTTGTGATCCTAGATGATAAGAATGAATCTTAATTAAGAATCCTCATGCAGTGCATGTAGCCAATTAGTTAAAGGGATGTTTTGAGCGGCTAGAGGGATGAGTTACAATCATTGAGTCACACCGTACCCTAAGTCAACTAGGTCTTCTTAAGGAGGACAAACCCTAAATATTTTATTGAGTGTGGAAGGAGAAAAGAGAGAAGTTTTCCATGCACAAATAGAGCATTCATAGTGACTAAGGTATTGTGAATTGAGATACATTGCAAAATTAGTTAGAGGAGAATAGAGAAAAGGAGTTAGAGGAAAATAGTGATACATCTGATCAAAGGAGGATCATAAATACATGCAAAGAGGTGATTTTTTATCTAGTAGTAGAGTGTTAACTGTAGGATCATTGCTGAGACATTTTAACAGGTGAATCAGTTAAATCTCTTAACAGAGTAGTCTTAATAAGCTATTGCAAATCCTTTAATAGGGTGCTCACTTCATTGTAAGTTGAAGTCCCTTTACTAGGCACACTTCTAATAGGGTGTTGTAATCCTTTAACAGGGTAAGATCTAATGATCTTGTAAGCTTTTAACAGGGTAGACCTTTCATAAGGTAGATCATGTTTCATGATAAAATATTGTAACCTTCACTGGATACAATTTACAACTATAGTAGTGAAGATTTGTGGGTGTCATCCCCACCCCAGTTTTACCTTCTCATTGGGGGATTTTTGGGTAATGAAATATCTTGTATCATACATGTGTTGAATGTTATTTGCTTTCATGCTATGGATGAATATGTTTAGCTAGCTATTCTAGTTTACATGCAAATTGTGAGATGAATGTGTGGTGAATAAATTTATGGTTAAAGTATTGAAGGATTGATTCACCCCCACCCTCTCAAAGTTTACTTTCCCTATTGTATTTCCAACAATTGGTATCAGAGCCTTACTTCTTTGGAAAGGAAAGCTTTACAACTTTGAGGAAAGATCTTGAAGATGTAAGTCTATAAGCTGGGAAAATCTATTAAGAACCAGAAGATTGAAATACAACTTGCCCTACATTAGCTAAATGAAGCAAGATATGAGTTGAAGCTATCATTAAAGAGAAGGAAAGATATATATATTGAAGAGAATGACACACATTACCAAGAGATTGACACTACTAAATTATTTGCAGATGGAAACACAAGTGAATCTGATACAACAATTGCAGATCTGATAGAAAAGAATGGAGCCCTAACTGAAGAGGTCATAAATCTCAAGGTAGAACAAGAAGTCCAATCAATATTTCTATGTGAGGTGGCCGAGCAAAAAAATAAAGTTGAAGAAGAAAAATTCATGATTGAAGATGACAAAAGAATATTGATCAACAAATTGGAAGAGAAGACATCAAAAGTGCAAAGGATTGCTAGCATGTAATTAGAGATAATGAATCAAGTCATGATTGCCAATCATGAATTTAATGGAGATGATATTGAAAGCACAACACTAAAGTTGTAGAATGAACAATTGAGAAATGATCTAAAAAGAAAAAAAGAATTTGCTGAAAGTTTCAATAGACCTAGTGAAGCCATGAAGTATTTTAAGCAATTGATGAGATTTCCTAGATCTAACAATGATACTACTAGATTGGGTTACACCAGTACTAAAGAAGGAGAATCATCTAAAAGTGGTGAACAGAGGAATGTCAATGGTAAGAACGCCAAACCTACTTGTCATAATTGTGGAAAATTAGGACATACTGCTAATGTTTGCAAAAGTAAGACTACAAATCAGTATCCTATGTAGAATTTCACGGGCCACTGCCACAAGTGCAAAAGCAAGGACATCATGCACAAGAATGTAGAACTAAGACCATAAGCACACAAAGATTTGAAGGATACTACTATAACTGTTAGAAGTATGGACATAAAGCATATGAGTGTATCCAAGCCCAAGTGGTCATCAAACAAGAAGACAAAGGTAAAGCATAATGACAACTCTTATAATTGGGATTATAATACTAGGTATAGTTGTCACTATTGTCAAGAATATGGACATGTTCCTGAGAACTACATAAGAACACATTTTGGAAGTGATTAGAATAGATGGTTAAGTTAGACTACATGTTTTAGCTACTTAAAGATTGGTCACATAAGGAAACATTGTCCAACAAAGTCAAAGGCACCAAGTAGTGAGTTCAAAAAAGTCAAAGGAAAGGAACATGTTGAAGAAGTAAAAGTGTAGATGAACAAGACATAGAAGAAGAAGGAAGATTACGACACATCAAGTTCAGATGGGATCACTTCATCCAATAGATCAGGTGATCACACCATCCCCAACTAGGCAATTGAGAGGTATGTGTGAGACTAATATTTAAATGATATACCATGCATTAGTTCTAAAGATTTAGTTTTTAAAAGATTACATATGCATGAAGAAAGATGCAAAGTGTTGTTTAGAATCTGGAAGAAATCTTTAAGTTTGGTCAATTTTCATGTTGCTGCCGAGCATGAAAAGTTTCACCTAAGGTGCCAAGTGAAATCTAGTTAATGCTGAGCTATAGTGTTGGATGAGCTCGTAGTGGTTGCCAAGCATGAATAAAACTATATGGGAGCAGAGTGAGTTAGAATTACTATTATAGTTGAGCTTATAGTTGTGTAAGAACTAAGCATTAATTGCAAAGTCTTGAGGGCTATATGGTTGATTTTTGACCCATTTGCAATCATTCAAATTTGGAGAAAGCACAAAGAGCTTAAGGAAAATTGGAGAGATTGTTCCAAGCATTTGCAAACTAAAATTTACTTATTCAACACCATTCACTAGATTTGAGAAGGTATTTATCATGTGTCGAGCTATGTTGTTTGAATTTGTGCAAACCCAAGGTATCAAATATGACGTCTAGTTCTTATGCTTCTAAGGTTAAAGAGTGAAAGGAATTTTTGAATATTCAATTAATTAGTAATGAGATCAAACAACCAAACTTGAAAGCAATTCCTGACATTGCATACAAACAAGACCTATCTGGTGCATTATCCATGATACCACCACAAGTTTTAATGATTCAAGATGTAAGATGTTGTTACTCATGTAAGGTGGGTAGCATCTAGGTGACATGGAGATAAGAGACGTTTATGGAAAATTGTGTGAGAATAGTGTATTAAAAGAAGAATTCAAGGTTGTAGAGAGAAAAGGGTTAACTTGTGCCCTAGATTTTCTAAACGTATTCAAAATAGAATGGATTTAAAGATTGTTCTTAGTAGAATTCATGACAATTCTATATGGTTGGAGGATGGCCCTATAAAAATCACTAAGAGGATTGTGCAGAGGGTAACAGGGTATCCAACCCTAGATAGACCTAAGACCATGAGAAGTGATGCAAAAGAGGCTATTGAGTAAAACACAGGGGCAATATGGAATAAGAGAGGAATGACAATTGACACCATCACAGATCCTCTAATTTCTTTTTTAGTAAGGATAATTCTTATGACCTTGTTGAGTTGTAGTTACAATAGTTATTAAAAAACTTGGGAGTCATAAGGAAAACCAACAGTGCATAGTGCAAGTTTGGTTCAATACTTGTATGTATATTTTTCTATGTGTAGAACACATTCCCTTCTTTTGGTAAAATTTCATGGAAGACAAATAGATCTATTGCAGTATAGATAGGAGAATATATTGAGAAACTTGGAGAAAACTTTGAGTCTATTATGACTAGCTATTTTGAAGACTTTAAGAAGTCAATGAATCAAAGACACAGGATTATAGTGTCACTAGTTGAGAATCATTTCAATGATGTTTACTTTCTAGTTGATACTAATTTCACATATGTATAGGCTATAGTTCCAAGGGTGAGATGGTTAAAGCCTCTAGGTTATGAGGTAAATATGGATGAGGCATCTGCAACAATTACCACTTTACTGACTGAAGAAGTAGATAAGGATGCTATAACTTTTGGTAATTATGATGTAGCCAAGTCAAAGATAACCATGGATTTGAAGACAACCTCTGTAATAAGGAAAAAGAACAAAATTATTAAGAAGCTCAAAGAAAAATTTGGTGAAGGTACAAAAGAAGAAGAAGAAGAAGAAAATGTTGATGATGATGAAGAAGGTGAAAATGCACCTACCTATGCACCACTAGCCATTACTCAAGGTCAAGGAGAAGACCAAGGTGAAGAGGAAGCTAAGCTTGATGAAGGTATTGAGGGAGAAGAAGCCAATGAAGAACCTATAGCCAAAGAAAAGAAGAAAAGAAAAGCTAAAGCTCCAGCAGTTAGCAAACCAAAGAAGGTTGTAAAACCTACACAACTTAAGCCTGCAGTTCCTGTCACCAGGGCCAACACAAGGGCTACTACTAGGAAGGTTCAAGAAGTGAAAATGCCAAAAGGAAAGAGAACTAGAAAAACTACACATGAAGATGAGTCTAAGAAGAGGCAAAGGAGAAAGTACATTGCTCCAGTTGTGTCAAATGAAGAGAGGATAGAATCTGATGATAGCAACCAATTTAAAGTGGCAAGTCATAGTCCTTCTAATTTGGAAAACTTGTGTGAAAATATAAAGAATAATTTTGACTTATCTAGATTCACACATGTTGGGTTTGAAAAACTTGGAAAGATTGAGATAAACCAAGTGGAAGAGTCAATATATGCCATGATGACAACATTCAAGAAGATTCCAATTGAGCTTGCCAACTATATACCTAAAATTTTATATGCAAGAGTTGAGAAAAAATGGCAATATAGTCTCACTATAGAAAGGAAAATCAGAGAGATTACACTTGCTCAAGTGATGCCAGAATTGGATAAGGCCACAATGTCAAAGGTCATTAACAAATATAAAGGGAAATTTTCTCCTGAATATAGAGAATTCAATATTTTGCAAAAGGGCATTGTGGGTGTTGTTCAAAAGTCCACTCAAATATGGAAGTCAATATATGGACTAAAAATACCTACGGAAATTGAGTAGACACTTTTTGAGGTAGGCGAAGAAAAAGGTGAACAAGAAGTAATTGAGGTTACTAAAGATGAAATTGAGAAAGATGCACATGTGGAAGGCATTGAGATAAATGTAGATACACAGGAAACAACTAAATATGAGCAAAAAACAAAATAAAGTATACCAAATATACAAATGCCAAGTGCCAATCCACAACATGTGACAGATGCCAACATAGATATAGTAAAGATCAAGGATTTTTATGATACTCTAGCTCAGAACATCAATCCAGATATTGTTAGACACCACCAACAAGGCATAATTAGACAACCATCCTATATTTTTGAGTATAGATGAAATTGAGAAGGATGAAAAGGAGGAAGGAAAATAAGACATAACTCAAACTCCTCAATTTATTGTGGTACAACCTACAATGCCCATTGTAGTGTACCAAAGGAAAGAGTCAACAATGACAAATATCGACACAATGGTACAAAATGTGTGAGTACAAGAAGTTTATTTAGAAGCATAGGAAGGGACATAAGCTCAAACAGGCCAAGAAGATACTTTTGTACCTACAACACAAACTCAAGGTACAATTGAGATTGATAAGCAAGAAAAGAATGGGACTGAAGAGTTAGTCTTGACTACCAATCCTAAGGAGCAATTAGCAATACAAACACTAGTTACCTTGCCAGGAACTTCTACTCCTCCAAGTCAAGCTCTTCACAAGCCAAGTGTAGAGCTTGACTTGGAGGAGCAGAAGGCCCAGTCCTATCACATCTAAGGGAGATGAAGTTACATCATATGGTGACATCAATTTGGATGAGGTGATTGCATTGCCAAAATTTGATCTTGCAATAATCACTATTGAACATATGAGCATACTTTAGGATGCTCTTGTGAGGAAAAAGCACCAAGAATTGCTCAGAAGGGAGCATAGGTAGAAGCAAACATTGCAATATATCAAGAAAATATTTCTTGATGTATTCAACCTGCCTACACCTATAGAAGACAAGCCTATCATGGAGCAGTTGGCAAATATAGTAGAGCAGGTAAATGATATAGACCTAGATTCAAATGTTAAACTACTTGAATGGTTTGAGAGAAAATTTCAAAACCAAGTCAATGAAAATATATCAATTTCCATTGCACTTAATCAGGTTGAGTTAGGAACCAAGATTGATAGTGTAAAGAAAGTTTTAGAGAATATTTTCTCACTTTACACCAAGTTGTGTGATACAACTCTATTCACACAAGAAGTACAATGCTATATTGCAAATCTAGAGGGAGATATGAAGATGAAAGGTACTACTCTACCCAATTCTCCAACTTAGAGTCAAAAGCACTTTAGGAATTTAATGAATTCCCAAGGTTAGTTGGCAGCCTTGCATACTCACGATGCAAATATTCAGGCTACACTGATAAGAATCCAATCCATGCTAACCCCACACATGGAAATATTACATAAGGAACTAGCCTTTGTAGAGATAGTGATGAAGAAAGATCCCCATCTTTCTACACATGAAGGCTTAGTTCTCCTTGCTATTGATTTAGCCATCCAAATCAAATCATTGGAGGTAGCTTGTGATAATTGGGATGCAGCTCTGAAGGTCATACTTGAGGTCCATAAACCTTTCTTGGAAAAACACACTATACATGTATAACCCTTTGACATTAGTGTCAAAAAGTGGGGGGGGGGGGGGGGGAAGTAATAAGTTTTTTTTGAGAGAGACAATGACTCCAAGGAAAGAATGAATATAGCTTTTGGGGGAGACCAAACAAAGGGGGAGTCAAAGATAGAAATAAAGTATAATACAATTCAACATATGCATATTTACTCAACAAGAGTATAGGTTTAGATTCAAAATAACAAATTCAAGTTAGGGGGAGTTATAAGATTTTGAGGTATGATTGTTAAGTCAAGGTTTGTAAAATTTTGAAAATTTGAAATTTTGTACATATGCCGAATAGAGATAGGAAGTATCTAAGTTATGCTCATAAGTTAAGATCATTCATGCATGACTAAGTGCTTTTTCCACTCATGTCAAAGGGGGATATTTTTAATCTTAGATTAGTTTTGACATATGAGTTTCTATACACTTAAGTCATTTACAATTGAGAACTTAATTCATGCCAAACAAGCAATGCATGCCGAGCATAACATATCAGATAGTGCATGCCGATAGAGATACTTAGTATGTGCCAAGTAAATAGTTAGTGCTAAGTAGATAAATGATGTCAAGTGTTTTAGATGCTAAGTAACCAATGGATGTTAAGTCATTTAGATTCCAAGTTACAACATTGAAGTTGCAATTGATGTCAAGCATTAGAGAATTCAAGTAACGAGTAATGTAGTTTTGAAATAGTTGTTTGTAATGGCACAAACTACTATGTAAACCATTTTGGAGCCAAATTGAAGATTTATTTGCAATCTTAGATGATAAGAACAAATCTTAATAGAGAATCCCTATGCAGTACATGTAACCAATCAGTTAAAGGGATGTTTTGAGTGGCTAGATGAATGAATTACAATCATTGATTCATACCTAACCCTAAGTTACCTAGGTCTTCTTAAGGAGGACAAACCCTAAAACATTTTATTAAGTGTGAAAGGAGAAACGAGAGAAGTTTTGCATGCACAAATAGAGCATTCATGGTGATGAAGGTATTTTGAATTGAGATACATTGTAGAATTAGTTAGAGGAGAAAAAAAGAATAGAGTTAGAGAACAGAAGTGGTATGATCAAAGGTGGATCAAGAATACATGAAAAGAGGTGATATGTTATCTAGTAGTAGAGTGCTAACCACATGATCATTGTTGAGACATTCTAATAGGTGAATCAATTAAATCTCTTAATAGAGAAATCTTAACAATCTATTGTAAATCATTTAACATGGTACTTACTTCATTGTAAGTTGAAGTCCTTTCACCAGGCACACTTCTAATGGGGTGTTGAAATCCTTTAATAGGTTAAGATCTAACAATCTTGTAAGCCTTTAATAGGGTAGATCATGCTTCATGATCAAACATTGTAACCTTCATTGGATACACTTTACAATTACAACAGTAAATATTTGTGGGTGTCATCTCGACCCTAGGTTTACCTTCTCATTGGAGGGTTTTTGGGTAACCAAATATCTTGTGTCATATATGTGTTGAATGCTATTTTATTTCATGCAATGGATGAATATGTTTAGCTAGCTATTTCAGTTTACATGAAATTGTGAGATGGATGTGTGGTGAATGAATTTATGGTTACAGTATTGAAGGACTAATTCACCTCCCCCCCTAGTTTACTTTCCCTATTGTATTTCCAACACTCTTGTCTCTTTTTGCATACCATTCTAAAAGAGATAACCTTCTTTGGTTTTTTGACTACTCTTGGTCATTGACATTCTTTAGATCTAGGGAGGGTCTTTGCAGCAATAGAACATTTTGAAGGATTTTTAACTATAATACATGTATTGTCTTCTATAGGATAGTTCATAGAATGATCATTAAGGGAGAGTATTAGATTATTTTTAGTATCTTAGGTTCTTGCTATGTTATTTTTAGTATCATAAATTATGGTAATTTAGGCTTTATTTAAGTTTTTTAGTTATCTTAATCTAGTCTATTTATAGATGCCTTTATTTAAATAATTTTTCTTATAGCATATCTATACTCCATTTAACAATACATTTCTAATACAATCAATTCTATTTTTTAAATTTCAAGGAGGTGAAATTACATCATGTTCATCTTATTCCAAAGATGAAGAACAACTGCTTCCCCCCTTTTGTAAAAGGTGCTTTCAGGATCATTCCCTATCTCTTTTGTATTCTCTCCAACATCATTTTCTTATTATAGATATCCACAAGAATGGTGCATCTATATCAATAAATTGAAACATAGACATGATAGGTTTGGTGAATTCTAATACATATTGCACACGAATCCATCAGTTCTCATCCAACATCTATGCATTGACCTTTTATGTTCGCTTTGAATTTGTTTGCTTCCATATACCCCATTGGTTTCTATTGACCATTTTAGCCAATGCCTCTTTCACCTTAACAAGTAATCTTCAAACAATTGCATGAGATGCAAACTAGGTCTTAACAACTTAAGAACATGTTAATATTAAGTCCCTAACACATTAAAAATATGTAAGTAATGTAAAAAAAACATTTTAATTCAATTAGGTTAAACATGACATAAATGAACTAAATTTACCTTCAACAAATTTTCTTCATGAAAAATTCTAAAAATTTCTTGTGACATATGCTGGTTTGTCACAAACATTTGGATCTCCTTAGTCTCTCGATATATTTCTTTCACCCACTCTATTTGAGTACCAATTGCTTGCATCATAAAATTGAGGAAGCATACGGTTTATGATGTCCAAAAGATGTGCTCATTTTTATTACCCACCATCTCTATGGAGTCAATGAGAATCTTGGAGATGAACTTTAAATCTTTGACTTCCCCTTGTTAACCATCCTCAAAAGCATTGTCCAATTGGGTGACACTACAATAACATTGATCAATGGACAATATTTTCGATATTTCCATTGATTGAAAATACTAGATACACCTATTTCAATCCAAAAATATCTATTTGGCTTTAGTTGGGCCTCTACAATTTTTTTTTTTTTTTTTTACAATAAGGTGGTATGCACATTTTCATACCTAGGATTTGTGAAACAAAGAGGTGCACTATTTATTGTTGACACCATGTCCCTCCAATATGATGATTTCAATAGGTTGAATGGAAGACCATTTTCATAGAGGCAACACATAGTTTTCTCGTCAGCAATATCTCTTTCCTCTAGTTTAAATGCCCTCTACAATGGAGCACTCTTGCTGGTGGGGATTTGTAGTTCATCATCTTCATCTTTTGTAGAGAGCATAGGCAACAAGAGATATTTGGAGGTTGCAACTGTCTGAGAGGGTAATCTCATTATTTTTTCTTTCTATCTAATTATAACTACTTTAGGAAAAATTTATTTAATTAATAAAATTATTCCCTTAAAAATCTTGAAATTAGCCTATGGGTATAAAATGGGTTGAAAGGAACAATTGTAATGACTCTGTTGAACAAGATAATGCGGGGTAGGAAAATGGAAGCAATTCATCCTACACACAATAAAGGGGGAAGATCAAGATCTACCCCTTGGATTAGATTTTATTGATACAAAAGGAAGTATCAATGCAAACCCTAATGAAAAGGGATGAATAACTTAGATTTATTTCCTCCCACCTCCACCTTAAGTTAGTTTAAGCAATAAGATATGCAATATAAAGCTAAGATATAAAGATATGACATAATGATAAAGTATATAGAAATTAAAGAGAGGAAGATGATATACCTTGTGAAATACAAACCTAAAAATGGGTTGTCAAATGACCTCTAAAAGTACTATTTCCAGTTGTAGGACTAAAAATTGCACTGCGAACAATTTACCTAGAAATCTTTTGATGATCTGTCAAGCGCACCCTAGGTAATAAGGGGTGCACTATAGCCCCAGTGAAATTTATGCAATGTTGATTCTAATTTTTTAGATTTGAAGAAAACTAAAAAGGGTATCCAGATCTACAACTCATTTTCCAATCTGAGATCCAAAACCTACAAAACAAAGGAGTCTTTTTTTTTTTTGGGGGGGGGGGGTGCGGGGGCGCACGTTGGATTGTCTTAGTCAAACCCCAATTTAGGAATTAACCTTGAATTGACATAAAGATAGAATGCAAGAAAGTAGCAATTATAGATCAAATATTAAAGCAATGTAAATATATGAATATGCTCTTGATTTCAGAATGAAATCAAGTATGTATATGTAAAAGATTTTACTCCACTTCAAAAACCTACAAAGGAAATCAAAGTGACATCAAAACCTTCATGAATGAATGTGATTTAAATATTCTATATGAATGCATGTAGATGAATGTAGATCTTGAGAGGATGAATATAGAAGATGAAACAAAGGATCTTGAATGTTGGTATGATAGATCTTGCATAAACTCCTTCAATGGCTTGAATGCATGAATCCTTAATCTTTAATGGATAAAAAACTTGAATTCCTTGAATGCTTGAAAAATTGAATGCTTGAGCATGATTTCTTGAAATTGTGAATGCGTGGATGAAAACTTAATGATTAGACATGGAGCAAGTGGATGGGTTTATATAGAGCTTGGAATTGACTAACTCCCGCAAGATGACCTTACTAGGAATTAACACCTCGAATGTATCTAGACATAGAGCTCAAATAGAGGACCCAAAGTAGGGCCCAATCATGGATGCACTACAACCCTTATTGGCCCACTAAGAGAACACTATTCCCCTAACAACCAGGGGATAGAACCTCTAGGATCCCTTTGAGATCCAAAATAGGTCTTGAATCCTAGAAATTAGGCACAAAGTCTAAGATATAGTTATTTCAATGTGGAGAATAGATTCCAAGTAGATAGATGAAGGGAAGGGAGGATCTAGGAGGATAGATCCTACCTCAAGTTAAATGCTATGAAAATAGGAGCTTTAAGGAGGATCTATTAGGTTTTACACTAATTCCACCTAGGAAAAAGGACAAAAAAGAGAATAAAGAAGGAAGGGTTCAAGGAGATTGATGATCTCACATTAAATAGGTACTAAACCTTCATTAAATTAGAGTGCATCTAATTTAAGATGGTACATTTTTCCCCCACTTTAGTAAGGGTGTGGGTCAACCCACACTTGTGGTAAAGTAGAAAGAAGAAGAAGAGAATAATCAAGAAAATCATAATGAGATAGAACATCATTCGATCAAAGGGAATAAGCCCCCAAGACCAAGGGTCCTAACTCCACATCCATGCACAAGGACATAGAGAAAAAAAAAAATATAACACTAAAAAGACACAAGAGGGGTTAGTACTAAATAAACCCAAATCAACTAGTGAAAGAGATCTCAGCTAAAGAAGTGTCTCACCTACTAATATCATATTTGGAAAGCTATTACAAGAGCATAAAAGATGACATAAGAAATTCAAGAGAAACATCACTAATCAACATATTTTTTGGATCTATCTCTACTAGCATAAAAGAAAAAGAGAGAGAAGGAAAAAAAAAGTGATTACCTCACCCAACAGAGTGCCAACCCTACTATGAATCACCAAGAGAGCTACTATAAAAGATGGTGTTGAATGATCTAATGGGGTGGTAATCTTCTAGTAAACCTGTTGAAGTTCCATCCATAGATCAAAATTCATTATATCACCACAATATGGTCTTGTGAAAATGCATTACCTATGTATGGGACTTAGCATGTTGTGCTTGAATGCTTTACTTATATTGGGACTTAGCAAGATGTTATGCATTACCCATATATAAGATTTAACATATATGTCTGGATGTGTTACCCATAAATATACTTACCATGTTTATGTGCATTACCATTATGAGATTTAGCATGTGTTTGTGCATGAAAAAGAGAGACGAAGTAACAATGCATAGATTTGAGAATAACTTAGAAAACATATAACATATTATCTTGGGCTAAAGTAATCTAATCTATGCTCAAAATCCATATTTTCTATCCCATGAGAGTAGATACTATGTGCAAGAAGGACATATATATGCCCCTATCCTTATCATATATATATATAATAGACATGAGAAGGAAGAGAAATATGACACCTACTTCATACAAGGAGGACATATACTTAAAGAACCAATGTAGACTACATTCAAAGAAAAGAGCCTAGACTCTTACAATCTAAGAACATAGGAAAATTGTGAAAAGGATATATTGCTTATGGAAATAAGATCCTCAAAAGTGAAAAATATTAATTACAAGAGGTCCACCTAAGAGGGGTGCTTAATTAAGATAACATCTCCAAGAAAAGAAGAGGGGAAAATGAACAAGAATGCACCTATTGAATCCCCTATATATAGGTGGAATAGAGATCCCTAGATGAAGGATAAGCAAGGGAAAGTTTTTATAATGGACATAGTTTCACATGATAAAGAGAAGGTGATGACTTAGGACATGCACCTCTTTCAAAAGAGAGAATCCAAGCCGAGATACAATTCTTCATAAATAAAGAATAATGTCACATAGTAAACAAGTTCCACATAAGCCAAGATAAAGTAGATATTTGAAAATAGAGATAAAGAATATACAAAGATTCTTGCCCCCCAAGTGTGAGACAAGAAGATGAAAATCTATGGTGAATTATATACCAAAATCTTGCAAGATATAAGGATTAATTGTAAGCAAAAAATGATAGCTATGCTCAAAACAAAAACACCCCATATCCAACAAGAAGTATATAATGCCTTACCATAGAAGGAATAAAAGAAAAAAACTCACAAGATAATCAATTCTAGGCAATAGAAGATGCTATAAAAGATATCAATTATGAAGTAAACTAAGATGATTATTGAATGGGAAGCATTAAAGTCTAAAGTATGAAAAACACTTGTTAAGAAAAAACCATGGCCATGCATGTAACAAAGAAATACATACCCACAGATAAGAATGTTCCATAAAATAATATAAATCTATGGAGAAATTAGATATAGAGATGAAATGATACCACATTATTCCTAGCTAGTTATCATGAAAACAACAACAAAGGGAAAATGGGTCCTAGAGAGAAGAGAGAAAGAAGACCAAATATAAGCCCTAAATGATAGATTCCTTATAATAGAATGCAAATTCATGAGGGATATTGGATTCTTTGAAAAAGGGAAGGAGGAAACATTATGCCTCCCTAAGTTGTTTCAATTTATAGTAGATATATAATTTCAAGCAAACATAAGAACACAAGAAAAAAAATCATCCTATAAAAGGAAAGCAAGTCAACAAAGGGAGATAATGGATCCTATGATATAGATAGAAATAAGACATAGGGCCCTTGTCCCCCAAGTGAAGAGACAAGGGAAATGAATATTATATTACTCATAAAGTAGGACAATGAGCCCCAAAATGACACACTAACAATGTAACAAACCTAGGAGAAACACAATAGGGATATAGAAGGGTCAAGTAAAGTGGTCATGAAAAAGATGCAATTCACAATTGAAAATCATATAAAACATAACATAAGAAATGCATTGAAAATAAGAATAAAACATAGAAAAGTAAGATCTCTTAGATATAATTAAATGGAAATGTAAAGAGAAGGAATTTTAATATGTGTATACTCATTAAATAGAGACATTGAATACATGAAGCCAAGGGTGTAGGACATTGATGTGAAATCTAAGGTTTCCCAATCTTGAAGAGTTGAGAAGCCACCTAAAGGGTAAATATGAATAGGATCCTTAAGATATAATGCTAGATTTGTGAAAAGAAGGTCATAATAATTATCATGTTCAACAAGATCTAAATTTATTTGAGATGTTTCTTGAAAGAAACAAGAAGAAGAATCAAGGATGTGATCCTCTATTACCAAGGAATTTTTAGGAGAAGGACAAACAAAACTCACAAAGGCCTCATGTATAGAAGGGATATCAATGAAATTCATATAAAGAGGTTGATCATGAGAATAAATAACCACAAAAACATCCAAATGTGCCTCATGAGGAAGAGAGTGATCTACATACTTGTCTCGGGGCTTTTCTCAAATAGTAGAATCATCCAAGGAGGGAAGAAAACACTCGTTAGAGGAACAATCACAAGTCAAAAAAGTTTCAAGGAGGAGAGAGTAATCAATATTCCTATCCAAGGGATCATCCCAAATGGTATCACTATAAAGGGTAGGAATTGTTGGCTCCTAAATTAGCAACTTTTGAATAACCCAATTATAGGAGCAAATATATCCAAGGGTAGCTAATTTCCATCTGCAACATACCTATTCAGACATCGAAGCCAACTATAAGGCTACACTCTCCTTCTTCTACTTCAGGCTCTACATGACATAGGTGGGTGGACCTCAAATTCTCTATATGGTACCGGTATCAAAGCATCCAACTAAATCTAAACAAAGCATATAAAACCCTTATTTCTCCTATACTTATGCACTGACAAAGATATGTAGTAGTAAATTTCATAACCTATGAAATCCACAAGTTGAGTGAGGGCACCCTTTCAGCTCCTAAATAGAAAGGGAAATGGATAATTGATTTAAGTTTGATTTCAATAGATCCCAAATATGCAACAATAAGAACATATTGATCCTATAGTTGATTAGTGCCTTATCTATTGGACAGTTCCATAAATCATATACATACATCCATGATACTAGTGACATATTCCCTACATCAAGATATTAGATCCATCCTATCACTTCATGAATCAGACATCACTGTTCATAAATACCTCATATTCAAGAAATATCATTCTCATGTAACCAAAAACCCTATCAAATATATCAAGCATTTACTTGGCTCTTTATTCCAATAACAAAACACATAAGACATACAACCTTAAAGAGTTGTAAAAGGGTTTAAGTTCTTTGTCCCTAAACCACAAAAAATTGCAAATTACAAAGATATGAGACAAGAATTCGAATAAAATGAAGAAGTTTTTTGTTCATTGTATTCATTTATTTGAAACTATACATTCAAGATGTAAGTAAATAACTCATAAAACCACTAAATAGATCAAAACTATCTATATTATCTTTACTATTGTTCATACAAGAAAGAAATTGCTAAAAAATGGTGGAAACCTGTTAGAATTAATAATCTTTCCTTGGTTGTATTTATTTATTTATTGGGATAAACCAAGGTATCCCTTATGTATTATTTATTTGTCCTCTAGTCCACATGTAAAGGACATGTCATTCTTGTCCTATTGTCCACTTGTGAGGACAACTCATTTTTGTATTTCCTTTAATAAGAAAAATAAATATTTCTCCTTAAGAGGAACTTGACACTTTGCACACACCTTTTATGAATGTGGCATTCATAGAAATGGGAGTTACACATGCAAAGACATTCAACTCCTTTCTCATCTATTTAAAAGAGGTGCTTCTCTCTCTCATTTTCATCTAGTCTCCATTATTCATATTAAGTTTTTGATGCTATTGTAAATGAGCTATTTTACTCCATTTCTTCTCTCTCTCTCTCTCTCTCTCTCTCTCTCTCTCTCTCTCTCTCTCTCTCTCTCATTCTTAGGCTTTTGCCTCATTCATAATACTCACAAAGGGTTTTCTTTGCTTTCCCCTTATCAAATCTTTGTCTCTTATGTTGGTTCCTCTTTGGTATTGCTCCATTGATCTTGTATCATTTTTATAGTAAAACTCTTCTTGCTCTCTTGGATTAAATCTATTATTTCATGCTATTTCATTTTATTATATTTTATCATTTCAATCACTTTTTCTTACATGGTTTTTTATTCAATCTTCAATTTTTTTTTCTAACCCTCTTTGGAAGGTTTACTGCCAAAGAGTTCTTCATTTTTTATTTTTCCTAACCTCCTTTGGAAGGCTTGCCACCAAAGGATTCTTTATTTTTAATTTTTTTATTAGATCTAACCCTATTTCTATTGCAGGCTTTTAAAGTTTTTGAAGTTCAAGTTTTTTTTTCTGTTTTTGTTTTAGAAAGGAAAGTACAGCAGTTCATATTTTTCTTATATCTCATAATCTATGATCTAGGTTTGGTTGAAATTTTAACAGCATTTAGAAAATATTAAAACGAAAAAACACTTTAAATTTTATTTGTATCAAAATAGTATTGCAAAAGTTATTGTACTATATGTGCAGTATTATTTATTTTTCAAGTTTTAAGACAATAGTTCGTATTTTTATGATATTTCTCAATCCGTGATCTGGGTTTGGCTGAAATTTGAACAGCATTTAGAAGACATAAAAATGAAAAAATATTTTAAATTTTATTGAAAATAGAGTTAAATTAAAAAAGTTATCACTCTCTGTGTGTAACACTTTTTTTCAGTTTTTCAAATTTTTATTTTTCCTGTTTCTTCAATCTGACTAGTGGTTTTGCAGGGAACATTTTAGTTTTTAATTTTTGACTCTCTAAATATTTTGTGGATAATAAGTCTCACTTTTTTATTTCAAATCTATTATTTAAATTTAAACGTAATTTTTAAATCATGTCGACTTTAATTCTAGAAATCAAGTTAAATAACTCAAAGTATCATGCTTGAAAAACTCATCTTTTGTTTATATTCCGTTTTAAGCATATTTTAGATGTTGCTATTGACCCTTCTGTAGTTCCTGGTACCTCGGCTACACAAGATGAAAAAAATGCATGGAATACTAAAAATGAGGAAGCCCTTGGCCTCATTGGTATATCTCTTAACCCAGATTTATATGTTCTAATTTCTCATTGCACTAATGCCCATGAAGCTTGGGATATTTTAAAGCAAACGTATGACAGACCATCTGAATCACGAAAAATTCAATTGCAAGACAATTTGGAAGACTTAAGGTATATTGATTTGAAATCTATGGATGAATTTTTATTTAAATTTGATTATATTAAAAGTCAACTAATTGGATTAGGTGTTACTCTCACTGATATTAGATTAATTACCATTATTTTAAAGAAATGTCTTCCTAGACAATTTCAACAATTTATTACTAATGTTCATTCTCAACTTGCTATTCCTACTTTGTCTACTCAACTAACTTATAGTATTTTCCAAAATTTGTTACGTCAAGAGGAAGCTAAGTTGTTACAATTTGGTACTCTTAGATCTAATGAACATGCTTTTGTGTCTAAAAATCAAAATTAGAATTTCAAATCTTCTAATAATAGTTCTTCTAATACTTATAATAATAATAATCACAATAATCATCCAAACACTCATCGTAATAATACTCATTCTAATCAATCTAATAAAAAACCCCACTGTACTTATTGTGGGAAAGATGGTCATGTAATTAATAATTATTTTAAAAAACAAAAAGATAAGCAACCTATCAATAACAATAATCAAAACTCTCATTCATCTCGTCATGCTTTTACTGTTAGTTACAATGTTCCTAAAAATTTAGAATGGATTATTGATACTAGTGCATCTCAACATGTTACTTTTCAGAAAGAAGTGTTTGATTCTTTAAAACCTGATCCTTCTAATATTTCAATTCAATTAGCTGATAATCATAGTTTCAAAGTTGAAGGATTTGGTAATGTTAGTATTCCAAATGAAAAATTACATGATGTCCTTTATGTTCCTGAGTTGAAATACAATCTTCTTTCTGTTGTAAAATTATGTCAAAATTACAAAGTTGAGTTTCATAGAGACATTTGCTCTGTTATTGATCCTAACACTAATGAAGTTGTTGCTAATGCTAAGTTAGGTGATGATAAGTTATTTAAATTTTTTGAGTTCACCTCTTCTAGACTCTCTTTGCACAAAGATATTGTTTTTAATATGGAGCATGAAAGACTCACTCATTTGGAAAATGAGCATATCTTATCTAATATGGTTGACAATTTACCTCCTATTGCTCCATCTAAGATTGCATGCACTAGGTGCATGAGTGAAAAAATGCAAAATACCAAAGGTTATCAAGCTTATAATCGTATTACTAACAAAGTGCACATAGCACGAAATGTTTGTCTTGTAGGAAATGGTGTGCATGATTCTTCTAATGCTCAAAATAAAGAAGTTCATGAAAGCAGAATTGTGTTAGTGGAGGACCAACCTCCTTCTCTAAACCCTACTCCTCATATATCTACCTTTATTCCTCTTATTCTTTCTTACAATGGTAATGGTAATGATGCATTTATAGATCATGGTAATAATGCTAATATTGATAATGGAAATAATGCTAATTTTGAAACAAATGATACATTCATACATCATGACTCTTCCTCTAGTGATAAATTTGTTAAGAGAAAAAATAAATGGTTTCAAAAAGTACTTAGTAAAAGAGATCAATTTTTAGAATGGGTGGACTTCAACCTAGGAGGATTAATTACTACAAATATTGTTTGATGTTAATATTTCTCTTTCATCATCTTTGGCATTTCTCTTTAGTATGTTGCCTAGAAATTATGTTCTATATATGATCTTAATTCTATTTGCATGATTTCATACCATGATAGTTTAGGTATATTTATTCATGTGTATATATGGGGGCCCACATATATATCCTAATAAATATACAAATTATTGTGTCTTTTGTGACTTATCAAATATGAGTGCATTCTTTATTTCACATAAGTAAATTTATTTTATTTCTTTTTATTTTTCCTTGGGATTATGAGTTATTATACACTATTGCCTTCGACATTTATTTTGTTCTACTGATTGACACATAAATGCAGTTTATGCTTTTCTAGCATCATTCTATTGCCATATTGGCACTTTATGGTTAATACCATTTATTATTGGAGTTTTTCTCCAATTTTAATTAATTGACCCATCTTGAAGGCATTTTACTCTTATTTGAAGGCAGTCAATTGTTAATACTCATACTCCTCCCCTTTGATATCTTTGAAAATATGCCATATAATATTATGTATACTTCTTTGCTTAAATCATGAGTCATGCAAGTTATGGATTGATCACCCATTAACTTGTAGTAAAATGACTTATTAGTGGAATTTCTATATCCACGTGATTGAAGCATTGTTGATGTTGGATTTATTAGCTAGCCTTTTCTATGGTCTTTTTTTGAAAGTTTTGATAACATATTTGTTCTTTGCAGGATATGATTTATCTTGATTTCTTTGCGGTACCAAGTTACACTTATATTTACTCTATGAGAATTTACTTATACATAAAAAGTTTCTAACTTGAATATAAGATGAAATTATCCTTGTGGATAGTTGCCTTTGTTTCTATGTTTCAGGTAATCCATCAAGGCACATATAAGATATCATTATTTGTTGTTCAGATCCTATGCCACATGAATCCACTTGAAGATGTAACACAATTGAAGAATTATCAACTTCTCTTGGCTCTCCAATGATGTACCCATGATAATAAGAGACCTCTTGCATAGTGAAGATATTTCAAAAAATCAAGTTGTAATATTGTAAATTGGTTTTGACAACATCTTCCCAAGTAAAGATTAAAGGGGGGTGTTAGAATTAATAATCTTTCCTTAGTTGTATTTATTTATTTATTGAGATAAACCAAGGTATCCCTTACGTATTATTTATTTGTCCTCTAGTCCACATGTAAAGGACATGTCATTCTTGTCCTATTGTCCACTTGTAAGGACAACTCATTTTTGTATTTTCTTTAATAAAGAAAATAGATATTCCTCCTTAAGAGGAACTTGACACTTTGCACACACCTTTTATGAATGTGGCATTCATAGAAATGGGAGTTACACATCCAAAGACATGCAACTCCTTTCTCATCTCTTTAAAAGAGGTGCTTCTCTCTCTCATTTTCATCTAGTCTCCATTATTCACATCAAGTTTTTCATGCTATTGTAAATGAGCTATTTTGCTCCATTTCTTCTCTCTCTCTCTCTCATTCTTAGGCTTTTGCCTCATTCATAATACTCACAAGGGGTTTTCTTTGCTTTTCCCTTATAAAATCCTTGTCTCTTGTGTTGCTTCCTCTTTGGTATTGCTCCATTGATCTTGTATCATTTGTATGGTAAAAATCTTCTTGCTCTCTTGGATTAAATCTATTATTTCATGCTATTTCATTTTATTATATTTTATCATTTCAATCACTTTTTCTTACAAAACCCAACTGAGCTTTCTTAGAGAACTTGGGGACAAACCATGTGGTATCATAGATTCCAAGAAACTAGAACCAACTAGGTGGTATCACAGACTAACTGGAAACTTGTCCAAGAAATTGGAAGTAACCCTTGAGAAAGAAAGAAAAGATAAAGATATAGGAGAAGAATGAAATCCCATATTTTATTTGGGAGTGACATGTGTCCACTTGAATCTCCATCCCCTACTACTAAAAAGTATCTCTCTTCTCTCTACAACCAAAATCTGAAAGAAATCTCATCATTAAGCCTCAACAAACTCAAAATATCTTCTCCAAGTGATGAGAAATCTTCATTCTGATAAACACATTAGGTAAGCATCTAAAATGCTGATAAATATTCTACTAAACTAATGTGAGAGTGAAAAAATTGTCACTAACTGCATCCTTACTACCTTTGGCACACCTCCAACTCACCATTTTGCCAAAAATCAAATCTAAACTGCTATAACAGAATGTGTCTGAAAAATGAGTACCTGGAACAAAACCATGAATAACTCAACATATGGCTTCTTGTACAAAAAAAAAATCCAAATATGGAAAGTTCATTTTGAGAGCTTTCAAACTGTATATGATTGTCCTATACCCTCTTATTAGAAACACCCAAAATCTCCATTTGAAAATCAAGTTCCTATCATGGCTATGAGGTCTGCACTTCATTACAAATGTTTAATTTTTGCCTAAGTTAAAACTTTAGGTTATAACCCCCTTTAACTTAAAATGACCCTTGTATGTGTTTTAAAAAAGGAAAATAATAAAAAATTAAGTTTTTCTCAATTTTGAATTTTTCCCTCTAATCTCTCAATCCAGGTCAACCTACTTTGACCAACTATGCCATATATCACCTTATGATTCATTAGTTTCTACATTGTCACTACCACCTTATCTGCCTTTTGGGTGCCCTGCCATGTCATCAGCCATGTGGAATCCTTTGATTTTCCAGAACTGCTTTGTGCTATGTCATTAGCCATCGGGAGCCCACTTCCATGTGGCAGCCTGATGCTTCCCTACTTTTCTTATCTACCTGGCATCTCCAATTTCTAGGGAAGCACCAACCATCAAATCTTGCCACATGTCAGCATCTAGTGAGTTGGTATGTTGGGTGCCACATCATTGTTGATCGCCATGTGTCACAATGACGCTTCCCCGCATACCTAGTCAACACACTTCCATGTCAATGTGGGAAAGTGAAATTCAACCTTAGCTTTCCATGTGTTGCCCCTGCTTGCAAATAGTTGAGGGCCACTCATCAATGCTTGCTTCACTCCCATGTCCCTAAAGTTTACGTGAGTAGTGGTACGCATTAGGAGTGGCATTCCCAACCAGATAAGGAAAATCAGAGATGCTAAAACAAAGGATTCTCCCTTCTCTCCTCAGTAGTGCTACATGAACAACTCTTGACAGCCATAAGTTACTGGTCAATCATCTTTACAACAACAACAAAAACACATTCCTCCCTACCTACTCTAGTATAGGTAACCGCCCAATTGCTTAGCTAGACTTCTCACTAAGATAAGACATCATAATGAACAAATCATCTATGCTTGTCAGAGTTTTGTGCAAAAAAAATGGAGAGCTATATGGGTAGGCTCCCCTAATTGAATAGATAATTCTCTTTTCCAGTCCATGAATATGCTCTTTCCAACACTGCTCTTCTTAACATATTCACTTCTAACAATACATTATCAATCTGATGAAATCAATTGGGCCCCACAGTGGGTCCGACTATTATTTTTAAAAATTTTCAAACAACTGAAATATTAAATTGATCCATTGAGCTCACCTCACAGATTGAAATCATTTTGGAAATTGATTCAACTCTCAAGACTCATTTTTGCCCTTTCATGTAAATTGCAAATTTTCTGCGAAGAGGTCCTTTGATTGGCTTTAAAAACTGATTGAAATAGATAATTGGGCTTTGAAAATTGATATGTTGATTCTCTATTCCAAATTCTCTTACCTTGTTAGATTTCATCTCATGGAAAAATTTGGGTCAAAAGATATTGACCATTGAGGTTGTTTAGTTGAAACTGTTTGCAAACAGACATGTCAGATACCATAAAATGCATTCAATTTTGGCTTCAAAAGTAGGTCAAACTAACACGTAGAAGCATGAAAATTGAGGCACTAGTTCATTGTCACGATGAGAAAATGAATCTATGATTTGGGCTCATTATGAATAACTGGATGAACTTGGAAAGTGTTCAAAGTAGGGTACTTGGATTTGTAGGACTGGGAATAAAGCTAAAAAAGTGATTTTTACAAATGGAATGGCCTTGGGAAAGTGCGAAGATGGATTCATCAAGATTTGAAAATTGGCACACTTAAAGTATTTTTAAAGTAGAACATAGTGGTACAATCCATTTGGTTCCATATATGACAGGTTCATATTTATGACATCCCAAGCAGGGCTACCGATTAATTTACATTTCTTAACACCAGTAAAACTTTACAAATTGCAAATGGAATTGCATTCAGAGACTAGTAAAAAAGATTTGTCATAAGATCAAATCTGAAACATAGCAAGTCTTTGACCTATAGAATGTAGTGCAAAAGGAAAATTATCATTTTGGTCAGCTGAGTCAAAGTTACAACTGGTCAAAAAGGGCTTCCCATAATTTTGAACAATTTACATCAACATGACAACAGTAAACAACCAACTTTGAGGGATTCAAAACCTAGTCAAAACATATTGAAATGACTTGAAAATTGAAACATACATTCTTTGATATGCATATTTAACACTCCCAAAGAATAATGTCATGAAACACAATTGAGTGCAAGATATTCAAATGCAAACTAGCCCTCCTATCACTATTTGACATGTAAAGATGTAGATATGAGCATTGCTCAAAATGAAACTTCACAAAATGAATCGGAATGACAATTTATCAATCCAAAAACATGGATATACTTAATGCAAGGTGTTAGAAACATAAAACACCTAATAGGCCTCATAAGGACAATTGGGTACAATGTGCTTATAGGGCTCAATTTTTAGAATGGTACTCAAATTGGGAACACAATTTTGAGTCCCAATAGGAACATCATGAATCACTAAAGGATCATCAAAATCATCTTTGAAAAGATCACTCTTTGAAGGGGAATGGGAACCAATGCAAGGAAAAACCAAAATTTCATCATAGACATGAAATGAAACATCTTGAATATCATGAATGAAACTTGAAAAGAAAGAGAACAACCCCATTGAAATGAGATGCAATCCCGAAATGAACAAATACAATTTCTTTGTATTTTTAAAATGAAAATATATGAAATGCAATCTATATGTGAAAAATGAAAAAGGAGATCTAAATACCACTAATTCAAACAATAGCATACAAAGTAGATCTAGATGCACCAAAAATTAATCTAACTCCTAAATCAAAGAAAGGAAATATCATAGGCTGGGTTCACCAAAAGAGAAGGTAAACACTCAATGCAAAGAATATAACTCCAATACGAAAAGTGCATAGGATGTTGGCTTCACCAATAAATGTAGGGTAGGAAAATGGAAGCAATCCAACCTACACACTATAAAGGGTGAAGACCAAGATCCACCCCTTGGATTAGATTCAATTGATACAAAAGGAAGTATCAATATTGCAAAAGGGATGAATAACTTGGATTTATTTCCCTCTCACCTCCACCTTAAGAGGGTTTAAGAAAGAAGACATGCAATATAAACTTAAGATATAAACTAGAAATGAAAACATGATAAAGTATATAGAAATGAAAGAGAAGAAGATGAAATACCTTGTGAAATACAAACCTAAAAATGAGATGCCAAATGACCTCTAAAAGGATTGATTTCCTATGAAATGGATTTAAAATTGCACTATGAACAAAACCCAGAAATCATTTGGCACTCTATCAAGGGTGACCTTGGTAATCAAAGGCAAACTAGAGCATCAAGGGTGTATTGAGACCCTAATGAAATGTGCACAATGTTGATTCTGGTTTTGCAATTTTGAAGAAAACTAAAAAGGGTATACATATCTACAACTTGTTCTCCTATCCAAAATTTGAAAGTTGCAAAACAAATTAGTTGTTTGTTTTTTGTTTGGTGGGGTGGGGGGTGTCTGTGTTGCATCGGCCAAACCCCAATTTAGAATTAACTTTAAATTGAAACAAAGATATAATGCAAGAAAGTAGTACTGATAGATCTTACATAAAATCAATGTAAATATATGAATATGCTCTTGAATTTGGAATGTAATCAAGTATGTAGATGCAATAGTTTTGAGTCCACTTGAAAACATTAGAAAGGAAATCAAAGTGACATCAAAACCTTCATGAACAAATAGGCTTGAAATCCTCTTTAGGAATGCATGTAGATGAATGTAGATCTTAAAAGGATGAATGTAGAAGATGCAACAAAGGATCTTGAATGTATGAAGAGAGATCATGAATGTTGGAATGATAGATTTTGCATAAACTACTTCAATAACTTTAATGCATTAATCCATGATCTTCAATGGAGAAATAGATTAAATACCTTGAATGCCTTGAATGCTTGAACACTTGAATTCTTGAGTGAAAATGCTTGAACTTGTGTTGTGAAATGTTGGATGCAAACTTGATGATGAGACATGGAGAAAGTGGAGGGGTTTATATAGAGCTCAAAATTGATTAACTCCTGCAAGCTAGCTTGCCTAGGAAATGGCACCTCGAAGGTATTCTTACATGGGACCCAAATAGAGGATTTGAAATAGGGCCTAATCAGGGGTGCACTACGCTCCTGACAACTAGGGTCCAAAACCTCTAGGATCCCAAAATAGGTCCCAAATCCCCAAAATTAGGCACAGAGTCTAAGACATAGTTGTTTAAGTGTGAAGAGTAGATTCCAAGTGGATAGAAGAAGGGAAGGGAGGATGTAGGAGGATATATCCTACCTCAATATTAACACTATGAAAATAGGAGCTTAAAATAGGATCTATTAGGTTAAATACCCCAATTCCACCTAGGAGATAGGACAAAAAAGGGAAGAAAGAAGGAAAGGCGCAAGGAGATTGATGGTCTCACATTAAATAGGTGCTAAACCTTCATTAAATTGGAGAGCCACCAACTTAAGACAATACATATAAAACACAAGTGAATAAGGACCACTAATTTTAGCGTAATCAATTAAATATGACAATCAAATGTTGATATATGTTGATTGTCTTGCAAGAGATTGAATCGGTAAATTTTAACTAGGAATACATATTTGGCCCAAGATTATTGTTATAGCTCGATGATGATCTTCGCATGAATTTTTTTTTGAAGTTTTAAATGCTTTTAATTTTAATTCTTAATCTTGCATTGTTTTTAGTCCCATCAAATTTTCATTCTACCTATTGCAGTCACCCAAAAATGGTCATCTAGACTATGAGGCCCTCTTTCTAGCATTTTTGCATAGTTTATTTATCTCTTATCTTTGATCAAATCCTCAAAAATCTATTTATTCAATTATAACATATGGTTTGACCACTTTTTCCTAAGTCTCTTATTTAATTAAAAGAACATGCTCCCTTTTAATTAAATAAAAATCCCCACTTCCCACTTAGCCTAATTGTTCACACATACAACATTATTCCTATTTTAAAAATAAGAGGAAAAGATATTTTTGTCTACACATGAATCCACATCTTTCTATGTGAGGGGAATCTTCTATTTTTAAAATAACTTTAATTCTCCTCCACATATTTCTTTCCCTCTGAGAAGTCAACTATTTATTGTTATTGGTGGAGATTCCTGTACACATGGATCACTCAAGATGTATTCTCCTTCCTTGATTAAACCTCTCTTAGCTTTTAATCTCAACCATCCATTTTTCTTTAAAAGAGATGGCTCTCTCCTCATTCTAAAATCTTGGTCTCTCGTGCTAATGTTATGTTGTAGGATTTTTAGGTACTTTTAGAGCTTTGAAGACTTGGAGCATTTGCATTCTCATACTATTATCCTCATACTTGCATCTTGGTTCACTTACATCATAGCTTCATGACATTTTTATTTTAGCTTTCTTTATGATCTAGATTATCTCCCATAGCTTAAGTAGAAGGCATTGTAATACTCTAATCTTACTTGTTAGCTTGCATTTTGCATCTCATTTAGTTTACTTTGCATTTTCATTGCATACCCATTTGAGGATTCTTGGATATTGGCACTCATTGCCTCTACTCTTTGAGTCTCTCGTTCTATGTTCCACCTTGCAGGGGTTTCATATCTTTGGTTCATTTGAGAGGCACCGTACCATACTTGCACCTTTGTTCAACATATATAGAGAGCTATAAGCCACCTATTGAGATGCTCTCTCTCATGGGTATTCTTAAGAATATTGGTTTATAGAAGTGTGTCCACATTTTTCACACACATTTTTTGCACTTATTGTGGGGCTAGAACCAAGTTTTTAGCTCCATTTTCTTGCTTTCATTTTAGTTGCATTCTTATTTATGGTTTTTTACTATAACTTATTGGAATCGATCAAGTGGTTTTGTAGGTTTCTCAATTTGGTTTTAAGGCTAACCCTTATGTAGATTGGTTTGATGGTCAAAACCCTAAGTTTTTAAAGATTTGATCATATCACTTAAACTACTTGGAGTTTGGATTAGAATGTTTTTTTGTACGTTGATTATGCACTCAAGATGTCTCAGTCCAGCTATTAGGTCATTTTTAGTTGATGTGTGTTAGTTATGATTTTTTCTTCTATTCTTTCATGAAAAAAAAATTTTTGATAAAAAATTAGTGAATTTTTTTTCGAAAAAATACATTTTCAAAAAGGTTTTCAAATTTTATAGGGTTTTTTCTTTATTTTTGGAATTTGGAACTCGTATTAAAGCTCAACAACTCAAGTTGCAAAAAATTGGTCTGTTTTTGGAAAATGGGTGCCTAGGGCACAAATTAAGAGATATTATTGAATTTTTTTGCATTTTTGGAAAGCTGTCTAGTTTTTAGAAGGGTTCTCTTCTTTTAATTTCTATTTTTGGAGCCAAAATATTAGCAAACAAATCAGATCTTATTGACTAGGTAAAAAAAAAAAAGTAAAAAAGAGAGCATTTGTGATTAGTTTGCACTTTTTTTACATATGCTTGATTGGAAGACAACTTTGATTTTTGAGGCAACTAACCACTTTGGGTTGGAGGTCTTACTTATTTTTTTATGTCCTAACTTTATTTTTTTGTAGGGTTTCACACTTGTTTTCAAAAAGAAAATAAAAGAATGCTTGTCAAAGATAAAAGGGCCACTAACATTTGTTTGTAGGGTTGCCCTAGCTAAAAAAAAAATTTAAGAAATTTCATTTCATGCTTTCATGTGTCTATTGTGTTTTCCTAGTTTAAGCTAGATTTCATTTTTCATAGGCACATAATTACTTTCTTTACTAAAGCTTGCCACTTGGTAGGAAAGTATGCTCTTCACCTTTAGGTAGAGTAAGGGGTAGATGAACTTTCTTGGTGTGTCTTGAAGAAGTATTAGGAGCTTGGATTGATTTGGTGCAAACCCTTGTATACAACCTTGGTTTTTGGTGTTACTCATCTTTTTTAGTCTAGAATCCTTTAGTGAGCCCATTCTTGAACATACACATGATGATAGTTCTAGGGTTTTCCTTTTTAGACCTCACATATGCTTACATCATGAAAGGTTTCTTTGTCCCTTTCTTGATTTTTTTAAGACTGCTCCACGTGTCATTATCTTTCTTGAAAAAATAATTCTTTTGAATGTAAAACTTGCTATGCTATCCATTATTGTCAAACATTTTTCTCCAAGTCAAAACATCAAGTCTATACATTTTTCTAACCAATTGGGAATGGGCTTAGAAATAGCGAAAAGGGAAGCTTGATTATCAAATGTGCGAGAAAGAGCATCTGCCACAATATTCTCCTTACCCTTCTTGTAGGTGATCTCATAATCATACCCCATGAGTTTGCTGACCCATTTCTGTTGTGTAGGAGAGGATACCCGTTGTTCCAGGAAGTATTTCAGACTTTGGTGATCGGTTCTGATGCAAAAATGACTCCCTAAGAGGTATGGCCGCCACTTCTGTACAGCATGCAAAATAGCCATCATTTCTTTTTCATAAGTAGAGAGGGCTAGATTCTTACCAGAGAGGGCTTTGCTAGTGAATGCAATAGGATGGTCATCTTGCAGGAGAACAGCACCCAATCCATTGCCGCAAGCATCACTCTCAATAGTGAAGGGTTTGGAAAAATCTGGCATCGCGAGAACAGGTGTACTGCACATGGCCTGTTTCAGTTGTTCAAATGCAGTCTCAGCAACAGGGGTCCAGGAGAAGGCATCCTTTTTTAACAGAGCTGTCAATGGTGCTGCAATTTTCCCGTAATCTTTGACAAACTTGCGGTAGTAGCCAGTCAACCCCAAAAAACCCCGAAGGCTCTTGAGAGTTTTAGGATGCGGCCAAGTTTTCATGGCATCTATTTTTGTAGGATCCACCCGCACTCCATGGTGTGCAACAATATGCCCGAGATACTCCACTTCCTCCTGGCCAAACACACATTTAGATAGTTTTGCACAGAGTTGATGATCAGAGAGAAGTTGCAAGACAAGCTCCAGATGATGGAGATGCTCAGCCCAAGTTTTGCTATATATGAGGATATCATCAAAGAAGACTAGAATGAATTTCCGGAGGTATGGTCGAAATATGTTATTCATCACTGCCTGAAATGTTGAAGGAGCATTCGTGAGGCCAAAGGGCATGACTAAAAATTCATAGTGACCATCATGTGTGCGGAAGGCAGTTTTAGGTATATCCTCCTCATTAACCCGAATTTGATGATACCCAGAACGAAGATCTAACTTGGAGAAAAAATGAGCCCCATGAAGTTCATCAAGAAGTTCATCAACAACTGGAATGGGAAACTTGTCCTTTATAGTGAGATGATTAAGTGCTCGGAAATCAATGCAGAGTCGCCATGACCCATCTTTTTTGCGAACAAGCAGAACTGGAGAAGAAAAGGAACTGGTACTAGGGCGAATAATACCTTGCTTCAGTAAGTCACGGACAAGTATCTCGATTTCGGTCTTCTGATGAAATGGGTAGCGGTAGGGCCTGATGTTGGGCGGAACACTGCCAGGAAGGAGCTGAATACGGTGGTCCTCTGGACGAGAAGGAGGTAATCCCACAGGTTCAGCAAATATACCAGAATACTTGTCCAAAATGTGTTGGAGATCGGCAGGAGTGCTAGAGACTGCTGATGGCTGCATCTGAATGGAATGGAGCTGAGCGATGACACCATGTGAATTCTTCTTAAGAAGTTTTTCCATACGGTGTGAACTGATGATGCTGAGAGACCCTGGTTGTAAGCCTTTCAAAGTGTGTTGGTGCCCCTCGGCTGAAAACTGCATCCAAAGTTCAGCAAAATCCCAGAGAATGGGGCCAAGAGTGCGTAACCATTGGGCACCCAAAACCACATCACAGCCACCTAAGGGTAAGGCAAACATGTCAGAGCGCATGTTATAATCTCCAATAGAGAGACGCACATTGCGACATTTCCCTTTACAAGGTAAAGTGCCCCCATTGGCAATCATGACTTCAAAGCTAGAGCAGGGATGGATAAAGCAATCAGCCTGTTTGGCTATTCGTGGATCAATGAAGTTATGAGTGCTACCAGAATCAATGAGTATAGTAAGAGGGATCTTCTTGAAGAAACCCTGGACCCGCATGGTGTGTGGAGTAGTGACTCCTGCCAAAGCATGGACAGATATCTCTGGTGGAGCTTCTGGGGAAGGAGGTTCAGGCTGGTGAGGCTCAACCTCAGCATCCACTGTTTCCTGAGCATCTACATATTCTTCCAGTTCCGGTGGAGAATCCACATCCAAGAGATAGAGCTTTTGCTGAACACATCTATGGCCCCGAGACCATTTCTCATCACAATTATAACAAAGCCCTTTGTCTCGCCTAACTCGCATCTCTGTTTCAGACAAGTGCTTGATCGGAGTAGTTCTGGGAGCTGGTATGACTGGAGGGTTGTGAGAACCTGTATTTCTGAATGGAACAAAATTAGATCTGGAGCGTTGTAGAGCACTAATCTTGTCTTCCGCTAACTTAGCCAACCCAAGGGCTTCCATCATTGTAGTAGGTCGAAACATTTTGACTTCTGAGCGAAGTGCATCCTTCAGACCACTGACAAAACAACTACGGAAGAATTCATCAGACAAGCCCTCTGTGTGATTAGCTAATTTTTCAAACTCTGTCTGGTATTCTCTTACAGTGCCTGTTTGACGCAGTTTAGTGAGTGCTCCTGTGAAATCATCAAAGGAACTAGGGCCAAAGCGCTCCAAAATGAGGGTGCACAATTCGCTCCACGTTGGGCCTACATTAGCCTTGATGTACCAACGGAACCATTGAAGAGCTTCATGTTCCAAATGAAAAGATGCAAGGGAGACTTTGTGGTTATCCAAAGTATTATGCAAACTGAAATACTGCTCTGCCCTATAGATCCATCCAGTCGGATCAGAACCATCGAAGCGTGGAAAATCAAGCTTTGGTCCACGGAAATTGCCAGAAGAGGACCCAGTATCTCCTGAATGGTTTCGGCTCATGGCTGACTGCTGAAAGTTAAGACCCAGAATTTTGTCATCCAGATCTTGAAGTCTGGTTTTGAGGGATGCAATTTCCTCTTCCATGATTTTTGCTCCTGTACGCGTAACAACCATAAAACAAGGTTGTTTTTTTTTTTTTTTTTTTTTTTGAAATGGGTAGAAGATGAGAAACAAAAACTTTTTTAGTTACGGCAAACTTGGATTTGGGTAAAACTCATATAGGAAATGGGTGTTCGACGGGTGGTGGGAGACTATCTGGGGACAAGGGAAGAAGAAAAATGAGGGTTTCAAGGGTAGGGAGGCGAAATGAGGCGAACAGTCCAAGAGGGATAAGGGAGCAAAATGAGGAATTGAATCTTGTGGCTCAGTTTGGTGGCGATTGGATGAGAGGTGAAAAAGATAGGGCAAACCCTAAAATTAGATAAATGAGGGATTTAGGGCGTTGATATGTAAAATTTGGGGTTGGGTCGCCAAGGAAGGAAGTATGCGAAATGATATTGCAGACGTTCTGCGGAAGTATGAGCAGAAACAGAAAGCAAACAAGGAAGCTACGACTAAAAAACAGAAAAAAATTTACTCTTTTTTTTTTTTTTTTTTTTTTTTTTTTTTTTTTTTTTTTTTGAACAGTCGACTTAGAAAAATTCACTCACAGACAGAACAACTGAAAAGAGTTATTGCAATAACAAGAGATATTAGAAGTGAGAGGAACCTGAAGGCCACGACAGAAAAAATTTGATGTAATTTCCACCCAGCGAGCCCAAGAGAGTGCTCTGATACCAGATGAGAAGAACCTCCTTATAGCAATATCGTGAGAATGCTCGAAATAACAGAATACAAAGTGATAGCAGAACTCAGAATAAATCTACTGATCGCAGGCCACTTCGAGGGGGTAACCTCCTTTGAGCAAGCTCAATACAATAAATTCGTCCGTGCCCATCAAGGGCCTCAACCTATTCTTATATACTGGGTACGATCTAGAAAAGTAATACTACCTATGCATGTGGGATAATAAAATAAACTCACGGGACGACTTACAAAGCATATGCGTCCAACAACTCTACTCTAACAAAATAAACAGAAGGAACACACAGGTTCCTAACACCTTTAGTGAGCCCATTCTTGAACATACACATGATGATAGTTCTAGGGTTTTCCTTTTTAGACCTCACATATGCTTACATCATGAAAGGTTTCTTTGTCCCTTTCTTGATTTTTTTAAGACTGCTCCACGTGTCATTATCTTTCTTGAAAAAATAATTCTTTTGAATGTAAAACTTGCTATGCTATCCATTATTGTCAAACATTTTTCTCCAAGTCAAAACATCAAGTCTATACATTTTTCTTGTGTTGCTAACTAGGGGGAAATTCATCATTTGACTTTTCTTTGCTATGTATCTAGTGCTTGAACATTCTTAAAGTGGCTCTTTGGCCTTAGAGCTCTTTTTCTTTTCCACTCTCTTGGTCTATGATAGCATAATAGGACCTTTTTTTTGCTGAAATGGTTACTTTGATCTATTGACTACACCCTTTGATTGGGGAATTTGTTCACTTGTCATCTCTCTTGCTTTATCTAATTTTCTTTTTGGGATTCTTGCCTAGCTCTTGACTTCAATCACTAGTATCATAAGATACTTAGACACTTTTCTTGACAATTCAATCCTGAATTGCTACCTCTCTTTGAAAAGTGAACATTGCACCTCTCTAGTTTGGACACCAAGTTATCTTGTGTCACCTTATTAGCTTCCTATTGTCTCCTTTATGCTTGATTTTCTATCTACTACTATAGGCTTCAAACCTTGTGCTACCAAACCTCAACCAAGTCTAGATGATCATGAGTACTTCCAAGCCACTCAAGAGTTTCAAGATCTACACACTCAATACAAAGGACTAGAAGAGACAAATGATCTTTCTGTTGGAAATATTCAAGATATAATGGGTTACTGAGAGGGGAGGGGTGAATCAATAACAATAAAACTTTTTAAGTCAACCATACACAACATTTACTCATCTATCATGTTGCATAAAAACTATTAAACATTTAAACCATATATGCACAGAGATTTGATGACCCAGAAACCTTCCAAAAATAGAAAGTAAAACTGGGGTGGGGATGATACCCACAAAGCTTCGTTACTGTAGTATGAAGTTGGCTGGTTAAGGCTTACAATGATCACTTCTGGTGATCTGCCCTGTTAGGAGCACAGAGGATTGCTAGATCCACCTTGTTAGAGGATTTACAAACATACTTTATAAGTATGCACTCTGTTAGGAGATTTGAATAAAGACGGTTAAGTCTACCCTGTTAAAGGATTTAGAAAAAATGATTCACCTGTTAGGATGAACCAACAGATCAAATTACAACTTGACTGAGTTCTTTATTGTAGATCACCTTCTGTGATTGATGAAATCATTTTTGCTCCTAGTAGACCTTGCTGAGTATTCTTTTCTGCTGATGAATTCGCACTATCATTATTCTAGATATCTTGTATGTCTGCTTGAATATCTATGTCACTTGAATGTCTATAATACATTACATATATATACCATTCCAATAATTATTCATGCAAGGTCAGCCAAACACAAGTAAACAAAATATAACTGAGTTGGCCAAATGGTAAAATAAACTCGGGTTCTTCAGACATACTTGATTACCTTCTAATACGCGTCATCCACTACGTTACTCAGCATCGTCATGCACTCGGTAGAGGTAGGGGCTCAGTTCATACTAGTCATACAATGTTGCCTGGAACTCGGTAACCATTGGTGACTTGGTAGATATAGTGTCACTCCGTAGAAACTAACTTCTTTGATAACCTCCTGAGCTAGGTTATCACTGAGTGCTTCCTCACTCAATCATCACTGAGTGCTTCCTCACTCGGTTAATACTAAGTGCATCTTCACTCGATCATCACTGAGTGCTTCCTCACTCAGTTAATACTAAATGCAACATTACTCGGTTGACACTAAGTGCAACTTTACTCGGTTGACACTAAGTGTAACTTCACTAGGTAAAAACTATGTCTTTGATGCTCGGTTGAATTGTGTCGCCAGTGCTTAGTTTGAATTGTGTTTCCATCATTCGGTCTACATTGTATTACTCGGTGTGAACTATATTACTTGGTTAAAACTGTATTACTCAGTGTGAACTGTAAGATGAGTGTTTTAACTAATGGCAAATAACTTTATGCCAACAATCTCCCCCTTTGGCATTAGTGACAAAAAATATTATGTGCAAAAATTGACATATAGTTCTGAATTTTCAAAATTAATCTTTGCAAGTCTTATTACACATATCTTTCTTACATGTATCTCCCCCATACAATATGCACAGTATTTACAAGTTATTACACATAATGATTTATCTCTTGGAGTGTGCTATCTCCCCCTTTTTGACAATAATGCCAGATTAAACAATATATATTTACACAGAGAGTCCAAAATGAGAGATAAACTCAGAATGTACCTTGAGAACAAGAGCCAATGTCTTATCACAATTTTCTTGAAAAAGTTTGCTAGTGGAGAGTGCTGTTTGAACTTCTACAGAGAGTTCAATCATATGATCTGCAATTGAGAAGTTTTTGTCATGAATCAATGTTTTGGAATGGGCAATATGCTTCTGCATTGTGTCCATGACAGGAAGGATCATATTTTGGATGTTAATCAGGGTACACCTGATCCTTGCTTCCTCTCTCAACAATTCTGCCTGTTTCTCTAACAAAAATCTTATTCTGAGATGATGGGATGAACTTGAACTGTGGTCAAGATGCAACATTTGTGCACTGACCTTCATATCCTCATCAATTTTATTCAACTTTTCTTTGATTTCCTTAGTATACTCGGTAACATCACAAATTTTGCCAAAAAGTGAAGTTACATTATTAAAAGAATGTTCAAAATTACTCAAAATTGTAGACAGTTCTACCTGTTTTAATGCAATATGCTAAGCAATGTGCTCAAGCACCTTATTGTCAAATTTCTTCTCTGCTTTTTCAATCAATTTTTCTTGGCCAGAGGTATCCTCATTGAATTTATATACAACCTCTTCTAACTAATTCAAAATGTGTTGAGTAGAATCTACTTCAACACCTATAGCCTCTGTTATAATATTCTTAGCACTTTCAATAATACTATATTCCTAGTCTCTCTCATGCCTCAGTTGTTTTTGCCTTGCCTTCTGATCTAATAGCTGACTAGCCATTCTCATTTCATCAACTGATGCATTATCTAGATCTATCTTAGGAATGATAATGTCCTTATCCAAGTCTATTTCCTCATCCACTGCCTTGCTGGAAATCATGTATCTTTTTGCTCTTCCTGCAGTGTCTTCACCTTTTCCCTTTGAGACTGAAACAATAGTTGATGAGGCTGGACTAGCTAGAGGAAAACTGAGAGAAGTGCTAACAGTATCAAAAATTGATGTTCCTCTCAAGATTTATGTATAGGTTGGAATGGGAGAACTAACAGATGCAAAAATTGGAGCAGATGAAGTTGTCAAAATTGAAGTACTAGTGGGTACACTTACTGAACACTCTGCAGTAGAAGTTGATATGCTTGATGAACTTACTGCTGGAGCTGATGATGCCTTGATTAATGAAGATGGCTGCAACTTGGCTAATGAAGTGGTAGACACTTGCATAGATGGTGCCCAGAGTTGAGAGGAGACAGGCAAAGATTGAGCAATTGATGAAGCTGTTGTGCACACAATCTCACTAGTTGAGGCTATCTCCATAGTTGATGTAGCTGCTTTAGGTGGAGAGTGAGGAAGAGATGCAATGACTTTGGCTGCAATTTTTACAGGATCATCTTCCTCCTTAGCTTGATCAACTTCTTCTTCCTCCATTTCATCTTCCTTGTCTTCTTCCTCCATTTCATCTTCCTTGAATTCTTCCTCAACATTTATCATCATTGAATGCAGATCCCCTGGAACATCTTCAATATCATCATCACTACTGTCATTGTCCTTGATTTCAACAATATCCTCATTGGGTTTATGTAGATGATAGACATGTTTCCACATGTTTGTTGCATCATTGACAACATGCTCAATTTCTTTGATTAATATAAAGCAAGTGTGGAATCTAATCATCATATTACCTTCATGATCTTTTAGTGATTTCTTTACTTCTGCATCAGTGAGACTTGGCAGGAGATTTTTCAGGGTTTTCTCAAAGATATCTTTGATAGTTTTGGTTGCAATTTCCCATCTTGGTTTCAACCTATCCAATAGCTCTGTAGGGATCTGAGAGGCAATCTCTTCAGGAGAGTATTTCCATCTTCCCATTTTATTCAATACCAATTCTTCAATCTGCATTTTCTCCTATTCTGTTCTTGTCTCAAACTTCAATGCTTTGAAGTTTGTGAAGCTAGTACCTTCTTCTAATTGCTTCAAACTTGCCTCAAATGTGAGTGGAGGCTTGAAAAATACAGGTTCCTTCTTCCCCTGTCTTGTTCTCCTGGAGAAGACTGCAGTAGTTTTCTTTTTAGGTTTGGTGATAATCACCTTACCTTTCTTCCGTTGAGGCTCCTCTTCTTTTTCTAACTCGGTTTCCTCTTCTTCTTCATCATCTTCTCCTTTCCCTTCAATAATCATCAGAGGACCAAGTTCTATTTTTAGCTTTTCAATCTTCCTCTTTCCTTTGCTAATGACCTGAGGGATTTTGATTGAAAGCTCAATTCTGGCTTTAGCTTCATCATAAGTTTCAAAGACTGGTTGCTTTGGGTCTACTAGTTCATTCACCAGTGCTTCTATGATGTCTTTGGTTTCATCAATATTAACCTCATAAGGAAGAGGTTTCACCCATGCAACTCAGGGCCTGACTGCCTGTATGTATACTTTGTCACAATCTACCATAAAGCATACATCTTCTTTATATTCCTCAACCAGTTTTGGTGGAACTCGGAACCTATTGTTCATTCTTTCCTTAAAATCTTCAAAGTAATTATCCAAAACACTGTCAAAATTTTCTCCTAACTCTGCAATAAACTCATTTATTTGATAGAGAACGGGAATATCCTTTCTCCATACTACTGATCCTTTTGATGGAAAAGACTTTTGAACATAGAAAAATAGACAAATCAAAAGTGAACCGAATTTGCAGGAATTGTTCTTTGAAGTCCTTATGCTTTCCATGTTTTTATTAAATTGAGACAAAAGCAATTCAGACAGATCAAACTCAACATTCTTCTTTACTATCTTATATGCTAAATCTACTGCTTCGCAAGGTACACTGTTTGGATGGCTGGAACTATAAATTTTATGAGAAATGATGTGAATACCAAATCTTAATTCAACGTCAGTTACTGTACTGAGCTTAAGTCCTCTACCATCCCATTCTGCTTGGGTTAGCCTTTGCAATTCTTCCTGACCTAGGGTTTTGGTAGTCTTAGCTTTGCTCAATATGGGAGGGCCAGTAATCTTGTTAATCATTTTCTTTGTGATAAGCACTGGTTGCTCTAACCACAATTTCCCGTTGTGAACCTGGTTGAGTACATACCTAACCCATTTAATTTGAAATTTTTTTGGCAAATGTGAAATGTGGGTTAACCCTTTTGTTTCAAGGTGTTTATGCTCGGGTTTCAAATTTCCATCTACGCTCATTTCTCCTAGGGCATTATCAATTTCTAGGTTTCCAAGCTCTTGAATGGAACATTTGAAATGAGAGCGAATGTCATTTACAAGGAGTACCTTTGGAGGAATTCGAGACTGAGCACTGTTAGGGTCAAGTGATTCTACAATTGTTGGTGCCAATTTGAAGTTCGGCGCCTTCCATTCCACACATTTAACCAGAATTTTTGAGCCTCTCTTTGCCTTGGAGTTGCTGCTATCGAATGCCATTTTTGCTCGGTAGGTGAAGAGAAATTTTGAACAAATTCTTCGCTCTTAAAAAAAAATTCGCTCGAAATTGCTTTAAGCTTGCTCTAGAATCGTAGAAGATAACTTAGCTCAAAGTTTGTAGTGAAGAATGAGATCAAATTTTTCCCTTTTTGATGAAACATTTGTCATAAATGCTTGGTACGATGGTAGATGAAATGACAGGTTGTCATCCACTTGCTTGGTAGATACTATCAAGTCGGTGATCAAAACAAAATATTGATGTACTGACCTAACTCAGTAAGGTCATGAACCAACCTCGCTCGGTAGATACAACTCGGTGAGTGAAACTTTGTTGCACCCGACCGAACTCGGTTGAGTCTTGAACCGATTTGGGATCAAAGTGTATCTACATACTAATTTGATCATTTTTCTTCCTTTGGAACTACTTAGGATGATTCTTGGAGGATGCAGTTCCATACTTTCTTTTATGAATATTAATTGGAAATGATGGAGTCACTCATTTCTTGAGTGACATTTCCATTGCTTGACTTATCTTGTTTAGTAGATTTAGGAATCCATTATTGCTTCATTTGCTTTCGGATGTTGTCTGCTTTGATTTTCTTTTCATCTTCAATTCTTTCTATATTCATACAATTTCTAGCTATATGACCAAGTTCTGTACATGTATAGCACCTTACAGTAGTGTCCTTCCTTAGGTGATGTCTTGCACAATTTATGCCAGTATGTCCATATTCTCCGCAATAGTGACATTTGCACCAGGTGTTGTAGTCCCATCAAAATATGGCTTTGACAAGTTGTTTAGCTGGATTGAATGATTTAGATCTGCATTGGAATGCCTTGTGACCATGTTTATTGTATTTGTGACAGTTGCCTTCAAATTTTGGTTTTTCTTTGCACTCATTTGCTTTGTGACCATGCTGATTGCAATTGAAACATTTACCATTGAATTTTTCTTTTCCATTGCTCCAGCATTTCTTTGATGTATGACCTAACTTTCCACAGTGATTGCAAGTAGGTTTTTGATTCTTTTGGGTACTTTTTTTTGAAGATTCACCTTCTTCATTGTATCCAAGACCAGCTTTACCTTTTTTTCTATGAAGATTCTGCTCATTTTTCAAATTCAATTGATCCATATCTGCTTGGGATTTCATCATTCTTTCATTGACTTGCCTTTCAGAGATTAGATCATTTTCCAAGCTTTCATTGATTTGTCTCTCAGTTCTTAGATCACTATGCAAACTTACATTGATTTGTCTCTCAGTGATTAAATCATTTCTCAAACTTTCATTCTCAGATCTTAGAATCATGATTTCTTCATTTGCATTAGATAGCTGTCCTATAAGATCTTCATGCTGAAGAGATAGATTATTCCTTACCTCTAAGTCTTCATTTGCTTTGTTTCTCTGTTCCAAACTTCACATAACCTGATGGATTGGACTTCTTGTTCTCTTTTGAGCTTTCTTACCTCTTCTTGCAGAGATCCATTCTTTTCTAGAAGTTCTTTGATTGCCTTGTCAGCTCCTTCTAAACTACTTGATGGTAACAAATCTTCAATCTTTTCTTCAACATAGTGATGGTCATTCATTTGTCTTGCAAGTTCCTTTCTTCTTTTTAGGGATTGAGAAAGATGCTCCTTTTCTTCTTTGAGTTGAACCATGGCCATTTCAAGATCTAACTTTTCATTTTCAATAACTTTCTCCAGTTTGAATATCTCCATAACTTAGATCTTTGCTCAAGCTGTCAAACTTTGTCTTGAGAACCAAAAAATCTCTGATACCAATTGTTGGAAATATTCAAGATATAATGGGTTACTGAGAGGGGAGGGGTGAATCAGTAACAATAAAACTTTTTAAGTCAACCATACACAACATTTACTCATCTATCCTACTGCATAAAAACTATTAAACATTTAAACCATATATGCACAGAGATTTGGTGACCCAGAAACCTTCCAAAAATAGAAAGTAAAACTGGGGTGGGATGATACCCACAAAGCTTCGTTATTGCAGTATGAAGTTGGCCGGTTAAGGCTTACAATGATCACTTCTAGTGATCTTCCCTGTTAGGAGCACAGAGGATTGCTAGATCCACCTTGTTAGAGGATTTACAAACATACTTTATAAGTATGCACTCTATTAGGAGATTTGAATAAAGACGGTTAAGTCTACCCTGTTAAAGGATTTACAAAAAATGATTCACCTATTAGGATGAATCAACAAATCAACTTACAACTTGACTGAGTTCTTTATTGTAGATCACCTTCTGTGATTGATGAAATCATTTCTGCTCTTGGTAGACCTTGCTGAGTATTCTTTTCTGTTGATGAATTCGCACTATCATTATTCCAGATATCTTGTATGTTTGCTTGAATATCTATGTCACTTGAATGTCTATAATACATTACATATATATACCATTCCAATAATTATTCATGCAAGGTCGGCCAAACACAAGTAAAAAAAATATAACTGAGTCAGCCAAATGGTAAAATAAACTTGGGTTCTTCAGACAGACTTGATGACCTTCTGATATGTGGCATCCACTACATTACTTGACATCATCATGCACTCGGTAGAGGTAGGGGCTCAGTTCATAATAGTCATACAATGTTTCCTGGAACTCGGTAACCATTGGTGACTCGGTAGATATAGTGTCACTTGGTAGAAACTAACTTCTTCGATAACCTCCTGAGCTCGGTTATCACTAAGTGCTTCCTCACTCGGTCATCATTGAGTGCTTCCTCACTCAGTTAATACTAAGTGCATCTTCACTCGGTCATCACTGAGTGCTTCCTCACTCGGTTAATACTAAGTACAACTTTACTCGGTTGACACTAAGTGCAACTTTACTCAGTTGACACTAAGTGTAACTTCACGCGGTAAAAACTGTGTCTTTGATGCTCGGTTGAACTGTGTCGGCAGTGCTCGGTTTGAACTGTGTTGCCATCATTCGGTCTGCACTGTATTACTCAGTGTGAACTGTAAGATGAGTGTTGTCACTAATGGAAAATAACTTTATGCCAACACTTTCTTACCTTCATCTCACTAGGCACATGAAAGAAACGAAGTCTAAAATTGAGAAAATGTTAGAGGAAAGAATGGAATCATTACATGAGCTTTCCTTAATCTCTCAATATACACATGGGTCATTTTATTTTAGGTCTACATGCTCTGCTCCAAGACATGAATTGTCTTCATCTACTAGATATAAAGACCTCTTTAGAGAGCTAGCAAGTAAAGCCTCATTGGATCATATGCCAAACTCTCATGAGAAGACTATCTTTTTCCAATATGATGAAGACATGGATACATGCTATTCACTTGAGAAATAACAAGAAGATCCTAGGAATACTCTTGAGAGAACTTTCACTCCCTTAGAAGATTCTTATGATGCCATCTTGCAAACACTTCTTGATAATGAGTTGTTCACATTACCAAATAACTCTAGACCTTATGAACCTAAAATAAAACCTCCATGGTGGAGAGATGATCACTTTTGTAATTATCATAGAAACAAAGGTCATAAAACCAAATATTGCATTGAGCTAAAACATAAAATCCAAGATCTTATTGATGAAGAGATTGTTGATACCTCTAATGATTCACATGGTAAGGATATTTCTCTTAAGAAAGATCATGTTGATGAACCTATGTCTAATGATGGTTTCCCTTATATCTCTACTTCTTACAACACTTATGCATATCCTAGAATTTCAAATCTTTCTAACATGCCTCCACCAAACAAAAAGCCTAATACTTTCCACATTGACTATGTGTATCCTCAAGGGTTGCCTATAAAAGAAACTCAAGTTGATATATACTTGGATGCAAACCTTTTCTATGGTATTAAGACTAAAGATCCTCAACATTCATGAAACATTATGCCTTCTATTCCTACAGTAGCTATTCCTTCATTGCCTCTTCAAAATTCTATCATGCAAACTCCACATACATTCTCTCTTTTCGTTAAAAGTGGCTCCATGTCAAGAGGACTCTCAAAAAGAAAAAAGCTATAAATTTCAAGAAAGATCAAGATCAAGCACCCCTTCATCTCCTTCAAGATGTCACTCCTCCATATCCTATGTCTTATCCACCTCCTAAGTATGGTGAAGAGACCACTTCCAATAGTTCCATTAAGCTTATTGAAAATCATGAGAAACTCAGTATGCCTATGCTATCCAAAGAAACTTGTCAAGATCAAAGTATCCCCTCTTGTTCTACTTCTCCATATCTAATTCAAAACTATGCTCAGGCTTTAAATTATTCTATCATAGATATTTCTCCTATCAAAGCTGAGTCTATTTATGTCCTTGGCTGTGTCACTCTCTCTAAAGATTTTGGTATCCCTACCGCTTATCCATTTTCATCTTCTAAGTCTATTCTTGGTCCTTGTTCATCAAAGCTAAAACCTTCCAACCTTCCATTCATATTGGGACCATAAGTTACTCCATATCCCACTTTCACTTCTAGCTCATCCTCTAGATCTCCTATCATACCTCAAGATCAACAAAGATACCCATCCTTGACGAATTTCCATCCATCTATCCATATAAACCATTTGTATCAGCCTTATTCATCCAAAAATCCCAAGTCTTTTGGAAGCAATTTGGATGATCAACTTAAGAACAAACACAAGAATCTACAAATGAAGATCACTATCTCCTATCTAATTGATATATGAATACAAAGAAAAAAAAATTATTCAAGAGACTCCAAAATTCCACTACCAAAAGAGCTAAATAAAAAAAAAAATGGTTTGTAAACCCATTATTGAAGAAATATGTTCTAAAGTATCCAAAGGAAAATCTAAATCTATATGGATTCCCAAGTCTCTCTTGAAAGACTTGAATCTTGAACATAAATCAAAGTTTACATTCAAGCTTTCAAAGGCTTACACTCCATTTTCTTCCAAACATCTTCCTAAAACTATTTCAAGGCCTTCCACTCCATCTTTCTCCAAGATTACTCTACCACTTCACACATATAAACCTTGTTAGGATTCATCATAGACAAAAATAAAAATTACATGAAAATATAACCAATATCAAAAAATAATATATCACATAGAAGAGAACACAAGGCACCAAGATTTAATGTGGTTCACCCAATCCCTAGGCTACGTCCACCAACAACAAGTTCAATATTATTACTATCCAGTGATTACAATCCATAATCCCTTACAAGTCAATACCACCACAAGAACCTATAATATTACCATACATTATGAAATCCCTAACCCTAAGCCATGTTATACAAGCTTTTTCCACTTAAAAAATTAGGGCTAGAAGAAGTCATCCAATAGAAAATAGAAGTCGATGCCTTGTACAATATAAGGTCTTTTTTTGGCTTAGGGGGTGCTGGCCCCAAATTTTTTTTTGGGGGTTTTGCCCCTTGAACCTACCCTTGACTACAATAGGGAGCACACTTGGGGCACTACCCCAAGACCCTACAAGGATGCTGCCCCTTGATCCCATCTTGGGGTGCTTCTCCCAAACCCCCATAGAAATAATCTGGGGAGAAACCATGCTAAATAAACCTCCAAGTCTGATTAGGCTCCACATCACAAAAAACCTCAAGTTATTTTGTCCATGACCCCTTTATGATTCCATTATCCTTCAAGGTATGTGACAATGTTAATCTTACCCACTTTCTCACCTACACTTATGCCATATTTTCAAGCCTACACTTACCTATTATCCATACTCCTTGCCTTTCAAGTCTTGAACTCTTATCCTCCATACACTTTTTTCACCATCTCCTCTCCATCACCTTATCAAAATCTTCAAACATACCTTTTTATGGTCTTGGCCTATCATGACTTATCCTTCCAATAGGAGCACTATCCAAATTCAAACAACTTGAGCTCTTAAAAAAAAAAAAATCCAAAAAAAAGAAAAAAAAGAAAAAAAAGTGTCTTGGTGAAAACCACTTCTTGTGGTACCTTGGTAGCAAAAGTAAAGAAAAATAAATTTATTTTATGGTGAAAACCACTTCTTTTGGCACCTTGGATAAGTACTATGATGAAAATTTGGTAAATAGATGTCATGCATAATTCTTCCATCATCCATATATTCCCTCTTCCTCTTTGATCTTGATAATGTTGAGCTATCCTTGTGTATTGGCTATATTATCCATGAGCTTACTTATTGTGTTTTCTCATTCACTCATAGCCTTCATATCCAACTTCATTCTTATTTCTCTAACCCATTGCTATCATATCCACTCAACCTCTTGGTCTTGATCACAATAAAGGAAAACATGGTTCTTAGGCCTCTTGACATGTCTATCCTTTTGGATTACATTATTTCATGCTATCTTGTTTATTGACTTCCATTTCTTATCCCATATGTTATCTCACTTATTTTCTTTAACTACTTATCCTACATGGTATCTCCTTTCATGGATTTCTTGACTTATCGCAAATGTGCTTCATATGGCTATTTTACAATTTCCCTAGCTTGGTTACTCTTGAGGAGTCAATCCTTGAGGATCACTTTCACTTTCTTTGTACAATTTTCTTATCCATCTCTACTTATCCAGTAGCTTTCTGCTCCATCATGTCCTACACCTTACTAGACACTACAAAAAAATGATGTGATCTTTCTTGAGAACTAGTAATCTCTAAATCATCCTAAAAAATCCTAAAATTAGAAAATGTCTTGAAAAAATGATCATCTTAGTGAAAACCTAGCAATAGGTGCTTTGATGCATCACCAAAAAAATCAAAAAAAACAAAAAAACAAAAAAACATAAAACATCCCAAGAAATGCTACCAAGTGCTGAAAACTTGGAAGCAAGCAATACTTGAGACCCTTGCACCCATGTCTATCAGTCTTTATTTGTGCTCATTCACTTCACTTTGCCTTGCCTAGCTTGGAATTGACTCTTGTCTAGGTCTAGGGGGTACAAACTGGTTAGTTTATTTGGGTCTCCTTGTGTGTTGGTCTTTCTTTGAAAACTTATCTAAATAGCATTGTTTTTTAACACTTCCCCTTGACATCAAGTGTTTCTCGACACTTTTTGGATACTTTAGCCATTGTCTAGGATGTTACGACACTTCTCATTAGGATACTTGAGTCCTACAAAGACTGTTATGTGACTTGCACACACACACACACACACACACACACACACACACACACACACACACACACACACACACACACACACACACACACACTTGAACATTAAACTTGCTAAGATTTGATTGATTTTATTTTCTTTGTGTGATGTTTATGATGATTTATTTTCTGAGTGTTCCCTCCCTAACAAACTCTCAAGAATGTCATGAACTAGAAGATTTGGGGCATAGGGCATGTTTTCTTTTTATTTTTGCTTGTGGGTATACCTTGTTGATCTTGGATGTCTTGAGCATCTTGCTTGTTCTACTTGGCACTTAGGATCTTTAAGGTATCATCCTTGACTAGTTTTTCTCAAGTACATGCTTGTGGCCATCTCAAAAGTTTGTGTCTCCATGCAAGCATAACATTGCTACACTAAACTTAGGAAATCTAAGTGCACTAATCATCTTGACCTTTATGTCTTTGATGCTTAGAATGGGTTCCCACATTCCTATCTGGTATAAATCATATTCATATCTTCATAGTAATACTAGTGATGATTGTATGATCTTCCATTATCCCTAATAAGGATCGATGATAAAAACAAGGACCTACTTATAAAACCCTTAAAATTTCACCTTTGTATACTAGTTTTCATTCTAGGGCTCATTCTAGTTTAGCTTTTTCATCTTGAATATTGAGAGAGTCTTCTTTATCTTTCATGGATGTGTCGGCTAACTATGTTCATTCTTCTATCGCTTCTCCTTGATCATATCGTGTCTTCTTTTGGTTTTTGTTCACCTTTTCACTATCTTGTCATCAAAAGGGTTAATCTTATCATCACATTTATTTGTCCTTTTGAACCTCTTACATTATTTTGACATTTTGGATCCATTTTTGGGGTCAAAATCAAAATTTGGGTTCATCTTGATGATCAAAACTATGCTTTAAAATATGATGATGCAATTAGAAAGGTATGCATTTATTTCCTTAGACAGAAATATGATGTATTTCAAAATTTTAAGAAATGGAAATGCTTGGTTGAAAACGAGACTGGTAAGAAATTAAAATGTCTCAGATCTAATAATGGTGGTGAGTATTATAGTCATGAATTTGAAGATTATTTCTCCACTAATGGTATTCATAGATAGAAAACTATTATAAGGACTCCACAGGAAAATGGAGTGGCTAAATGCATGAATAGGACTATAATGGAGCGTGCAAGGAGCTTGAGGTTGCATGCTAGGTTGCCCTTACACATTTGGGTAGAGATTGTTAATACTACTATATATTTGATTAATAGAGGTCCCTCTACTCCTTTGGGTTGTGGTATTCCAAAGGAAGCATGGACTAGTAAGACACTGAGTTATTATTTTCTCAAAACCTTTAGTTGTGAAGCATTTGCTCACATAGATTCTAAAAATAGAACCAAGTTGGAAGCTAAGTCAAATAAATGTGTATTTGTTGGATATGGCATTAATGAATTTGGTTATAGGCTTTGGTATTTTCAAAATAATGAAATTGTAAGAAGCGGGGATGTCATATTCAATGAGAAAGTGTTGTACAAAGATCTATTGCAACAACATGAAAAGAAAGAAGATGATTATATAGTGCTGGATGATACTCCAAATATGATGTTCTATCCATTCTTCATGATGTGCAATAGTTGCAACAAAAATTACCACACACATTAGTGATTGTTAGATGGTCAACGTGAAAAATTAGACCTCTAGAAAGATTTTCTCCTCTTTGTATTCTATTTTATTAAAAGATGCTAGTGAACCTAAATGTTATAATGAAGCTATGTAGGTGTATACTAAGATTCAATGGGAGTCTGCAATGAAAGATGAAATGGACTCTTTGCTATAGAATAAGACATGAGATTTATGCAAGGTGCCTGTAGGTAAAAGGGCTTTACATAATAAGTGGGTTTATAGGTTGAAAGAAGAGGAAGGAGGTAAGAAAATATTTAAAGCTAGGTTAGTTGTAAAAGGATTTGCACAGAAAAAAGGTATCAATTTTGATGAGATATTTTCTCTAGTTGTTAAAATTGTTAATGTTTAGCATCAGAAGAAGCAAAACATGAATCTTCTATGCTGCCACTATTTGCAATACATCTCAAAGATATAAGCATCTATATTTTGTTACTGATATCTACTATACATTATAGAGATATAAATATGCCACCACTATCTGATATGCATCACAAAGACATATGCATGATACGCACATATATTCATACTGATGTATGCATATATATACGTATCCATAAATCTCTATCATGCATATGAAATATTGACAGTAAAATGTGCATGATATTGACCAACTTATATTGGTCGGGCTTCATATTATCAGTGATAGATTCTATTACTTGTGTTGGGTTTCATACCTGTGCCTTGGTTTTGTTATGATTATTAGGCCCTTGTGTTGTTATCAAGCAATGGTATATACAACTAATACTAGATAGTTATCATGTTAACTAACATGCCTCCGAAGAGGCATGTCCCTGCGTGGCTTTTGGGCCATGTAGAGACATGACTCTTTGGAGTCATGTCTATCTCCATTTATATATATGTGCTCATTCTAACTACAGAGAAAAGTATCAATAAAAGGCATCTGAGTATCTGCGGATAAGTATCAATATTATTTATTGTTATCACCTTCACTTGTGTTATATAGTGATCAGGACTGTTTTCCATTGTTGAAGAAGGAAGAACTAATAAAGGTTTGCTGCAAGTCACTATACAGATAAGTACTTATTTTCTACATAGTTTGAATCAGAATTTATATACAAGCATTTTGTAATTATTTTTCTATCAGAGATCCACTATTCTCAACATGGTATTAGAGCCATATTGATAGAAAAACTATTCTAAAGTATCAAAGCTAGACTGTAAAATAAGAATTTGTATTTGGTGGTCAAAGGAGGATTTCCATTATAGCATGTTCATGTAATGGGTCCATCGACACATGTTGCAAATTGATATATATGGTCTTCAAAAGAACTTCCAGTACATAAAGCAAAGGAGAATGATATTTAACAAAAAAATAAACTTGAGCAAACTCCTTGGATGAATGAAGCCTGGAAAACAAAGGAACTCTACAAACAAGCATGTGCCTACTTGAGTCTACAGTAATGAGAAGTAGCTATAGTTGAATAAAACAAAGGGAAAGGTTTTGTTTAGAGATGTCACCATAAAATTTTGACTTAAAATCCTCAAACTTCTCTAGATGATATTTGTTACTAGTTTCGAGCTTGGAAAATGATCCAAGGAGCATCATGAATAAATATGGAGCATAAATTAATCACCAATAAACTATCACATTTATCCATTAAAAAATGCACCACCTACTTGATTTAAAAAGGTCACAACAGTCAAGGATTATAACTTGGTTGCTACAAAATAAATATCAGTCAATGCATTGATTAGACTTGACATTGGTGGCATCCATCATCCCTCAAGTACATATATGCTATTCTCATCTTTCATGAGCCTAAACATTAAATGCATGGTTGTCAAGCCAATAATGCTTTCCCAAAAATCAATGGCTCCTAAAATTTAAATATGATGATAAAACAACTATGTGCGATAGCATTTAAAGACAAGACTACAAAATAATAACAAAAAAGATACTCCTCATGCATCTCAAACTTGTGGTACCAAGACAATAATGGATATTGAACCCTAAGTATATCAGACAATCATAGCATAAATCATGACAACTGACAAATGCAACAATTAAGGGATTGAAGGAAGGGCATTGTCTCTATTAGCAATGTATTGAAATAAAGAATTAATATCCAGGTTTCCAATATTTACAAGAAATAAAAGTTCCTACCATGCATATTGATAGAGTCAGTACCAAGAGGATCGTAGATAAGAGGAGAATGACTTGGCATAGATAGATATTGTACTTTATAAAGGATGATACACAAAGAAATTGTTGCACGAGATGGAAGGAAACTCGACAAGCAACAACTGGGAGGATAATTGGAAAGAAAAAAAATGCTCCTAGTTGGAAATAAAATCTTGAAATAAAAGAATAATAAAGTGACCTTTCACTAAGGGTAATAGTGGCTAGTTAAGGAGCATCCAACCATTTATAGCATCAACATTCACTATGTCTTTTCTCAATAAAATGATAAATCTGTAAATTATAATGTGGGTTATGAATTTGTGGCAAGTCATGGAAGATCTTGGATGATATGTGAATTAACATGATCTTGATAGGAAGATAAGATCAAGAGGTTGGAGAAAATTATTAGTATTCAATGAGATTTTTGTGACGTAATCAAATACCAACTTGTAGTGCTCAATAGAGGTCCTGGGCATTGCATGATAATGGATTTTGTATGATATGGTTCTCTAAAATGTACATATGGAGATGAAGTAAATATTTGAATGATGACTGTATAAGAAAAATTATCAATTCTTTTAATTTCCATATATAATAAACAATAGATACTATGTTGATTAGAAATTAATATACAAGATCAATCAATGGGGTAGGTTAAGTTGTATCATGAAAAAGGGCTTGTCCATGCATAGAACAAATGGAACAATTATTGAAACCTATGAAGATATATTTATAGTTATCGAATGTCAGATCAACCAAAAAGGATGTCTATATTTGCAACACAAAAGTGCTGACTTGGGATGAGTCTAAAAAGTGGCTTCAATCAAGAAACATTTCTTTATCAAGCATATGAATTAGATGAGAGATCTATCTTTTAATACCATGAGATGTGTTCATACAAGATATAAGAAGGCATTACAATCTAAAAGGATGGAAATTATTGGAGGCACGACACATTATACTCTAGAAAGTGAACATGAAATTCATAATATGAGCACTTATTTAAAATTGGAATTTGAACTATAACATATTTGCCAAATTCATTAATATTTCATGATGCAAAATTATCATACTTGAATATGATGCAAAATTGTTTGATGATATAAGAATGGGAACTTCACATTGTTGGGGGGGGGGGGGGGGGGGGGATGATAAACAATGTTTCATTCCCACTTAAACCATCTTTAGAAGGGAAATGTTCAGAAATGTATTTCTTATCTTTGAGTTTGCATTTATCTACTCATTAAAATCTCTCTGTCATTTGTATTTTTTACATGCACTATATGAGTTATCATCCTTGATCTTTTCCTTTGTATCTGAAGTTCATCTTGCAGGAAAAGAGGCATTTTTATGATAGTAGCTTCAAAGAAGTTGTGACCAGGCTAGATAAAGTGAGACTCATGAAGCTAATATGTTTTTGATGATTGAGATTTGAGTATCCTTTCATATCAAGAAGGGCATCGATACTTTAAAGACAACCTTCTACAAGGAGCTCCAAAAATTAATACTTAGAGGGAGCTTGAGGAAACCTTGAAAGAGAGGGAGCAGATAGAGGATGTAGGTTACTCCCTGAAGATTTAGTGATATCAATCACCTATTAGTGATATAATCAACTGTCAGTAATATCGATCACATTGATTTAGAGGGAGTAAACTAATGTTGTGATGGAATCTTTAGTAATCGATAAATTTTAACAATCAAGAGGATTATAATTCATGCAACTATGTGAATTTGATGATTGAGTGAGACTCTTGAAGAAAATATCCTTGATGATTGAGATTATGAGATCATTAGGGAGTATGAAACTTCTTCTAAGGAAATGTAGGAACTTAGAAGTTTGATACTCAAAAGGAGTTTATAAATACATGTGGGTGATTGCATGATGTGATGGGCCTACTCCTATGTATAGGAAGTGATGAATTATCACTAGAAAATCAAACAATTGATTCAGAGTGAGTTTTACAATGCATCCTTGGGTAAAGAGAATTTATGAGGAAATAACTAGAGGACCTAACTTCTCTAGATCGATGTTTAGAGGGAGAAATTTTGAGATACAATCCCTTGTGGATGTTATCTTCTCTATGAGAGATAAAATTGAGGTGAAAGCCTTTGCACTACCCTTTGACTTGGTTCATGGTGATTATTGTGTCACATATGATATGTAATGAAAGGTGACGATTTTTCATGGACATATTCATTAGAAGGAAATTATTTACAAGGTGACGATCTTGTAAATAATAGACCTGAGTGTATTATGGGCATCTCTAGAAATTGCTTAAGTGCAAGTAGAGATTATATGAGCCAACTCTAGACATTGCTTAAGTGCAAGTAGAGACTATGTGTGCTATCTCTAGACATTGCTTAAGTGCAAATAGAGATTATTTTTGGGCTTCTCTAGACATTGCTTAAGTGCAAGTAGAGATTATTTCTGGGCTTCTCTAGACATTTCTTAAGTGCAAGTAGAGATTATTTCTGGGCTTCTCTAGACATTTCTTAAGTACAAGTAGAGATTATTTCTGGGCTTCTCTAGACATTGCTTAAGTGCAAGTAGAGATTATTCAGGGATTCTCTAGACATTTCTTAAGTGCAAGTAGAGATTATATGTGCTATCTCTAGACATTGCTTAAGTGCAAGTAGAGACTATGTGTGCTATCTCTAGACATTGCTTAAGTGCAAGTAGAGACTATGTTTGCTATCTCTAGACATTGCTTAAGTGCAAGTAGAGATCATTTACTATTTATGCAGTATTGCTTATTTGATGAATCTGATTAATGTTTTGCTTCTCCCTTGCTAAAGAGGGAGTGTTAATGTTTATTGTCAGAAGAAGCAAAACATGAATCTTCTATACTGCCACTATTTGCAATACATCTCAAAGATATAAGCATCTATATTTTCTCACTGATATCTACTATACATTACAGAGATATAAAAATGCTACCATTGTCTGATATGCATCACAAAGACATATGCATACATACATATATTGATATTGATGTATGCATACATATACGTATGCATATATCTCTATCATGCATATGAAATATTGACAGTAAAATGTGCATGATATTGACCAATTTATATTGGTCGGGCTTCATATTATGAGTGACAGATTCTATTACTTGTGTTGGGTTTCATACTCGTGCCTTGGCTTTGTTATGATCATTGGGCCCTTGTGTTCTTATCAAGTGATGGTATATAAAACTAATACTGGATAGTTATAATGTTAACTAACATGCCTCCGAAGAGGCATGTCCCTACATGGCTTTTGGGCCACATAGGGACATGATTCTTCAGAGTCATGTCTATCTCCATTTATATATATGTGCTCATTCTAACTGTAGAGAAAAGTATCGATAAAAGACATATAAGTATCTGCGGATAAGTATCAATATTATTTATTGTTATCACCTTCACTTGTGTTATATAGTGATCGGGAGTGTTTGCCATTGCTAAAGAAGGAAGAACTGATAAAGGTTTGCTGCAAGTCACTATATAGATAAGTACTTATTTTCTACATAGTTTGAATCATAATTTATATACAAGCATTTTGTAGTTGTTTGTCTATCAGAGATCCACTATTCTAAAAAAAAATCACTTCTATCTATATTGTTTTAAGTATTTTTGCTACTAAGGTTTGCATTTAGAGTAGTTTGATGTTAAAATAGCCTTCCTTCATGGTGATTTGGATGAAGAGATATATATGGCTCAACCACAAGGATTTGAGGTCAAAGGTAAGGAGAACTTAGTGTGCAAATTGAAAAAAAGTTTATATGGCTTGAAGCAAGAACCTTGGCAATTGTATCTAAAATTTGACAGTTTTATGCATGAGCATGGTTACAGTAGGTGTCATTTAGATCATTGTGTCTACTTTAAGAAGTTGGATGATGATAACTACATTATTTTATGTTTATATGTTGATGATATGCTTGTAGTTGGGTCTAACATGGATCACACATGCATTTGCTATGAAGGATTTGGGGGCAGCAAAAAAAATCCTTGGTATGAAGATTTGTAGAGATAGGAAGAACAAGAAATTGATGCTATGTCAGGCTGATTATGTCGAGAAGGTGTTGCAATGTTTCTCTATGGAGAATGCTAAAGCTGTTAGCACACCTTTACATGGTCATTTGAAGTTGACTAAGGAGATGTGTCCCAAGACACAAGAAGAGGAGGATAAGATGTCCAAGGTACCCTATGCTTCAGCTGTAGGAAGCTTGATGTATGCTATGGTATGTACTAGGCTAGATATTTCACATGTAGTGGGAGTCATTAGGAGGTATATGAGTCATCTAGGAATTGAGCATTGGAATGCAGTCAAATGGATTCTCAGATATTTGTAAGGAACATCCAATAAGTGTTTACATTTTGGGTGCTCTTCTACTAATTTATAGGGCTATGTTGACTTAGATTTGGTAGGGGATATTGATACTAGGTGGAGTACTATAGGTTGTCTTTACTATTGGTGGGTAGCTGTGAGCTGGGTTTCTAGGTTACAGAAGGTTAATGCTTTATCCACTACAGAGTTAGATTATGTTGTTGCTATAGAGGCAACCAAGGAGATGATATGACTTTAGTTCTTATTGGAAGAACTTGGACACCTTCAGAGGGATAATTATTTGTTTACAGATAGTCAAAGTGCCATTCATCTTGCAAAGAATTTAGCTTTGCATTCAAAGACAAAATACATATAATTCCAGTACCATTTCATTTGATCTTTTTTGGAGGATGGATAGTTAAAGTTGGACAAGATACATACAGATGACAATCTAGTAGATATGTTTACAAAGGTAGTAACAAGGGAGAAGTTGAACTTTGCTTCAACTTTGGTTGGTCTTCTAGACTGAACATGATTACAAGAACAATAGAGTCTAGTGTGGTTTGATCTAGTGGGAGCCCCATGTTGTAGTGGTATTGCTATAGGATTAATCTCCAAGTGGGAGATTGTTGACTAGTGTGGAGTCTGATTAGTCCCCAGGTGGAAGATTGTTAGTTTGTGGTGATTAATCAGGGTAGTACTGTACATACTTCATAAATTCTTTGAAATTTTTTTGGGCCGTGGCTTACATATGGCCAACATTTTGTAACCCTAAAGTGGCATAAAAATACTTTAATAAAAGGGCTTAGGGTTAGGGATTGTTTTAGTGTGGTGATGCAAAATTGGTTCTTACAGTAATATTGAGCTATAAGGGATTATGGATTGTAATAAGGTTGTAATCATTGGATTGTAATAATATCAGGCTTGTTGTTTGGTGGACGTAGCCCAGGGATTGGGTGAACTATGTTAAATCTTGATGTCTTTTATTTTTATTTTTATGTGTTCTATTATTTTCTATTATTGGTTATATTTGCATGTAATTGTTATTTCTATCCATGGTTGAATCGTATCAATTGCCACAAGTGCAACAAACAAGGTCATTAGGCACATAAATGTAGAACTATGACCATGCACACACAAATATTTGAAGGATATTGTTATAAATAATGTAGTGCAAGGTAGGATAATTCCTAGAGGAGATGTCCTAGCCCCCAGCTATATAACCACATAGTGAAAACACAACAACAAGAAATAATGATGAAAGATCTGATACCAAATTACAATAATTCATTGATAGAATATAACTGATTACATGCAATGTGCTGGGCTATAAGATCTTCTTGGTTATGGCCAATAAAAAGTAAGTAATAGTTCTACAAGATCCCTCAAGATCCAAATCAAACCCTAGCTAGTCTAGATCCACATTCTAGTAGAATCCCCCAAGGAAGATCTCAACTTGTGCTCGCAAGCCCACTAAGAAATCTCCTTGTTTTCCAAGCTGCAGCTATTAGCTCTTCTCCACTTCATCCAAGATCCAAGTGTAAATTGCCTCACATTTGGTGCTTTTTCCACACATTCAAAACTCCATCACAATCCTACTATAAACTGCCTCACATTCAGCTCTCTATTCACAGACTTACGAAAAAATTGCTCTTCAGTTACCTCCTCTTCTACAAGATGGATGAATAATGACTAATGACATCCCCTCAACCCCTAATTATACCAATCTAAGTCACAAGTTGGCCTAGAAGACAAATTAAATACAAATACATAAATTAAATGCCACAAGTCAGCCTGCAACAATAATTAAATGCCCAAAATTTATATCCAAGTAAAATCACGATATCTCCTAGATCCAAATGAATTGGAACTCATGCTTCAAACTGTAGTTAGAAATCTAGGTCCTCTAGAACCTCTAAAATTTTCATTATCTAACTCATTGTGGAAAATTAGTTACACAGCCTACAACAAGTGCCAAATTCTTAAGCAAGGGTGAGCTCCATAGACCATGTTGAGCAACCAAAGACCATGCCAAGCTCCAAAGACTAGGCCAAGCTCCATAGACCATGCTTAGTAACCAAAGAAAATTCCAAGCTCCAAGACCATGCCAAACTCCAAATACCATGCCAAGTCCCATAGATTATGCCAAGCAACCAAAGCATGCCAAGCACCAGTCCTTCTTTGATCGAGTACCAGTCCAAGCACCCACCAAAGCAACTATTGAGCCTCCTTCCATGAACTCCAAAGTAGTCACTAACCAAACCCAAGATCCTCTTGCATCAAACTCCCTAGGTTAATAGAAAAGTGTGTCCCACACTTTTATGCCCAAAGGAAGAGCAACAACCATCTTCATCTTCACCAAAGGCTTCCACTCCAACAGGGACAAGAAAACCAATCTACACATCCCATATTTGCATCATGCTATCAAACACTAGAATCTCAACCATCCAATTAGCATGCTCACACCCAAGAAAAAATTGAACACAATGCTTCATCAAAAAACCCTCATCCACATCAGCAACTAGTGAATCCACACTAGTAACAATAAACTCCACATCAACAACAACAAGTTCCATATCAATAGCAGTATGTAGAAATTCATCAACACATGCCAAACTCACCACACTAGCAATCTCATTATTTACAATAAGATGCTTTGCAATACACAACTCATCACCAAAAATAACCAAATTATCCATGACCAAGTGCTCTACAATTCCCATGTTAGATTCAGCCAACTGATCATGAAAACTAACCTCTGTGCCATCATCAACAAGGCTAGGAATATCTTTAGCAACGATCTCTAGCTGCTCTACAAGTTTTTTTATCAAACTCCACAATCTGATCAACAAAACCAACCTCTTCCACCTCGACCTTGCTATGCCATCTTCTCTCACAAACAAGTCTCTTAACTGGCCAAACAACTCTATTCTAGATCAGTAGACTCCAACTCCACAAACATCTACATAATTCCTTCTCACTGAAATGTCCCTTTTCTGATTTTTCATGATATTTCCAACCTCTAATCAGATCTTTAAAATCAAACAACTGCTATCACAAAGATCCACCAAATTCCTTAAGAAACCCCAAATCAGGTATGTTGAAAATAGTGCTAAAAGCTTCACAACTTCACAAATTATTAATGAATCTGAAAATGGAAATTTTTACAGAACTTTCAGCAGCATAACAGCCTACAAATTGATATTTCCAGATCCGTATAGCCTTTACACAACAGCTCGAAAATGTAGGACTAAAACTATGCTCATCGGGCTCCCGAAATAGCACAAAATATGCTCGGAAACACCACAAGAACACTAATAATCTATCTCAGAAGTTTAATCACGTCCCAATATATATATTCAGCTCTATTTTAACAGCTTAAAGTATAAAATACAGCAGCAACCAAAACTGATATGAAATACTCAACCGGAAACACCAAACTCTTACAAAAATACACCCGGAAACTCACAAATCTGCACTGTTCAGCACAAAGGCAAACTCTGTATGAGCATGCACATGGAATGGCTTCAAACTCCCATCCTTAGCCTTCCTGGAAACTTGCAAACTCCCGTTCTTGGGTCTCCCTGGAAACCTGCAAACTCCCGTTCTTGGGTCTCCTTCTCCACAGGTTTGGCAGCCTCTGAAGAATAACAAAGAATGAGTGAAAATCAAGTCTGGAATCCCCCCCAAAATGCCTCCAAACCTCTTTAAAAAGGGCATAACTGTAACTCACGTCCAAGAGAGGTTAATGAAACATATTTTAATAATAATTATCATTTATTAGTCCAACGGTTTCCAAAGATTAACTCCCTTTTTCCGAAACTTCACTTTCTTGGGCCTGCCTGTCTTAGCAAAGATTATTATTTTTTAATTATTTGAAAAGGGGACATGACAAGTCCTCCCCTCCCAAACATTGCTTGTCCTCAAGCAATGGCTGAACAATAAACCAATCAATCCTCCTGGATCCCAAATGTAGTCATGAACTATACTACTACCAATTAACACAGACTCCTGCAAGATCCTCTGCAATATGACCAAGAGGAATCCATAATCAAACTGGCAATTATAGCTCAACCAAACTCCAAAATCACCATTACCACAGTCAAAAACCCATGAGACACAAACTCTTAGAATATCAAAACCCAAGTAAAGTGGACTACCAACATAGTAAATACCATCAATGCATTCCACTGGCCTATATGGAATGTACAATCCAACTCTGCAACAATGGTGAATGCTCTCAAATGAAACTATACCAAGTATGGAGAATCCACACACTATACAACTCCTGTAGTCAACACAACTCTGTAGATCATTGGCCACTGTCTCATAACCATAACTCCCATGCACCCCTGATGGTGAAAAGCCATCACAAGATAAACAACAAGAAATGGAACCCAAACCAAATTTTCCTGCCATCAACTCCTCCGCATAAGGATCAATTGTTAACTGATGTACATACCTTGCAATATAATGTTGATTAAAAAAACCAACCTCAGTCAACAACTCACCATGAACAAGTGATACAACCCACTGTGACTGATCACTAGCTAAGTCAGGAGATGTCATAGCCAAAGGAGTAGAATCAATAACAACACTTGCTGAAGCATCACTCCAAAACTCCTGCTCTAAGTCATGTATTATCAAGCTATCAACTTCAAAACCTGTCGCCATGTCATGCCCATCACAACTCTCATCTCGAGGCATCAAACTATTCCATAATTGATGATAAGCACTAGGAACCAAAGTACATCTCTGTATCATAATCTCATCAACGTGGTCATCAAAGGTAAATTGATGAGCGTACCTCACAGTGTAATGCCGATAGAATGCACCAATCTCAGTCAGTGGCTCAGACTGTAATCCAGATGAAACTAACTGCAATTGATCATCAACCATGTTGGAACTGACTACTACCTCCAAAGATATCACCAAGGGAGTAGTATTACTATCAGGAACCATGCCAACTGTCGACTCACCAACATCACACATGACCTTTGATACATCTCTAGTCTCTGTGCCTTCAGTACTAGAGGCCACCACCCTGTCAGGCATACAATAATCTGCTACAATACCCAACTCAACTAAACCTGACTCTAGTGGGAATGAACCTGATATGCCAATGTTAGTATCAAGGATGGATGCATCCCCATCTCCATTGTCTCTGACAATCTCAGTCATGGACATCCTCGAATCACCAAACACCATAGCTTGTGACTGTATAGAATCAGATAAAGACTGTAGTCGCTCTAACTCCATGGTCACCTTAGCCAAATGAAACTGTGACTCTTTGAAAGCCAACTGTGTACTCTCAAGAATCTCAAAAGTCACCTCAAGCTGCTCAGTAAGCTCACTCACCTCATCTTCCTTGGCCAACAATGCATCATATGTTGTACTACCCCACTCCATAAGATAATCTCTATCAGCTACCAACTGCATATAATTCTGTCTCAAAATCTGAATAGCCTCCCATAAAGAGTGGATCTCTGTCAAGGAAAGATAACTTCCTTCCTGCTCATCACTAGTAGGAGAACCCCATCCATAAACTGCTAATAATTGACGAGCAGCATCAAAATGTTGGCAAGTGATAGCAATGTCTCGGTCACTAACTCTCAACTGATTAGACACATGATGGCATTGGCTTGACTGTCTCCTACAAACCTCCTTTGATGCACTGTCTAAAGGAGTATCCTCAAAGTTACTAGTCTCTAGAGTATTACCATCCATGTCCTGTGAATCAACTCTAAAGCTCATATCAACATACAGAGTATCAAAATTTGTAGCACTGCTGTCCAACTCCTCTGTACCCAAAGAAACTAAGTCTTCAAAATTGCCCACTACATCCTCCTGGATGTCATCGATGCCAATATGATCCTGGGACTCATCTGTACACACTGCCAAATATGAAAGACCATCAACACATTCCAGCAAGTATGGTCGACTGGATATATGAACAAAGCCCAACACCGGTGTATAAAAACTAATACCAACATCAGACAAGATACTAGCACAAGAAAAGACAACACCATGTAATCTGCTAATCAAATCCATGATAGCACCCAAACAAACACTGCGACCAAAAAGTGTTAAAGATCTCCAGTCAACTGAATCCCAAACACCAATATAACAATCTCGTGTCCATATCCGTAAACTAGAATCAACTGGTAACTCAAGCAAACTCCTCACCTGAGTAATATGACCAATACCAACTAACTCCACATACCTGTCATGATAAGGTAATGAAGTCACAATACTATCTTCACTCACCTTCAGCTGGCGGGATAAATCATGTGAAGTATTACCTGCCTCAACCTCATGTGATGAAGCATCTAACTGCGCCTGGTACTCTTTCTCAGCAAATTCATGAATGCTCAATGTCTGCTCATCTCTACTAGGTATCTCACCATCCTGCACAACAACATCCTCATAATAATCATCTGAACCCACTACACTGTAGTCACTGCCTGTTGTAACTATACCATCCTGAATACCTGTGGCATCACCCTTTGACAACCTGTAAACAATTGTCTCAATTTGAGTATCAAGTTGACTGTTACTATCAATCTGTGTAATATCCTTTCCCACCACCTCCTGTGGCAAAGTAGAATCTGAGACCACTACCTGACTATCAGCTAGTTTCTCAAACTCCTCATGCAAGTTCTTGGGAATTGTGTCATCTGTCCTGTGAGAAAATCTGCCAAATAGAAATCCAGTCAACTTATCCACCTTAGCTGGGTCAGATAACATGTCATTTATACGGTGGTGCTCAACCAACTGTTTAGACATGTCATGGCTTATTTTCATAAGTTTATCTCGAATGTCTAAATAACCATCCTTTCTACTATTTTGACTCTGGCTATCAATTGTCCAAGATCGTTCCCTCTGAGACTCTGTACTATACCTGTCCATTCTGGATAAAGTAGAGTGTAACCCCAATAGGATATAACTTCTTCAAGCACCAAGAACTAACATGCAAATGATTAGAAGTAGCATGCAACCATAGATTTGGACATGCAACTGATTAGAAGCAACATGCAACCACCAAATTATGACATGCAAGATCTGGGTAGTTGTCAAAATTGACATGCAAACTTCTACAACCGCCAAATTCACCAAGAACTAATAGGAAAATGATTAGAAGTAGCATGAAACCATAGATTTGGACATGCAACTGATTAGGAGCAACATGCAACCACCAAATTATGACATGCAAGATCTGGGTAGTTGTCAAAACTAACATGGAAGATCTGGGTACTTGTCAAAACTGAAATGCAAACTTCTACAACCACCAAATTCACCAAGAACTAACATGAAAATGATTAGAAGTAGCATGCAACCATAAATTTTTACATGCAGCTGATTAGAAGCAACATGCAATCATAAATTATGACATGCAAGATTTGGGTAGTTCTCAAAACTGAAATGCAATATCTGGGTAGTTGTCAAAACTGACCTGCAACTTCTACAAACCCTCAGGCTGGCAAGATCATGGCTCTGATACCACTGAAATGTCCCTTTTCTGATTTTTCATGATATTTTCAACCTCTAATCAGATCTTTAAAATCAAACAACTGCTATCACAAAGATCCACCAAATTCCTTAAGAAACCCCAAATCGGGTATGTTGAAAATAGTGCTAAAAGCTTCACAACTTCACAAATTATTAATGAATCTGAAAATGGAAATTTTTACAGAACTTTCAGCAGCATAACAGCCTACAAATTGATATTTCCAGATCCGTATAGCCTTTACACAACAGCTCGAAAATGTAGGACCAAAACTATGCTCATCGGGCTCCCGAAATAGCACAAAATATGCTCGGAAACACCACAAGAACACTAATAATCTATCTCAGAAGTTTAATCACGTCCCAATATATATATTCAGCTCTATTTTAACAGCTTAAAGTATAAAATACAGCAGCAACCAAAACTGATATGAAATACTCAACCGGAAACACCAAACTCTTACAAAAATACACCCGGAAACTCACAAATCTGCACTGTTCAGCACAAAGGCAAACTCTGTATGAGCATGCACATGGAATGGCTTCAAACTCCCGTCCTTAGCCTTCCTAGAAACCTGCAAACTCCCGTTCTTGGGTCTCCCTGGAAACCTGCAAACTCCCGTTCTTGGGTCTCCTTCTCCACAGGTTTGGCAGCCTCTGAAGAATAACAAAGAATGAGTGAAAATCAAGTCTGGAATCCCCCCCAAAATGCCTCCAAACCTCTTTAAAAAGGGCATAACTGTAACTCACGTCCAAGAGAGGTTAATGAAACATATTTTAATAATAATTATCATTTATTAGTCCAACGGTTTCCAAAGATTAACTCCCTTTTTCCGAAACTTCACTTTCTTGGGCCTGCCTGTCTTAGCAAAGATTATTATTTTTTAATTATTTGAAAAGGGGACATGACACTCACCCTATCCTTAACTCGATTAGCCAAGATAGCTTCAAATTGAGCAGACATCTTAGAAAACCTTCTCTCCACCACATCACAAAGATTCACAATCATCTCAAGGTCTAATTATTTCAGAGCCATCTCCCAAGATCTTTGTAAACCCTCTACAAGAAATCCTTCCCACACTCCTTGTGAAAACCTTGAATTGCTTACAAGTCAAATCGCAACCTACCACCTCGCATGAGCAATTAGGAACCACATCACAAGTCTAGGACCATGAATCTGCAATCCACAAACTCTCTAAAATCATGCCTCAACAAGATTAGACTTCCATCTTCACATCCATCAATCCATCTATAAGCCCTCTGTAATTAAAAGATAGAACCACGATCTACCACCTCACAACCAAGAGATTTAGGACTCCAAAAAGAACAATACACCACTAGATCAAGATCTACTTCTCCACCCAAGTCCTGGTGCAAACTACCTGAACTTTGGTGATCTATCTACACACTCAGGAACAACCTTCTCTTTGATACCATCTGATACAATGAAAGGTGAGAGAATCCCTAGAGGAGATGTCCTATCCCCTAGCTATATAACCACACAATGAAAACAAAACAACAAGAAACAATAATGAAAGATCTGATACCAAATTACAATAATTCATACATAGAATATAACTGATTACATGCAATGTGATGAGCTATAAGGCCTTCCCAGTTATGGCCAATATAAAACAAGTAATAGTTCTGCAAGATCCCTCAAGATCCAAATCAAACCCTAGCTAGTCAAGACCACATTCTAGTAGAATCCCCCAAGGAAGATCTCAACTTGTGCTCGCAAGCCCACCAAGTAATCTCCTTGTTTTCCAAGCCGCATCTACTAGCTCTACTCCACTTTATCCAAGATCCAAGTGTAAAATGCCTCACATTCAACACTCTATCCACACATTCACAACTCCATTACAATCTTGTTGTAAACTACCTCACATTCGATGCTCTATTCATAGACTTTGGAAAAACTCGCTCTTCAGCTACGTCCTCTTCTACAAGATGGATGAATAATGACTAATGACTTCCCCCCAACCCCTACTTATACCAATATAAGCCACAAGTTGGCCTAGAATACAAATTAAATACAAATACATAAATTAAATGCCACAAGTCGGCATGCAACAACAATTAAATGCCCAAAATTGATATCCAAGTAAAATCATGATATCTCCTAGCTCTGAATGAATTAGAACTTGTACTTTGAACCATAGGTAGATATCTAGGTCCTCTACAATCTCTTAAATTTTCATCCTCTAACTCATTGTGGAAAATTAGTTACACATCCTACAACAAGCACCAAATTCCTAAGCAAGGCTAAGCTCCATAGACCATGCTGACCAACTAAAGAAAATGCCAAGCTCCAAGACCATGCCAAGCTCCAAATACTAGGTTGAGATCCATAGACCATGCCAAGAAACCAAAGACCATGCTAAGCTCAAAGACCATGCTGATCTCCAAAGAGCATGCTGAGTCCCATAGCCTATGCCGAGCAACCAAACTATGCCGAGCTCCAAAGCATGCCGAGAACTAGTCCTTCTTTGACTGAGTACCAGTCCAAGGACCCACCAAAGAAATTACCAAGCCTCCTCCCATGAACTCCAAGGTATTCACTAACCAAACCCAAGATTCTCCTACATCAACAACTGTCAGAAGTATGGACATAGAGCTTTTGAGTGTAGATCCAAATCCATGTGATCGTCAAATAGACAAACAAAGGTAAGGAAAAATGACAACTCTTATAATTGGGATTATAATACAAGATATATTTGTCATTATTTTCAAGAGTATGGACATGTTCCTGAGAATTTTATTAGAACACACTTCAGAAGTGACTACAAAAGGTGGTTGAGTCAAACCACATATTTTAGTTTTTTGAAGACTGGTCATATCAACAGATATTGCCCAACAAGGTCAAAGGCACCAAGTTGTGAGTTTGATGAAGGCAAAGGCAAGGACGATATTGAAAATTTCAGAAATGAAATAAACAATACATGGAAGAAAAAGGATGGTTACAACACATCAAATGGAGAAGGGATCACTTCACTTAATGGATCAGGTGATCACACCTCATCAAACTAAGCAATCAAAAGGTATGTGGGACTAATATTTAAAAGTTATATCATACATAAGTTCCAAAGAATTTAGTACTTAAAATATTACATAAGCATGAACAAATATTCAAGATGTTATTAAGAATCTAAGAAAAATCTTTTAGTTTTTCATGTTACTACCGAGCATGAAAAGTTTCTTGTGATTTTCGAGTGGAATTATAGAGAATGTTGAGCTCATAATGGTTGCCTAACAAATGAAATTCTAATGGATGTCAAGTGAGCCTAAAATTGGTTGATTTTGAGCTTACAACTATGTAAACACTTAGCATTAATTGTAGTACTCCAAAGGGTATTTGATCAATTTTTAGCTCATTTCAAATCATTTCAAAATTGAGAAAGAACAAGAAGAGAAAGAGGTGATCTAGAAATTCATCCAAAGAAATTGCAGAAGATTTGAGCAATAATTCAACACCATTTTGTTAGATCTTGCAAGGTATTTACCAAGTGCTAAGTTACACTATTTATATTTTCATAAACCCTAGTTTCACAAAATGGCATCTAGTTCAAAGGGTGTAGAGAGTAAGGAAGTTTTGAATGTTCAACTAGTTAGTAATGAGGTCAAACAATTGATTTTTAATTCCATACCTAATATTGCATATAAAAAAGACCCCTTCGATGTGTTATCCATGATACCATCAAAAGTTTTAATGGTTCAAGATGTTAGGAAGTGTTACAACTATAAGATTGGAAGTATTGGAGATATGGAGATCAAGCAAGCATATGATAAACTTTGTGAGAATGGTGTGTTAAGGAAGAATTTAAAATTTTGGAAAAGTAAGGGTTAACTCATGCCCTAGATTTCCCAAATGTATTCAAAACTGAATGGATAAGAGTTGTATTGAGTAGAATTCATAATAGTTCACTTTGGTTAGACAATGGGCCTATCAAAATAACCAAAAGGATAATCAATAGGGTAATAGGGTATCCAACCCTAGATCGACCTAAGACTTTGAGGAGTGATTCAAAAGAGGTCATTGAAAAGAATATAGGAACATCATGTGATAAGAGATGAATGATAATTGACACTTTCATAGATCCATTGATAAATTTTGTAGTAGGGGTGATTTCACACAAGTTTTACCAATCAAGTAGGTTAAACAATGTGCCCTATATTGTAGTAGATGTTGGTTATAAGATTGTTAAGAAAGATCACACATATGATCTTGTTGAGCTATAATTACAACAATTGATTGAGAACCTAGGAGCAATAAGGAAGGAAAAACGTGCTTGGTACAAATTTGGTTCTACTTTGTTATGCATTTTCTTTTATGTTCAAAACACATTCCCTACATTTGGCACTATGGGATGGAAAACAAACAGGTCAGTAGCAGTACAAATAGGTGAGTTCATTGAACAATTGGGTGAGAACTTTGAGTTAGTTATGTTAATTTGAGGACTTTAAGTAGTCTATGAAGAAAAGATTAAGAATTCTAGTATCACTAGTGGAAAAACATTATGATGATGTTTGTTTTTGGTTGATGCTGACTATACATTTGTTAAAGTAGCAACTATAAGGGTAAGATTGCTAAGACCATTAGGATATGAAATAAATGTGCGTGAGGCCTCTACAACTATTACAACTTTACTGGTAGAAGCTATTGTTAAAGATGCCAAAGCACTTGGAAATTATGAGATGGCTAAATACAAGATTACCATGGAATTGAAGACTACCTCTATCATAAAGAAGAAGGAGAAGTTGATAAAGAAGTTAAAAGCTATATTTGGTGAAGGTGTCAAGAAGGAAGAGGATGAAGGGGAAGAGGTGTTGGATATAATTGTCTAATTGTGTGTTGTCTTTGATGTCACACAAATTTCATATCAGTTGCTAGTTAGTGCTTATTGAGCTCACTTGGTCAGCAAGATGATGTTCCTTGTCTACCGAGCATTCTTGAAGTTTACCCTGTGAAGTCAATGTCTATCGAGCTCACTTGGGCATAGAAGGAAATTATGGCAGAAAATAGTGTAAACCAAGTTCTCATGGTTAAAAAAGGAAAGTTGGACAGAGTTAGTGCTAACCGAGTTCACTCGATTACCAAAGGATTTTTGCAAGTTCGCAATGTTAATCAAGCTTCTATTGGTTAACACAGGAAATCATCTCAGAACCAGTGTTTAATGAGCAGGGTTAGCTAATAAAGGATTTTGTTGTCTTGGCATGAGAAGATTAATTATTTTAAGTATTGGTTCTAGCCGACTATGGTAATGACCAGTGGTCATTCTAATTTGTATTGAGCCAACTTGACAATCTAGAAGGTATAAATAAAAGGTCAAGATGAGATTTCTAATGTGTGTGCAAGTGTGTTGATTGAATTAAGAAGGAAAGAGTGAGAATGAACTTGAAGGATAAGTTGGTATCCTTGTGGAGTACAAAAGTAATATTTGATCAAGAAGGATCAAATTTTAAGCAAAACAAAGATCTGGATTCAGCAATTCAATTGCATCACAATCAGGTCATTTCATTGTTACTCTTTAACCATTGTAGCAGTGATCTAAAATCTCTTAACAAAGTTGGTTTAACAACTAGTTGTAAATCCTCTAACAAGGTGATAGTTCCATTGAATTATTTTAAGGCCTCTCACAAGGCCACTCCTAATACGGTGATTAAATCCTCTAACAAGGTCACACCTAACAATGTGTTTTGTAACCTTTAACAAGGTTGGCTCCTAATAGAGCTCACTTCATAAGAGTGAAAAATAGTAACTAGTTAAATTGGTGGTTTTTCCTATATTGGGTTTCCATGTTAAATATGGTGTCTCATGTGTTCATTTCCTTTCTCTCTCATATTTGCAAGATTAATTACTATTAATGTCTTAGGATCTACTAAAAGTAATTCACACTTTGCATTTACCGAGTTACACCATTTTTTGTGTTTTTATTGAGTAATAGCAACAATCAATTTTCTTAGTCTAAATTTTATTGTTGACATATAAGGGATCTGAGATTTATTTTACTGGTAACTAATTCACCCCCCTCTTAGTTACTCCTATATTTCCAACAATTGGTATCAAAGTGTTTGGTGCTTGCAACAAAGGTTTCAAGGACCTAAGCTAAAGATCACTATGTCTTATAAGAGAGAGATTCCAAAGCTAAACAAAGACAATTTTTCAACATGGCAAGGACTTATGAGACTTCATCTGGCCACCATTAGTAATTCAAGCTACAAATACCTTGATGAAGAATATAAAACTCCTACTGGTAAATTATCTATTGAAGATCTTGTTGAGAAAAAGAACCATAACATCATGATGATTGATATTGCATCTAATCTCACCTATGATGAATTTGATGAGATCAAAGACTATAAAACTACTTTTGATATGTGGAACAAGCTAAATGACATCTATGGTGGTGATGACAATGTAAGGAGAGCCAAAGCAGAAAGCCTTAGAGGAAAATTTGATCAGATGAGAATGAGAGAAGATCAAAATGTTGCCAAATATGTGGAAAGAATCAAAGCCAGTGTTAGTGCAATTAGAACATCTGGAGAAGAGATTGTTGGTGCTCAAAATTGGATTCTCATTTTGAGCGTCCATTTAAAATTCTGAGTCAAATTGATCCCTATAAATGCTTTTAACGAGGTTGTACCCAGCTATACCTTTGAACCCCATGAGGTGTTTAATGCTTCTAGCACCTTTCATTTAGTGTGTCTACCTATTCCATGAAGTTAAATTGAGACTCCGAGCCATTTTGTGAAGTCCCATTTTGAGCAATCGTCAAATTTGCATTTTACCCTAAGTGTCAAATAGCGATAGGAGGCTGTGTTTGCCAATGAATATCTCACACCCAGAAATGTTTCATGACTTGCTGCTTTGAGAATGTCTAGTGTCCATACCTAAGAACCTATATTTCAGATTTTGAGTCATTTTCAAATCCGTTTGACTAGGTTTTGAATCCCTCAAAGTTGGTAATTTACTGTTTTCATGCTTATGCACTTTGCACACAATTTTGGGAAGCCCTATTTGGCGTGTTATGACTTTGACCCAGTTGATCAAAATGTGAAAATTCCTTTTCCATTGTATTTTAGAGGTCAGAGACTTGTCATGTTCCAAGTTTCAGCTTATGACGAATCTATTTGATCAGTTTTCAAACACGATTCCAAATGCAATTTTTATCTTTTTACTGGTGTCAACATTTGCAAATTGATTAGGACCCCTGTTCGGGATGTTATAACTCCAAATATATGATAGGTGAAATCAAATGGATTGTACCACTATGTTGTCCTCCAAAAATAATTCAAGCGTGCCAATTTTCAAGTCGTGACAAATCCGTTTGCACACTTTTTGAGGTCAATTCCATTTGCAAAAAATGATTTTATGCCAGTGTTTCTAGTCTACTAATTTCGAGTAGCCTACTTTAATCACTTGCCAAACGTGTCTTGTTATTCATCATGAGCCCAAATCCCAGACTCATAATGTCCTCGTGACATTGAACCAACACCCCAGTTTTTGTTTCCCCAAGTGTCAGTTTGCCTAGTTTTCAAAGCCGATTCCGAACCTAATTTATTGTTTTCTGACATGTTTTCTTGTAGGTAATTCTGAGTAAGCAACTTTGATGGTCAATATCTTTTGACTGGAAATTTGTCATGAAATGAGATCTAACAGGGTAGAAGTATGCAGAGAAAAGATTCAGTGTGTCAGTTTTCAGATCCTGATCAGGTGTTCGGGTTAGTTTTTAAAGGTAGTCAATAGACCTCTTGACATTAGATTCACAGTTGGCAGAAAGTGACAAATTGAGTTTTTAACAATCAATCTATGATCAAAATTGTTTCCAATCAGTCTGAGAAGGTTAGTGGATTAGTTTGAAAGTTTAGTTGTTCGAAAACAAATTTTTTTTTTAGCCGGACCCACTTTGGGGTCTGACTGATTCCTTCAGACAGAGTAAGCCTAAGAATTGAAAATAATGAAGCTAGAGTGAATGCCTCAATTTTCAGAATGATGAAGAAAATTTGTTAACCACAAGGTCTAACACCCATGGTGATGAAAATGACACCCTTAAAATTCAAGCATCAAAGTATGACAATAGAACTGCCATATCAGCAAAGCATGAATTATGTAATGATGAATTACGAAGAAGACTTCTTGATCAGGTACATGATGAAGATTATTTAACTTCTAGAGCCATCATTGTATCACAAAATTCAGAAATTTCTGATGACAAAATGATTGGGAAACCTTCAAATGGATGTGTTTTTTTAAAATGGAGCAAATGCATATAGTCAAAGGTGAATTTGCAGAATAAGACTAGTTAACGCATGTTGTCAATTAAAAGGGGCAAGTGCAATTAAGATAAGGCAGAGAATGTCGATTTAAATCCTCATAGAATGGCCAAGCATCTAAAAGAGCCTTCAGCAATGAAAAAAAAGAGCCTTACATAGTTAAATAAAGGCTTAGCATTGTAAAAGGAAGCAAGGGGCAGAGTTAGTCAAAGAAAGCACTGACCATGTGATGTAGAGAAATAGGGGAGCAACTATGTTTGAAGAACTTCACGCTAAGGGAATAAGCTGTAGATTTGGAAAGAGGCCTGTGCAATCAAAAGATAAAAACATATCTCACTAGAGATCATGAGCAACCCACACATTTAGTAGAGGAAGCTGTCTATGCAAGTAGAATCCCACGCAAGAAAAAACATAGCCAACGCAACAAACAAAGCACCAGTTTCAGGGAAACACTACCAAACAAGTAGTTCCAACAGCCCACACATGACTCCCTGTGAGTTTGATAAGCTTTTGGGTAGAGTTGGGAGGTATTAAAGAGGAGGATACCCCACGTGAAGGCAAAGACAATCCATAACAATCAAAGAACCAGTGCCAAAGAAATGGAAATCAACTCAAGTATTAAAGAGAACTTCACACCATAAGCAAATGAATGCAAGTAGTCTAAGGAGATTTTAACAAAAGAAAACAACAAACTCAGCTAAAGAACAAATGAAGTAGTTCCACGCCAATAAGAAAATAGGACTACACAATGGGCATCAGGCAGCATGCCAAGCAGAAAACACAGTCAATAAATAAGAATCAACGCATTGAGTGAAGCTGTAGGGCAAGAGTTTTTATCCCATATTGATTATGTGGGAGTGTTTTTAACTCTTTAAATACAACTCCAAACAAAAGGTAAGTGTCTTTAAAGACATGACTTTCAAAGGAAGCGCACGGCCACATGGAGGGGCCCACAGGTCTTGAGTCAAACCATTTTGACCCGCAAAATGCTTGACCAAAGCCTAAAAGTGAAAACTAATTTGAAGAAGCTTCTAGTGTTACGCTAACGTATGAGCGGAGGTTGATAAATCGAGGCTTCCCAATGTTATGAAAAAGCAAGTGTCTCGTATGGACGTAAGCAAATTTTTAAAGACCTCTAACGATACGAGTGCTCGTATGGGCATAAAGGAAATTTGCCCCATATGAGCATGAAGGTAAAATGAGAAGGTCCCGATGCTATGAAAAATGATGAAAATGTATGCATGTAAATAAAATTCTTAGGATGCATGGTGATACAGGGAAGCTAATGATATGAATATTAAAAGGATTAATTAATTAAAAAAAAATTTCAAATGGTGATGATAGCTAATCAGATTCTGATAAGTGGCAAGGTGGGTAGAGAAAATAAAGGGAATATAAAATTTAGTGGTGATTTGAATGCATATGAAAAATTTGAATAAATTTTTATGTTTTATATAGTTCAAACTATATAAAATTTTAAATTTTTTGAATTTTAATGCCTGTTCTCTATCCAGACCTGATTTCTCAAATGACCATAACAGGGGCATTTTTTGTTCGAAATATGCCTTATAATATACCGTTGGAACCAAGAGAATCCAAATTTTCTAGATATGGAGTTAGATTATGGACAGGTATTTACCAGTTCAATCTATAATCAATTTTGTGTTTTCCAGGGCCTTCTCAATAAAAAGGACAGAATTCATCATGGAATGTTAGAATCAGTTGGGGAACATATGTTGATGTTTGTTGATGGTTAAAATGAATTATGGAAATGTTTTTACTCTTCTTGAGTTTATTTTTAACCAAAATTTGCCATTCCAAATCAAGCATCAAATCAATTACTTGTTCAATCAGATATTTTAGATGTTTTGTGCTTTTGGAGGCATAACTGATTGAGGATTTGATATGTAAGTTGAGGGGAAAGATTAAAAAGATGTTTTAACCTATTGAGAAGGTTTTCCAGCTAGACAGATGTCATGTTTAGATAAAATTCAAGAATGAACTCTTCTCCTATATCTTTCTCTCTTTCATCTTTTCTAAGGGTTCCATTTTTTTGTGACTGAGAAACCAGTAGGTTCCAGCCTTTGGAGAAAAACCACTCACTGCTGTGACACCTAGTTTTGGTTCCAGTTTTTGATGTGTTCCCATGACTGTGACACCATTCTTCAACATATTCTCTCTTGTATGAACAGTAGTAGGAATGTTAATATAGATAGTTCAGATCTGTTAGATTTTTTTGTGTTTTCATTTCATGCATATGATTGTATAATTTCAAGGAAATAATACAAAGAGCAATAGATGATTGAGTTTCAGTTGAATCTTGTCTTCATTCTCAGTGAGTTGTAATATTTTATGACCTTTGAACAAAGAGCCTAGGTCATAGTTGCAGTCACTTAAGGTTGTATGTTGTTTCATTGTTGCTGATAATTCAAGGAATTGTGTAAATGCTCCATAGAAATCAACAGGGTTATAGATTTATTAAGGAGGATATCAGGTAAGAATGAGAATTAAACTGAACATAGATGTTTATTTAGAAGTTGAATAGATAGATCAGATATCTGAATATATACATAAATATCAGATATCCATATGCACACATTTGATTCATGGATTTTCCCAATGGTTAAGGCACTGATCAGCTATAGGGTCACTTAGTTCTCGTGCTGCATATTAGGGGTTTTACTAAATTCAACAATTTTAATCAAACGTGTTTTACCCTTTCATGTTGAAGGACTTAAATAGAATACCCTCACTCATCTTATGAGATTCATAGCTTTGCATTTAGCTACCGCAGATCTGTGTCATTTCATAAGTTATTAGGAGATATAAGGGTTTTTATCTGCTTAATAGATTCAGGGATATGTTTTTGCACTAGTAAGGTATCAATTGAATCTTAGGTCTACCCACCTAGGTTTAGCAGAGCCTAAAGTAGAAGATGGGTCATGCCTTATATTTGGCCTATTGTCCGAAATGGAATGTTGAAAATGGGAGTTAGCTACCCTTAGATATGTCAGTTTCTTAGTGGGATAATTGAAAACCCTCTAGCATTTTCAAACACCATCAAGATGGCGACTCTGCTGGGGAATTGTGTTAAATCTATGTCATAGACAAACCTTGAGAATTTGAAAGGAGATTCAATATAGCAGGAGAAAGGCATGAAAAATTTACAACAGTAAGTTCTCTGATGTGTTTTTCTAGATTTCTTACTTAAGCTTCATGCACCAAGTATGTTTTATCCAGTTGTAGTAGTATTCTTCAAGATTGAATGCAGATTGTGTTGTTATTAAGTGTTACTTTCAATCAATTTAGTCGATTATGTTTTTCAGAATACTGTTGTAAGATCAGAGTCAAAATTGTTGAATAAAGGTTTCTCTCTTCTAAGTGTTTTAAAGATTTTCAAATTTTACAAGTTGGAATTTCAATTCAGGTTTGCCATGTTGTAAATCATTGTTTAAAATCTTTCTCACAACTTGTGAGTGGCGAATCTCTCTAAAGGATCTCTGAATCAATGTAGATTAGTTACCTATAAATGTTTTCAAGAGTTTTTAATTGAATTAGACAGATCTGGAAGTTATGTAAATTTGCAAGCAAGAAGAGAGATCTGTATAAGTTTCTGACAAATAAGTATCAAACTATTGTTTGATCTGTTGTCATAAGAATTTGTAATGATAAAGATGAATCATAGTTGTGATTTCATTTCTCTCTTCAAGGAGATGGTGAATCTATAAGGTTATGATCAGTGGTGTGAGGAATTCATGTAACACCAAGCCAATCAGCAGATCAGTGGTTTCATGCAACAACACTAAAGCTATTCTCATTTTCATGTATTTTCTTTTCATGAAAATTTATTGTGAAAAGTGTGTTCTCCATTCAGTGAAGTTTCAACACTAAGAAGAGGAGAATAGTTTAAAGTTTCAAACACTTCATTAGATTGAGTTTCAGCAGTTGTTTGTAAAAGTTTTTTGAAGTGTATTTGAAGAGGTGAAATTGGTAGAAGGGTATAGATCCACTACAAATTACAAATCAAAAGTTATTATACATGAATGAGGTTAAAATTTTTGAATAATGTCAAGATTCAGTTCACCTAGGATGTAGCCGATTAGTGAAGTTCCTAGATCTATTTCTACCAAGCGATATATGCCATTAAATTTTAATGGTATTCATGATTTCCCAAATACTATGCCTTATAACCTCAGAAAGTATTTGCCTAAGTTTGGTGGGAACCATGTGTTGGTAAGAAGATTGTCCTTTTAAATAAATTCTCCAAATGCCCAATTCTGAAAGAACAATTAGATGCCAACAGTTGGATAATCTATCATGCGATTGATAGATTTCCTCTGAATTGGAAGGTACAGCTCCCTTCTGAAATGATATGCAATGAATTTGTTTTATCTCTAATTCCTACTATGGCGTATGTTATTAATCGGAGAACAGCATAGGAAAATCGAGTTCCACCCAGGCAAGTGAAATCTCAGGCAGAATTTAGATGCAAAATGCTGTGCTGTGATCTTCACACTCTTATGAATTTCTCAATAAAGCGATCATGATTAATGCAAGCTTAACTATGCAGATGAAACAACTAACAGATACTTGTTGTGTTTGAACCCTCACAATCTTATGACTTTCGACGCACAACAGAATATCACAATGATTAAGAAGAAACAGGATGGAATGCATACAAACGAAACACTTAACGAAAATATCTCCAACAACTAGTTTCAACTCTCTGATTGATTTACCAGTTCCATTAAAATGAAATAACAAAATGAAACTCTGTTCACTTAATTACTTCAACTTAACCTTTATGGAAATATAACATACAAAAGAAGAAAGCGGACAGTAAGGAAATGGCACAAAACTTAGTTGTCTCTGCAACATGATTCGCACCAAAAATTTGCCGACCATTCATTAATCATTTAGCCCTATACATATAGAGATGAGAGATGACCGTTACAATAGGAATACCAATCAATTCATCTCTTCAGAAGACAAATGACAAGAAGTTAATTTGTCATTTATGAAATCAAAAGAAAATGAAAAAGAGACATTATTTTGACCTCTTCCCCTTTTCCATTTTCGCTCTATATGCCCTGGCAGCAATTATAATAGGAATTAGCTCATCATTGCTAGACACGTGTACATTGGTGAATCTTAAGAGCCATTTTGAATGCTCTTGAGCTAATTCTTTTATAGAATTCATCTGACTTTTTAATTCTTCAGCTGCCACATGTATGCATCTGCTCAATGTCTATAAATCTGTTATTCTGTTTTGATTATTAGGAGCGATGCTTGACAGGTTACTCAAATATACAGAGAAGTTATTTTTCATCACTTCTATTCCAATCAAAGCCTTTCCTTGACCACTAGTCTGTGGTTCAGAATGCAGTCCTTTCATCAACTCAAAAGCTCTGTCCTGGGTCTTCTTTACTTTATCTTCTGTTTCCTTCAACACCTTTTCTACTTCTTGAATCATCTCCTATTTGAATTGCATACCTTGAAGACATTCAAATAGGGGCTCATTACCTTTCTTCAGAATCTTCGCTTCAACTGCTTCTTTTGCCTTCATCTGAATAATCATCTTCAGAAGCGAAACACACTCTTCACATCTTCCTCTCTCTGTGGCCAGAGTATGTTGATTAGATATGAGGTTATCTTTCTCAGTCTCTAGTTGAATGATAACATTTCCAATTTGATCAATCAACATAACTCCATCCGAATTGAGCTTGTCAATCCATTCCTTCCCGATCTGACCGAAATGTTGATCTTTTTGCAGCTGGGAGATGAAGGCTTGTACTTCCTCTACCGTGGGATTTTCAGTGGCAGGTACGCCAGTAATAGTTGCCAATGGGACAACTAACTTCCTAATGAACCTCTTAAGCTCTTCTATCTCAAATTTCATTCTGATCTTTGACAACTTGAGATCCTCCAATTGATTTTCTATGATCTCATTACCCTATCTCCATAGGCCCACCTTTGTATCATGTCTGGCTTCTCCAAGATCAATAGAATGCAGAGTAAAATCTCCAGGAGTTAGGTCTTCAATTCGCCCTACCTTACTGGGTTTGGAAATCTCCATGGTCAGATGTCTTATTTTTGGATCTTGCCCCAGAATTGACAAAGTTTTCTGCTTCTTGACCTTCACCATGGCAGAACCAGAGCGAACTGCCTGGGATACAATGTCCTTTGCAGGAACATGTTCATATTTCCTTTTCCTTTTTCTTTCCAGTGAGTCTTCAAGCCAGGACTCTGTTCCAATTACCTTAGAAGCTGCTCCTAATGATTTGATGCTAAACATCTTCTTCTTCATTGGAGTCTTCACCATTGTTTCCGCGGAGAAAGGATTCTTTGAATCTCTAGAAAGAAGTCTAGATGAGCTTGGAGCTTTCTCCTCCTCTTGTGTTCCTCCTTCAGTCTTGTCCAATTCAGTGGATTCACTACTACTAGAGTCTCCATCTCCAATCTTTTCTACCTGAACTAGAGAACCAGGTGGCTACAAAATGGGAGTCTTCTTAGATAGAATAGGACTATGATGAGGAGATGGAAGTGGAGTAGTGTGAGGAGAAGGGGCAGGTGTATTCTGTGGAGATGGCGATGGGGAAACATGAGGAATGAAGATTGGAGGAGCACCACTATCTTTTTCCTTATCAGTCTCTTTTTCTTCAGCAGTAGACTGGGTCCCAATAATTGGCAGAGAGCCACCTTGACATGTCAGAGATATGGGAATGTTCTTCTCAAGTGGTTGATCTCCTCCTCCTATGGGCATAGCTGGTCCTCGAGTGGCTGATATTGATACATTGGGCATGGCACTATGAGAAGAAGTGGGAGTGGCAGCGGCTGGAGATTGTTGAGAAGCTTTTCCCTTACTTTGGCCCTTCTTGGCTGTCCACTCTACCCATTTTCTTGTTCTTTTGACAATCCTAGCCACCATAACATCGAGATCTTCATCTATATTTGTGTAGGCCTCTGAACTAACTGGGACATTTCTCAACCTTGTTAAATATGTATTGCTATACATATTCTGGCCATCATCCTCTAGCCCTTCTACATCCAAATTGATACCATAAGTTCTTACTTGATCCACCGTGAATCTAGCAAAGGCGCGATCTCTACTCTCCAGCTCATCTTTACAATTTGCCCAGTAGTCTTCTATGGTGGTGATATGTTTGATCATGCCTCCAATCTGAAGCACATCTCGAGCATACCCATTTGGGTCAAACATGGGTCTCAAAACTTCATACTCTTGTAATTTGAACCTTCCTTCAAACACTTTCACCATGTTCTTAGCATCTAACCTGGATTCGCAACTATAAGCTCTAACCTTCATAGGGAATTCATATCCCTTCTTTCGTAGTCCAGCACTTAACGCGTTCACCTGGAGAGCCTGTCTCACGATCTCCATCAACACGATCATGTCATTCGGGTATCTGGGCATCTTCAAGGGAAAACCATCGAATGTTGCAAGATGCAAATAGGAGAAGGATGAGAATTGTATAAAAAAGCAACCAAACTGACTGATTACTGCCATTGCTTCTGGGCTGAATCTCTGCTTCAGACACCCTTGGAGTTCCCTAAAAATTCTCATAGTGAATGCATCATTAACTCTGATAAAATCTGCATAGCTATTTTGTAGCTGCAAGCACGGATAAAATTCATAACTTTTAACATTTTCTGGTGCATCCTCAATTCTAGGGAGGCCTGGCCATAACTGTAAGGAAGCCAACATATATATCAGGAAGGAAGAAATATAAAATGAATTATAAAACTTGGCTACACTGAGAGCCCTAGATAATTGCTCATTGACCTCAAATGCCCAATCAATATACTGTGAATCCGAGCAAATAATTTGCACCAAGAAAAAATATTGCTGTACAAAATTAAAGGCATCTGCCTCACCTTTGAGTCGATGCAAAAGAACCATAATATCCACAATCTCTGGCTTGAGATCAGTGCCAAAAAGGGTTTTAGGGACCTTACTCTTGACTCCCCTTGGTTTCTGGAACCAAGACTTCATGATTTCTTTCCTCCATACCATCTTTTTCAAAGAGAATTCTGATATGGCTCCTCCAACTGTCAGTGTGGAGAACTCCTCACGTTCTGGGATTCACAGACAATTCACCACTACTTACCTATCAACTGAAATCAATACACTTTGATCAGGCAACAGAATCTTCTTAGTGTCTGGATTGTAATGATTGATACATTCGACAATCAACTCCTGAGCTTGAACTGCCATAGGAAATCTAGCTGCCTCCACCAATCCACTCCCGCGGAGCTTCTCAGTAATAGGATGAATTGGTTCAGTCCTTATCCTTCTCTGAAAATCTAGAATATCATAAAAGTGGAGTGAAGTATCTGTGATGTTCTGCCATGTTGATCGGACTCCACCCAAACCATCAAATCTAGAGAAACGAGCCATTTAATCAAACAGATGTAGACTATGAAACTTGAGAATGTAAATGATTGTGATAAATAGCTTTGCAAGTACTGTATTAGCAATGTTCAGCATAACAATTCAAAGCAAGAAAATGGTAATTTGAAAATCGGTTATACTGTTCTCTATATAGAAACCTCAATTTACCCGTTAAGTTTTCAGGATCTGCGCCACACAAGCGAAATAAATGATCAATCCGTTAGACTAATGATTGTAATGGGTTCCTCCATGTCTTTTCACCTTTTCGTTGGCTTAACGATAACTTCCTTTATTACTGACTTACTTTCCCGTTTTAACCCTATTTCGGAAAAACCAAAACGGAGTACTCCCTAGGGTGAAATCCACTCAGCTTGATTCTGCATTTAGAATCCCTTTCAAATGTGAGTATTCACTTCCCTTTTATCCTTTAGGATTCTTGTGATTAATTTTTTACATAACCAAGCCTACAAGATTAATTTTCTGGACAATGCAGAAAATTGCCTGTGAAGGTAGAAACTCCGCATAGGAGAAGGCAATTTCCAATTTTCTGCAAAGCCTTCGTTTAGTCTTTTCTATCTTAACTATTTCTCTTTAAGCCTTCAGAAAATAAAAAAAAGTACTTCGCCAACGAAAGTGGGGCCAACTGACTTCCTTTACTTTCTTTAGTTATGCTTGTTCGAAAAATTGACTTCTTGGTGTGAAAGCTTGTAAAAGGAGAAGCTATTTTTTAGTTTTTCGCAAATATTCCTTTTACTCATTTCAACAAGTTTTAAATCATCCATGTTATTGAAACATTCCAAACTTTAGATGATCTTAAGCCAAACATAACTCTTCTTTCTGAATTCATCCTTTAGACTGCATTTACACTTCTGGCGGAGTTTCACTTTCTGACTACGAAAGTCCGCAGGAGGAGAAGTCAGTTTTGAGTTTTCCGCCAATGCCTTTTCTGATCACTTTCGCAATTTCTGAATGATTCCCGTGCTAGAATATGATGATAATCAACTAAATTGTCTATAACTTCACTCACCTTTCTATCTTGAAATCTGCAAATCGTATTTAAAACTCATTGCGGAATTTTACCTTCAAGGTGTGAAAGTCCACAAAAGGAGAAGGCAAAACTGAAATTTCTGCCCCTTCATCTTTCTTCATATTCAGTTCATATAATCTGCAAGTAAATTTTTCTGAAGTAGTATCCTTTGAGAATCTCCATCAAGTAAGGATCTAGACTACCCAAATGAACTATGACCATAAGGAAAACCCACCTGGCTATGCAATGTGTGGGAAGGGGGAAAGATGGAAACTTGATGGAGACAATCATCACCTAAAGAGGAAAGACTTGTTGACTTGACAAGACCAAATATGACGAAACATCTACTTTGCCAAATTACTACGGGACTAAAAAGTGGGGCAACACCATGAAAGGTCAGCTAACCATCATGTTTAGTTATTCAATGACTTGGTTGGTGACTTTGAAATTTCTCATGAAGACATTTAGATGAAGTTGTTTGTTCAGACTTTAGAAGATGATGCTAGAGACTGGTTTCATTTTTACTAGCATGTTCAATTTCATCCTGGGATGAATTACTGTCAGCCTTCATGATGTAGTTCGGGGAAAGAGTAAGAATCTCTGATTATTTTGATAAGTTTTTGAATATCCAAGTCCAAAATGGTGAGTTAGTTCCTGAATTTAATATTAGATTTGCAAAAGTTTTAAATGAAATTCCTGAAAGTTACAAGCCGGGTGATCAAATGTGTTTAGTGGTTTATCTTGGTGCATTTGACAAGAAGATGAGCTATCTATTGAGAGATAAGGAACCTAAAACTTTGCATCAGGAATTCATGATAGCAATATAGATTGAGAATAACATAAAATATGGCTTAACCCGAAGTCACTTCTCTAGAAATGTTTGCCGGCAAGATGGGGTGCAAAGCACAACTCAATGTCATATAGAATGTTCATTTTCAGATCAGCAAATAAGTACCCCTGATGTTGCAAAATTTTTTGTTGAAGATTCAGAAGTAAAAACATGTGAACATGAAATCTCTTTGTTGCAAAGAAGAAATGAGTCCATTCTTGTTGAATTGAATGCACACGTTTATGGTATTACGATAGTAGAACATAAAGATAGTTCACTTGATGAATTGTACATGCAAGAAATGAATTCAATTGTTTGTCCTCCTATTGATAATATGCCTTTGGTTAAGAATGTCATAAACTTTGAAATTAAAGGATATTTATCTCAGTATGAGGAGGAAGAAACCCAAAGTGATCTATCAAGTTATAAAGGTGAAATTGCTGATCCGACATGCCATGGAGAGATGACACAAGATGAAGAATGTAAATCACATGTATCTCAGTCACAGTTAGAAGAACTAAGCTCATATGTCAATAATATTTCAGCAGTCGAGATCCATTTTCTTGATCAGCAAGATAGGCAAGAGATGAATTATCTTATTGAGAGATTGCATCATGTTGAGAACGTTATTAAATACGAAGTTGAAAGATAGTCATATCAATGTGAGTATGATAAAGCTGAAAGTCATCTTTCAAGTGATAATGAAGTTGCTGATCCAATATATTATCAAGAGGTGTCATATGAAGCTGATGATGAGAGTTGTTACTCGAGTCAAGAAGAGGACAATGCTAGTACATATTTGTCTTCATGTGAATCAGATGCTGATTGGGAAGAAGAAAGCAATGACAGAAGTTATAACTCTTATGCTAGTAGAGGAATGAGTTCTTTTCTTAAATCTGAAAGTGAATTTCCAGTTCAGAATTGTGCAAATCAATTTGAGATTGAAAGTTATGAAGAAGATGTGTCTACACAATATGAAGACAAAGAGGTTATCCATAAGGACATATTACCTAATTGTATAGAAGAATGTCTTGAGGATGCGTATAGTGATGATCAGTATATGAGTGATCCTAAGATTAATGCATCAACACCTATTAGTAAGATAAATGATGATTTTCTTGCAAGACATTTGAATCACCTACATGAAGACAATGAAAGTAACTTTGATTTATATTCTACATGCTTCATTGATGGAATTAATGATGTGTCTTCGAATGATGATTCTGATTTTGCTTCTTCATATGTTGAACGCGCCTATGATAGTGATGTTAGAAATGGCTTTAAAGTTTTCACTAATCTATTATATGGTGAGGAGTTTGATGTTGATCAACACATCACTTGTCCTAATGTCTACAAAGGTGCTTTGCATGGAATTATCATTCCTCTTTTTGAAGAACACATGGACAATTTAGATTTAGTTGAGAATGAGTTTGATGATGATACTTTGTCTTACTACTATAAGAGATCAGAATGTTCTTCTTCTGAGTTTGACAAAGAAAATGATTATGATGTTGCATTTGATGAGAGAGATGACAGGGTGTTTGACGAAGTTGTTCTTGAAAATAGCATGCACCTTGTACTAAGCTTTATGATGAATATTTTAATGCGAAGACTAATCTATTTGCTGATTGTGAAGAACCATCTGAAGATTATGTTGGGTGATGCAACACACTCCCCTGCCCATAGGTGGTTAATTATGTGGTGTTCCATGTTCACTAATAGTCATGGCTTTTGGTGCAACGGCAAATGGGCCCTACAATTGGTATCAGAGCCTAGTTTTGACCTGGTCATGGGTTCAAATCTCCCCGGTGCCTTCCCGACCCGCATAAGCACCTGGTATGTGCGTCGAGGGGGAGATTTTTGGGTGATGCGACGTGCTCCCCTGCCCATAGGTGGTTAATTATGTGGTGTTCCATGTTCACTAACAGTCACGGCTTTTGGTGCAATGGTAAATGGGCCCTACAATTGGTATTAGAGCCTGGTTTTGGCCTAGTCATGGGTTCAAATCTCCCCGGTGCCTTCCCGACCCGCGTAAGCACCTGGTATGCACGTCGAGGGGGAGATTGTTGGGTGATGCAACGTGCTCCCCTGCCCACAGGTGGTTAATTATGTGGTGTTCCATGTTCACTAATAGTCATGGCTTTTGGTGCAACGGAAAATGGGCCCTACAGATTATAGATTAGTTTTAGATTTTGATATGGATGACATATGTGAGTATCAGTCAAATTGTTCATTTGATTTCTATCCAGTTATGCAAAAGGATGCACATTTTCAAGGTATGAGTGATTCTTTTCCCCATGTTGAATATGATACATTCATATTTGAGATTGATAGCATGCATGATACATTGAATGAAGAGAGTTTTCAGTTTGAATCTGATAGTTATAAGCATGCTAATTAGAACTTTCATGGTGTGCGAGTTGTGGAGAGTGAATCAAATTTTTATATGCATTGTGGAAGTCAAGGTTTAGATTCAGTTTTGCGAAGTGGTGAGATTCAAGATATATATCTGATTGGTGAAACTGATATGAGTGATAATCCCAATTTATCTCATGCAAGTTTAGATGAGAATCATGTTTGTGACAAAGGTAAACAATTTTTTTTGAAGTTCGATGGCCCGAGGCCATTTTTTGTACATAATAGTGGTAGTTTTCCCTGTTTTCAATAAAGTTGTTCAAGAGAGTTTTTGAAGTGCAGGTGTGTGGTCTGCTTCTCCTAGAGATCTGAAATCTTGCCATGCCCGCAAGGGGCATGCATCCTTAGATAGAGCCACTGTTAGTGCTCAAAATTGCGTTCTCATTTTGAGCATCCATTTAAAATTCTGAGTCAAATTGAGCCCTATAAATGTTTTTAACGAGGTTGTACCCAGCTATACCTTTTAACCCCATGAGGTGTTTAATGCTTCTAGCACCTTTCATTTAGTGCATCTACCTATTCCATGAAGTTAAATTGAGACTCCGAGCCATTTCATGAAGTCCTATTTTGAGCAATCGTCAAATTTGCATTTTACCCTAAGTGTGAAACAACGACAGGAGGCTGTGTTTGCCAATGAATATCTCGCACCCAGAAATGTTTCATGACATGTCACTTTGAGAATGTCTAGTGTCCATACCTAAGAACCTATGTTTTAGATGTTGAGTCATTTTCAAATCCGTTTCACTAGGTTTTGAATCCCTCAAAGTTGGTAATTTACTGTTTTCATGCTTATGCACTTTGCACACAATTCTGGGAAGCCCTGTTTGACATGTTATAACTTTGACCCAGTTGATTGAAATGTGAAAATTCCTTTTGCATTGTATTGTAGAGATCAGAGACTTGTCATGTTTCAAGTTTCAGCTTATGACGAATCCATTTGATTAGTTTTCAAACATGATTCCAAATGCAATTTTTATCTTTTTCTTGGTGTCACCATTTGTAGATTGATTGGGACCCCTGTTCGGGATGTTATAACTCCAAATCTATGATAGGTGAAATCAAATGAATTGTACCACTGTGTTGTCCTCCAAAAATAATTCAAGCGTGCCAATTTGTAAGTCATGAAAAATCCGGTTCCACACTTTTTGAGGTCAATTCCATTTGCAAAAAATGATTTTATGCCAGTGTTTCCAGTCTGCTAATTCTGAGTAGCCTACTTTAACCACTTTCCAAACGTGTCTTGTTATTCGTCATGAGCCCAAATCCTAGACTCATAATGTCCTCATGACAATGAACCAACACCCCAGTTTTTGTTTCCCCAAGTGTCAGTTTGCCCAATTTTCAAAGCTGATTTTGAACCCAATTTATTGTTTTCTAACATGTTTTCTTGTAGGTACTTCTAAGTAAGAAACTTTGATGGTCAATATCTTTTGACTGGAAATTCGTTATGAGACAAGATCTGACAGGGTAGAAGTATGCAAAGAAAAGATTTAGTGTGTCAATTTTTAGATCCTGATCAGGTGTTCAGGTCAATTTTTAAAGGCAGTCAACAGACCTCTTTGCATTAGATTCACAGTTGGCAGAAAGTGACAAATTGAGTTTTTAACAATCAATCTGTGATCAAAATTGTTTCCAATCAATTTGAGAAGGTCAGTGGATCAGTTTGAAAGTTCAATTGTCCGGAAACAAAATTTTGTTTTTAGCCGGACCCACTTTGGGGTCCAACTGATTCCTTCAGACAGAGTAAGCCTAAGAATTGAAAATAATGAAGCTAGAGTGAATGCCTCAATTTTCAGAATGATGAAGCTAATTTTTTAACCACAAGGTCTAACACCCATGGTGATGAAAATGACACCCTTAAAATTCAAGCATCAAAGTATGACAATAGAACTGCCATATCAGTAAAGCATGAATTATGCAATGATGAATTAGGAAGAAGACTTCTTGATCAGGTACATGATGAAGATTATGCAACTTCTAGAGCCATCATTGTATCACAAAATTTAGAAATTTTTGATGATAGAATAATTGGGAAACCTTCAAATGGATTTGTTGTTTTAAAATGGAGCAAATGCATATAGTCAAAGGTGAATTTGCAGAATAAGACTAGTTAACGCATGTTGTTAATTAAAAGGGGCAACTGCAATTAAGATAAGGCAAAGAATGCCGATTTAAATCCTCATAGAGTGGCCAAGCATCTAAAAGAGCCTTTAACAAAGAAAAAGAAGAGCCTTATGCAGTTAAATAAAGGCTCAGCGTTGTAAAAGGAAGCAAGGGGTAGAGTTAGTCAAAGAAAGCACTGACCATGTGATGTAGAGAAACAGGGGAGTAGTTATGTCTGAAGAACTTCACGCTAAGGGAATAAGTTACAGATTTGAAAAGAAGCTTGCACAATCAAAAGATAAAAACATATCTCACCAGAGATCATGAGCAACCCACGCATTCAATAGAGGAAGCTTGCCTATGCAAGTAGAATCCCATGCAAGCAAAAACATAACCAACACAAGAAACAAAGCACCAGTTTCAGGGATACACTGCCAAACAAGCAGTTCCAACAACCCACGCATGACTCCCTGCGAGTTTGATAAGCTTTTGGGGCAGATTTGGGAGGTAATAAAGAGGAGAATACCCCATGTGAAGGCAAAGATAGTCCATAACAATCAAAGAACCAACGCCAAAGAAATGGAAATTAGGGCAAGTATTAAAGAGAACTTCACACCATAAGCAAATGAATGCAAGCAGTAAAAGGAGAGTTTAACAAAAGAAAGCAACAAACTCAACTAAAGAACAAATGAAGTAGTTCCATGCCAATAAGAAAATAGGACTATGCAATGGGCAACAGGGAGCATGCCAAGCAGAAAACACAGTCAATGAATAAGAATCAATGCATTGAGTGAAGCTGCAGGGTAAGAGTTTTTATCCCATATTGATTATGTGGGAGTGTTTTTAACTTTTTAAATACAACTCCAAACAAAAGGTAAGTGTCTTTAAAGACATGCCTTTCAAAGGCAGCGCACGGCCACATGGAGGGGCCCGCGGGTCTTGAGTCAAACCATTTTGACCCACAAAATGCTTAACCAAAGTGTAAAAATGAAAACCAATTTGAAGAGCCTTTCGATGTTATGCTAATGTATGAGCGGAGGTTGATATATCGAGGCTTCCCGATGTTACGAAAAAGCAAGTGCCCCATATGGACGTAAGCAAAATTTTAAAGACCTCCGGTGATACGAGTGCTCATATGGGCATAAAGGAAATTTGCCCCGTATGAGCATGAAGGTAAAATGAGAAGGTCCCAATGCTACGAGAAATGATGAAAACGTATGCATGTAAAGAAAATTCTTAGGATGCATGGTGATACGTGGAAGCTGATGATATGAATATTAAAAGGATTAATTAATTAATTAATTAAAAATATTTTTAAAATGGTGATGATAGCTAATCAGATTCTGATAAGTGGCAAGGTGGGTAGAGAAAATAAAAGGAATATAAAATTTAGTGGTGATTTGAACGCATATGAAAAAATTGAAATTTTTTTTAAGTTTTATATAGTTCAAACTATATAAAATTTTAAATTTTTTGAGTTTTAATGTCTGTTCTCTGTCCAAACCTGATTTCTCAAACGACCATAACAGGGGCATTTTTTGTTCAAAATATGCCTTATAATATACCGTTGGAATTGAGAGGATCCAAATTTTCCAGATATGGAGTCAGATTATGCATAGGTATTCACCAGTTCAGTCTGTAATCAGTTTTGTGTTTTCTAGTGCCTTCTTAGTAAAAAGGGCAGAATTCATCATGGAATGTCAGAATCAGTTGGGGAACATATGTTGATTTTTTTGATGCTTAAAATGAATTCTGGAAATGTTTTTACTCTTCTTGAGTTCATTTTTAACCAAAATTTGTCATTCCAGATCAACCATCAAATCGGTTACTTGTTCAATCAGATATTTTAGATGTTTTGTGCTTTTGGAGGCATAATTGATTGAGGATTTGATATGTAAGTTGAGGGGAAAGATTAAAAAGATGTTTTAACCTGTTGAGAAGGTTTTCCAGCTAGACAGATGTCATGTTCAGCTAAAATCTGAGAATGAACTCTTCTCCTATATCTTTCTCTCTTTCATCTTTTCTAAGGGTTCCATTTTTTTTATGACTGAGAAACTAGTAGGTTCTAGTCTTTGGAGAAAAACCACTCACTGTTGTGATACCTAGTTTTGGTTCTAGTTTTTGATGTGTTCCCGTGACTGTGACACCATTCTTTAGCATATTCTTTCTTGTATGAACAACAATAGGAATGTTAATATAGATAGTTCAGATCTATTAGGTTTTTCTGTGTTTTCATTTCATGCATATGATTGTATAATTTTAAGGAAATAATACAAAGAGCAGCAGATGATGAGTTTTAGTTGAATCTCGTCTCCATTCTCAGTGAGTTGTAATATTTTATGACCTTTGAACAAAGAGCCTAGGTCATAGTTGCAGTCCCTTAAGGTTGTATGTTGTTTCATTGTTGCTGATAATTCAAGGAATTGTGTAAATGCTTCATAGAAATCAACAGGGTTACAGATTTATTAAGGCGGATATCAGGTAAAAATGATAATTAAACTGAACATAGATGTCTATTTACAAGTTGAATAGACAGATCAAATATCCATATGCATGCATTTGATTCATGGATTTGCCCAATTTTTAAGGCACTGATCAGCTATAGGGTCACTTAGTTCTTGTTGCTACATATTAGGGGTTTTACTGAATTCAACATTATTAATCAAACGTGTTTTACCCTTTCATGTTGAAGGACTTAAATGGAATGCCCTCACTCAGCTTATGAGATTCATAGCTTTGCATTTAGCTATCACATATCTATGTCATTTCATGAGTTATTAGGAGATATAAGGGTTTTTATCTACTTAATAGATTCAAGGATATGTTTTTGCAATGGTACGGTATTAATTGAATCTCAGGTCTACCTGCCTAGGTTTAGCAGAGCCTAAAGTAGAAGAAGGGTCATGCCTTATAGTTGGCCTATTGTCAGAAATGGCATGTTGAAAATGGGAGTTAGTTTACCTTATATATGTCAATTTCTCAGTGGGATAATTGAAAACCCTCTAGCATTTTCAAACACCAACAGAGATCAAGGAAGAAACTATTGTAATTAAAGTTCTTAGAACATTGCTTCCTATCTATGCAATTAGAGTATCTTCTATTCAAGAAAAGTGGTGTGATCCAAATCACTAGTTAAGTTTGGATGCCTTGGCAGGAGGATTGATAGCTTTTGAGCTAGACAACTTCAACAATGATGTTCTAGCTTCCAAAAATGTTGAATTTGCATTTGAAGCCAAAATTTCACTCAAAGAAAAAGGCAAGAAGATAAAGGACATTTAGTCAAAAAGTGAAGAGGAAATAGAGTAAATTTTTGATAGTGATCTTGAAGTTGTTGAAGCTTTACTTGCAAAGAAATATTCTAGAGGTAGAGGAAATTACAAAGTTAAAGTTCCTATAATCTGCTTTTTATGTGAAGAGATTGGTCATATTGCTACCAGGTGCCCAAACAGAGAAAGAAAGGATGAAAAGAAGAGCCACAAGTACAAAAGCAAGAAGGAATCCAAAAGTCACAAACGATACAAGGACAAAGGTAAGAAACCTTGTTTTATGGGTAAAGATTTTGGTAACAGTGAAGATAAAATAGCATACATTGTTGTGAAAGATGAATCTAATGATGAAGGAGATAAGATGACATTTATCTCTCATGTTAGTAAAAATGATACATGGATTATAGATAGTGGATGTTCACATCTTATGACTAAAGATAAAATAAAATTTGAACATTTTAAACACTATGATGGAGGTAGTGTAAGGTTTGGAAATAATGAACCTTCTTGCATAAAAGGGAAAGGTCACATATCATTTACCAATGAACTTGTATGTGACAATGCCTATTGGTTTGAAGGACTAAAACATAATCTACTAAGTGTAGCACAGCTAATCAACATTGAATTCAAGGTAGAATTCATGCATGCTAAGACAAGATTGCTAGATGACAAACGAAATCTGATTGGATCAAGAAAACAAACAAGAGGTAACCTATTTTATCTTGATCTTGGTGATTGCTCATGTTTTATTGCTCAAATGGAAGAAAGTTGGTTATGGCACAGAAGACTATGTCATGTAAACTTTGATAATATGGTCAAGATAAGAAAATTTAGAAAAGTAAGAGGTATCCCTAGTTTGAAGAAACCAGATGTTGGATTATGCAAAAATTGTCAGATTGGCAAAATGGGAAAGACTAGTTTAAAGAGCAAAAACTATCAATTTGAAGATGTCTTGGAAATTGTGCATACTAACCTATGTGGACCCATTGGAATAGAAATTTATCAGTCCCTAGTACTCCTAAGTAGAATGGAATAGCTAATAGAATAAATAGGTCCATCATGGATTGTGTAAGGACTCTAGTGATTGAAAAGAACGTTGCTATCAAATACTAGAAGGAAGCCATCAGCACTGTAGTTCATACCTTGAACCAAGTTCAATTGAAGAAGGACTCACATAAAACTCCCTATGAATTATGGTATGGCTACAAACCCAATGTAAGTTACCTGAAAGTATTTAGTAGTAAATGTTATATCTTGAAAGAGTATAGAAAAGGAAAGTTTGATGTGAAAGGTGATGAAGGTATATTCTTAGGATATTCTTATAGAAGTAAGGCATATAAATGTTTGAATTTGTCTACTAAAAAAATCATAGAAATTGCACATGTAAGACTTTATGAGTTTATAGAAAATACTAAAGAAGAAAGAAAAAGGTAACCAAAAGATTACAAAAGATTTTTTTACTTTGAACTTGATACATTGCCAGGCACATCTAACAATAAGGAAACTTTATCTCCTAAGCCCACTATAGTTAACAAGTTGCAAGAAGTTCAAACCGAGTCACATTCTGAAGGTACCAAGCCAATGCCTACTGAGTTTGAATGACCCAAGCCAGAAGTTGAAATTCAAAATGAAGATAGTGCAATTCATTCAAAAAGAAAAGAACATGAATTGGCCAAGTGTGTCAGAAGGCATTATGCATTTGATTAGATTATTGGAAATAAATCAAAAAGTACTATGACAAGAAGCAAATTGAAATATACATGTTTACTTGCTGATTTTGAACCTAGAAGTGTTAAGGATGCTATAGAAAATGAAAGTTGGATTAAGGCTATGAATAAAGAAATAGAACAAATAGAGAAGAACAAAACTTGGACCCTTGTACCTAGACCTAAAGACAAAAATGTGATTGGAACAAAACAGGGATTACTTTAGCGGCGAATCTTCGACTTTTGGTGATCCCATCTGAAGGGTCAATCATCATTTGGAAAATATTTATCATATTTGGGTCCAACACCTAGGGTGGTCACCCATTAGTTATCACATGATTGGTCAAAAATATCGGTGCAATCACCAATGCAATATATAGTTTGGATACATTTATTTTAAACATATCGCTAGCCTTTGCATGATGTTTATTATTGTCCGACGTTATTCCGCCATTACTACAACCATATAAATTTTCCCTTGGGTTGGGTGTTTCCAACCATTTTACTAACGTGTGTCAATCACCCGCCTCGTTTAGCCAATTTTTTACTACTATGGGCTTGCATAGGAAGGTGCATTTCACTTGCATTTGACATTCATGCTTGTTAATCCTACCTAATTTTCCAACCTAGATTGGACTATAAGAAATTATTATTCTAAACAATTCACTATTTTTTGGTCTAGAGACTGGCATTTCTTATTGCTGCCAAACTTTCAGAGTGTTGAGTGCATTGGCCATTGACTCGTGGACCCTAGTTTTTGTAAAAGGCATTTTAAATTATTTTGTAAGTGGTACTAGTTATTTTTTTAGTTTTACTATCCAATGTCCGCTGGTGACTGGACATTTCACATGCTAAGATAGCCTATAGGTATTAGGTTTGCAAATTATATTGGGTAGTACCGTAGACTGTAGTATTGTAGCAGTAGTACCCTTTTTTTAGAATGAATCATATTATTGTTATTATATGTAGTCTAAGTAGTTAAGTCTTTTGTTCAACAACTAAGTTGATTTTTTTTCAGCCTTTATTGGTTTTCCATGTCAAACAAGAGGGGTAGGATCCCTAAAATCCAAGAGAGGCCACCATTACCAAAATGTAGAACCATAGCAGCATATTTTGGTGGTGGAAATGTTGGCAACTTACAAGATTCACAATTTAGATCTCCAATGGTTACTGAAAAAGGAGATTCATCACAAGTTGGACCCTCAGATAGTATTGAAGTTCAAGTTGGTGAACCTGATATCTCAATCAAGGACAAACTTGAACAAGATCTAGAGGAACTTCCCTTGAGTAGGGAGTCACACACTAAGATTATAGAGTTGGAGTTGGTCTCGGACCAGTCAGTTGAGAAAACCAAAATTGATTCCATAAATCAGGTTCATGCACAAAAGGGGAAAAGAAAATTGGAATTGAAGAAAGATTGATCTCGTTGGGATCTGTTCAAAAGAAATTTTTAGTTAGAATGGGTGGAAAAGTATTGGTTCATTAAACTAGTGCCCAATCCAAATGATGGTGAGCCTCCTATAGAATGTAGATGTAAGATTTCCATAGAGATAACAAAGAAGGAGAAGAGGCTGCAGTGTAAAATCGATACCATAGAAAAGCATGTTGGTAAAGTTTACAAGAAGGAAATTATAGATGGAGTCAAAAAATCTGTGCTACCTTGGAAAACAAAGGAGAACTGTCTACATATCAGGAATGCTGAAATATACGAGTTACACCAGCAAATACGGGAGAAGCGTTCTGCAGTAAAAGGTTCCATTGAAGATTTCATTAGAAAAGCAATGAAAGTGCAAAATATGGGAAAAGTAGTTCAATTAGGTGTGGTATTTTATATATTGAGTAGAGGATTCCCTATGATGGACTACCCTTCAATGACTACATTATTGTATTTTTTGAAAACTTGAAACTATCCTAACAGTCACTGGTCAGTAAACAACGGGTAGGAATGGGCTAAATATCTTACACAGGTTGAAATAGAAGATATGAAGGAATCTATAAAAAACTCAAATTTCATTTCATTGTCTCTAGATGAAGTTATAGAAATTGATAGTACTTCTTGGGTGTGGATGCATGTTCATACTATAAACAATCTTTTTCGTCAACCATTTCTACTATCTATTGTTAAATTGAATCCTAGTGCGACAGCTAAAAACTTATATGAATTATTAAAAACTACTCTAATTGAATCTAGAGGTTTGGATAGCATGGAGATTGCCAAAAATTTGGTGTGTGTTGGAGCAGATGGTGCTTCAGTTATGCAAAGTCATAAAGGTGGTCTTTGCAAAAAGATCAAGAATGATTTGGCACCCTATGCTAATCCCATTCATTGCATGGCCCATCGAATGAATCTAGCTTTTGGAATTGTCAGTGATTTTGGTTGTGTAAGTAAAGTGGAATCTTTGATCAAAGAGATTCACCAATACTTCTATCGAAGTTCAAAACAAGTTCGAGAATTTCAACACTTTGTTGCAGGACTTACTAATGGGAAGAAGCTTCTTAAAGACAATGATACCAAATGGATCTCTTTGGATGGACCAACACATTGAGTAATGTTTGAATACCCATCATTTCTTGGACTAATCCACTCTATACGAGATAGATTCCCTCAGCTATATTCAAGCCTAACTAATGTTAAGGTACTCTTAACTTTAGCAGCTATTCTCCCCATGCTACAGGACATGAGAAATATTATAAAAAAGGTTTAACAAAGAGCTATGTACATTGCAAAATATAGTAAGCTATGTAAAATGACATGTAGTAGCCTAGATACTCCACACCGATTATTACCATAAGATGAAACAAAGTTTGCAAAGTGGTTAGAAATCTCAGATTTGAACAATCTTGGGAACTTTTTACATATTGGTGCAAACGATGAGGTATATGCTAGGGTACGTGGAGTTGACATACCAATGCAATACTATGCTTGCGTCAACCCCAACTCCAACCCCAACGAAGCAGGATGTAAAGTTGAATTAGAACCAGAGAAGGTACTTTCACGTGTTAGAAGTGAAGCCTTCAAGAAGATCAAAGACTCTATGCTTGACTCTGTCAAGTGAGTTTGCTACAATCTGTCATTAGAAATCAGATTTAGATTCCCTTCAGAGGAACTACTAGAAGCAATGTCAATTGTTTTTCCACAATATTGGTCTCTAAATAGTCCAACTAATTTTTGAAGAAGGATGACAATTCTGATTCAACATTTTTGTACACCTAAAGTAATCAACAGAGTCACCATAAATGAAATTTTAGATGAAACTCGACTGAGAGATCAATCATACTCTTTTGCAAACATAATAGGGAACAATATGCTATTATGGAGAACCCAAATGAAGAGGGAGCAGTAAAAAAGCTTTGGAAAAACCTTGGTGAGAGCAATCAGTTGAGAGAGGCAATATCAGAATATTTCAAGCTTACCAATTTATGTTTGACAATGATATTGGGTTCAGTGGAGGATGAAAGAGTTTTCAGTACTTTGGGCTTCCTTAAGTCAAAGGTTAGAAACAATTTAGACAAAAATTTGGATAATTGTCTGAGGCTCTATAATTCTAGGTATGAGGTAGAAAGTTTCCCTTATGATAGGGCTGCCAGCATTTGGAGAAAACAATGTCAAAGAAGAGGGATTGCCAACATTTCAAACACAAGTGGCAGTGGTAGTGGCGGTGGTAGTGGTTCATATCTTGATATTGAAAGTCAAAGCAATGAAGATGATGTTGAATTTGGCATGCATAGTGAGTCTGACACTGATAGTGAATTTGAAGAAAACACAACAAAAAATGAAATTTTATATGCAATAAATGAGGAGGATTCTGATGATAGTGATGCTGAGCCGGTCTAGGTAGAATGGCAACTATAAAAGCTTCTCAACCTTCTGTGTGAGTCAAGTAGTAGGCTAGTAGCTCTAATCTAAGACTCTACCTACTAATTAATTATGTAACATGTTTGTAGAAGTTAATTTATAGCCTTCATTCACTGTCCCTCTATAGATTCTTTATTTTTTTAGTTTTTTTTTTAACATGTTGATCTTGCAAACTTAGTACTTACATGTGGAGATTTTCATTGATTGTATTTTTTTAACATGTTGAGATTTTCATTGATTCTAGTTTCTTTAAGAAATTGTAACATAATGCATTTAATAGAATAAGCTCCATTTAAAAAAAGTTGTATTATAATTTATAATTACAAATCAACCTATAACATAATACATTTAACGATTGTCAGTTACAAACAATTACAACGCTTTGCAAATGACTCAATGTCAAATTACAATGACCATGAATTTCCTTTTGCAAATACAAGGGAGCAACAATAGTTGTAGGTTAGTTTGTAATTATATATATGATTAGATATGTTGGCTCTTGATTTCTGTAACAATTAACATTAAACAAAGTTGAAATTAAATCCAAAATTTGATATTAAAGAGCAACAACTAATAATAATATTATAGTTCTATCACTTACTAAGTTGTTACAGTGTTACTACTTAGTGCTATCAGCTATGACTACCACTGATAGCAATAGTAACAGTTTGAGAAGATGACCTAGCTTCACTGAATTTCTTTACGGCGTTCCATTCTGCATCATTTGGAAGCCCCATTTTTTTGAGGTTGTAGCTAATTAGTTGCAGTCTCATCAACACAAAATACTTCTAAGAGATAGAATCATATGATAGGAGGAATCTATCTATAACATCACTCATTGTTGACAGCAGTTTGATGCAACTTGCAATTCCCTCTGGAGTGAATTCATCAGGCAATTTCCCTAAATCAGAATTCATCCTGTCCTGCAACTTTTTCATGTAATTTTCATTTCCAATGAATGTGCCTTCTGAGTTAGCTGGATTTGGTAATCCAACATTCAACAAGTTCACTATGGTGTTATTCATCTTCATCAATTCTTTAGAAGCAGAATTGAGCAATTCACCAATTTGTGTTACTTCTTCACAATGTTGAGAGACATTAATGGCCATTAAATAGGCATCCAAGTGGTTGTCACTGGATCTCTTTAATTTATTGAGAACTTGGTCAGAAAGATCTTTTAAGGAATTGGTGAATATTTGTCTTTTAGCCTAAAAATCAATTTTTACATTTTCAAAGACAACTCTGAGATTGCTATTTAAATCAAGCCATTCAACCAAACCATCACTGATCGTCATTATTTTGTCCCAAATTTCTTTTTTGATAAGCTTAACCATGTTTATTATAGTATCCTTCACATGATGGTCTTGGGAAGAGGTTGTTCTGTTTTCTACCATTACATTCTCCACCTTTTTCTTCATTTTAGACATCTCTTTTTCACTCTTTTTCTGTATTTCCTCTAGTTACCTTTGCCAATTAGTTGCTCTCTTCCTCTCATCCTCCAATTTCTTCTTCAAATCTTGGATTTTATTTGCAGTATTTATCTCTTTTTTCTTCTTTTCCTTAAGTTCCCTTTTCAAATCATGGATTGTCTTTGAAGTGGACTCCTATTTTTTCTTCGCACTGTCCAATTCCTTCTTCAAATCATGGAGACTTTGAGTAGACTTCTCTTTCTCTACGTTCTCCAATTCCTTTCTCAAATTGAGATTTTTCTTTGTAGATGACTCCTCTTTTTTCTTTGCATTCTCCAATTCCCTCCTCAATTTTTGGATTGTGTTAGTGCTTGCAGTAACACTAGACTCTATTTTCTTTGCATTCTCCAATTCCTCTTTCAAATCACTGATAGTTTTTGCAGTTGACAACTCTTTTTGTTTCATATTCTCCAATTGCTTATTCAAATTGTGGATTGTGTCTGCACTAGACTCTTCTTTTTTCTTCTCATTCCCCAATTCCTTTTGCAAATTAAAAATCATACTTGCCCTAGACTCTGCTTTTTTCTTTTCCTTCTCCCATTCATCCTTCAAAATTTTATTTTCCTTGGCAGTAGATTCCAACTCAATTTTCAATTGATTGATGACTTGTGCACTACTCTCTATAGACTTGAATAACTTTACAGTAGACGCTTGTTCATTCTGAAGTCTTTTTTGGCACTCATCCAATTCTTTAGTCAAATGTTGCACTTGTTCATTCATCTTTTCTTGTTGGACAATTGCCTCTGAAGGAGAAGATTTCTTTATCATATTTTGCAATTCTTTGAGCCTATTGTTTGGTATTTTCTCCTTCACCTTCACATTATAAGGGTCTTCCTGTAACTTTTCTATTTTCTTTGTAAGCCTCTTTTTTTCCCTCTCTACTTTCAGAAGTCTAGAGTAGACCATTTTGTTGCTCTCTTTTGATATATTGATTTTGTCAATATTTTTCACTTTTGACAAATCCATTCGAAGACTAGTAACTTGTATATCATTACAATTTATTAAATCCATTCTGTTAGTAGATCCCTGACATTCGGCAATTGTATCACTTTTCAAAGTCTTCATAATTTTCCTATTTCTTTTGCTTGTCTGTTCAAACTTTGATGCAAACTCCTTCAAACTAAAATTTGAGTTTTCTAACACAATTGAGTGTTTGAAAGGTGAATTATAAACTATATCATTGAATTTTGATGCTCCTCCATCTCCAACTAAACTTACTCCACCTACAATTATATTTTGAGGATTGCCAAAATACTGAAGATGGCCCATTCCAAATCCTGGTGTTTTAGGACTATTTTTAGGGTTTTGTACAGAAGCCACTCGTGCATAGATTGCTAAAGTAACCATTGACATTTATTGTGGTTTAATTGTCATAAGTTTTTTCTTTTTTGCACAAGGTTCATCCATGCTAGTGCTAGTGTCAGTGCTAGTGCCAGTGGGATCAACTACAATTGGATTTGAAGATTTAACAAATAATGTGTTGGGATGACCTTCAGAAGTAGAAGTATAATATTTTTTTCCCTTTTTAGATGAATCATCTTCAATCTCGGAGCTTCCAATGATTGGTTTGCTTCCTCTTTTGGGTGGATCTAGTACTAGAACTATATTTCAAATCCCATCACCACTTGCACCAATGGGCCCTATACCTGCATAGCCCATTTTTTTTTATCATAGTTGCTCCTTTACCATATGTTTGTTTAGTAGAATCACTCATTTGAAGTTTAATAATATCTCTACCCTTGGTTGACTCAAAATCCTCAATACCTTGAATGTTAGCATTGGACTGGAGGTCCTTCTGTCTTTGAATATCACTATCAGTGCAACTGCCAAGTTGATATAGTAGAGTTGCATGCTCTTTATCCCAATAAGTGTTGAAAAGGTCATGCTCATCAATTTCCTCAAAATCTACTAATGTCTTTGGTTCACCCAAATTTTGCCTCATTTTCCAAAACTTAGTTATCTTGGTTTGACAACACATTTCAGATATGCATGCCTCTTTAATTACTTTCAGCATGGACTTCTTAGAAGGTTCAGATGCTTTCTCATAGAAATTTAAGTATTTCAGAGGCCCTGATTTTTGTGACTCTGATATGTGCAATGTCATAATTTGGGATGATAGTTGTTGCATTGAAATATTATTCTCTGTTGCATGTTTCTCCATCTCTTTCTTAACCTCATCCCATGAATCCTTGTTTTTTAACTTTTCTATCAATGGCATCTATTGGTGTTGATATTTAAGTCTTATTTTTATTATGTTCAGTGGATCATAATTCCAGTGACTAACAAAATGAAAGCTAAAAAAAAGTTACCAATTCATTTGCCACTTTGAAAGCCTTTCTCTCAAATGTGAGGCCTCCAATTGTGAAAGGCAAGCAAGAAAATATCATTTTCTTTTATTGTCCACTAAAAAGGTCATATGCACTCTCCATCTTCCTTACATATTCTATTGCAAAAACTCTTTTTATAACATGCATTGGAAGTTTGCAGGGTTCAACCGCTGAACCATAAAACCTTAAGACAATGTACTCTTCCATGAAGAACCAGTCAGCCAATTGAATCTGACTTCCCAGTTGAATGCAATCTTTACAAGACACAGGCAATCTAGGCATTGTAGTGCCTATGATTTTTTGGTAAATAGGTGCCAAAAAAAAGTCTACAAAATGGTTGTAGTTTTTATTGTTAGCAGTCATCCTAATCTTATGTGTCCACTCATATACTGGACTTGGTGTCTCTAATTTCTTCTGGGTTTTCTCATCAAACTTATATACCTCAATATCAAGCTTGTTGTTCTCTGTCTCAAATATTGGGCGATGCTTTGCTAAAAAAAGGTAGCACATGTAACTTGTGAACCTAAATGTCTTTGTCTTGCCTATAGTTGTACTTTGTTTAATCATTAGTAATTGTTGTTGCATAGATTCAACAATGTACTAAACAAAATCATATCTTACTACTACATTGTCAACTAATTGACCTCGACAATGGATATTATAAATCATTTCAAGAACACTGGCCCCCACTTCCTTGTTACTGTCCAACCCCAGGAAAAATAATAACAAATAAATAGTATTCTGAACCCATGACACAAAAATATCATACTGATAAGGAGGCTTATGGTCTTTGTCTAGTGTAACACTAGTAGTGGACTCTAAGGGTATTAAACCCTTAATATATGAATCTTGAAAACTTCTTTCTAGCTTGTCATAAGCTTGAGCTAGTTTATCCAAGTCAATGTGCTCCTTAAAGCTTTTTGTTCTAAACCCTAACACTAGGTCATACAGAGTGAAAAATTCACTCTCAGTTATTGATAAAATTTCCTCCTGAGTGTTTTGGTTTACAATTGTCTTTCTATTTTCATCATAATTTTGAGCACATAGCATTACAATTTTAGGGCAAGGGAATACTTCGAGTACAATGAGGTTTGCAAATCTAGTAACCAGAGCAGCTAGTTTATTTGTATATGCACCAATACTACTGTTATATTTGTAATAAATTCTACCCTTCTATGGATCTTTCCACTTACTAAACAATGAATGTCTAATTGCCATGATTCTAGAATCTCCATGGATAATAGGATAAAAAATATCACAACATTCATTGGTGAAACATGGGGTTTGTAGCACTTGTTTGAGCTCTATAATGGTGTTCTTTTCCTTTATGGGTGCACTCGTTTGGGAGATTTTTGACTATGTTTTGCCCATGCCTGGCTGCTACTGGTTATTAGGCTTCAAGCCCTATTTAAAATAATTGTAAAGTGTACACCTAAGACAATTAAAATCAAGATTTCTATTGCTGCAAATTGTAATGGAATTTTTTTGAAAAAAATTAAATACCTGGAATTGAGTTTGGATAATTGGTGTTGTCGTCTGATACCCAAATTTCACACTTTCAGTCTTCAGAAATCAGAACACAAAATAGAATTTTGCCAGTCTTTGAAAATTTAAAATTTGAAAACCCTATGTCTATCGTATCGGACTCTAGTCTTATAGTTCCAAAACTCTCAACTTCATACTCTAAAAAGGTAATACTTGAAGTTTAATAGTTAAAATGAAAGTAATAAGTAATTAATGGTTTTAACTTTTATGTACAATGTACATCTAACTGTAATAAATTGTCAAGACTCAATATTAAATAATGTAGTGATGTACATAAGGTACACGTGTCACGATTCTGGATGAATCTTGGCAGATGGGAAAGCATTCCCCAAATCGGCCCGAAATTCATCTCGAGCCGTCGATCTATAGACTATCAAATGGTTATTAAATTTATTATTATTATTATTATATTATATTATTTAATATTATTTATATAATATAAAATAATATTACATAAATAATATAATATAATAATAATAATGACCATCTCAATCTGATAGATCGATGGCCTGGGATGAATTTCGAGCTGATTTGGGGAATCTTTTCCCATCTACCCGAATGAATTTGGGCAGATGGGAAAAGATTCCCCAAATCGGCCCGAAATTCATCCCAGGTTGTCAATGGCTCAATGGTCATTATTATTATTATTATTATATTATATAAATATTATATGGTTATAATTATATTATATTATATGGTTATGATTATATTATAGTATAAATAATTATATTATATGTATATGATATGGTTATAATTAAAATTTAAAAATATAATTGCAAATGCTCTATTTTTATTCATATGTATTATTTAGTTTCAAAATTAAAATATAATATAGTTATAATATCTATAAATTATTAAAATTTAACATATATTGAAAATTGTGATAATTGTTTATAAACTATTCTTCATCATTTAAAATATTTCATAATGAAAAAAAAGTTAGGAATAGGTGACAGATAGGTACGAAATAAAAATTTGACACAAATTATCAAAGTTATATTTAACTTTGTTAAAGTTATAATCTATTAATCTTTAATTTTCCTTGAAGCTCCATTTGTTAACTTTTAACCAATCAGATTAAAAGAAAAATAGTTAATAATTAATAGTTCACTATTTTTAACTAAGTCGTAGACTAACAATAACATTTCAATAGTGCATAATTTGAGAAACAAGATGTTAGCTTATAGAATAAATTTGACAACTAAGTGTCAATACACTTAACCAAGATCAAGAGTAAGTGTCGAGTAAGATAAAGTGCTGAGTGATAACAAGTGCTGAGTGCAACAAGTGCCAACTGATAACAAATGTCGAGTGATAACAAGTGCCGAGTGATAACAAGTGTCGAGTACAACAAAAGCTGAGTGGTAACAGGTGCTGAGTGATAACAAGTGACGAGTACAACATGTGCCGAGTGATATAGTTTTGTTCAAGTGCCGAGCTATCCAAGAATAGCATATGCCGAGTATCAGAAATACTTTAGGAGCCGAGTAATTTAGTAGATCAGCATAAAAGTTTGGAATTGCACAAACTATGATGCAAACAGTTTTTGCAGCTGACAGAAGGTAAACTTCGAGGGATTTAATGATAAAATCGAATCTTTTATTTTTCCCGTGTAACTCACATGTAGCCAATAAGAAAAATGATAAAGGCATGCAACCAATCAGTAAAAAAAACAAGTATTGAGTGGGAAATTGAAATTCAATATGGATCGTAGATCCAAATCAAACCCTAAGTCTTTGCAGTCTTTATAAGGAAGATGAAATTTCATTGTAAACATATATATGAAAGGACATACAAGGGTGCATAAGAAAATCTATTTTTAGAAGCAAGAGTTATCAGATCACAAAGGATCAAGATCAGGAGAAGGCGGGAGAGGAGCCTGCATTCAGCAATCAAGGATTGTAATCTATCAGGTTTATTGTATCTAATACTCTCTAGCAATTGTATTAGAATGAAAATCCTATGGTGATAGGTTAGCTTTACAGCTATTTTGTAAGATCCTTTAATTGGGTGACACTTCATGTTAAGTGTTTGTAAATCCTCTAACCAGGTCACTATTAATATAGTGTAAAGCCTTTAACAGGGTAGGCCTTTAACAAGGCAAACCATCAGAAGTGGTTGAACAATATTGCTACAGTAAATTTTGTGGGTATCATCCCCACCCTAGTTTTACCTTCTTATTCTTGGAGGGTTTCTGGGTTACCAAATTCCAGTGGTATGAGTTATTGATGCATGAGTTTTGTTACATGTTTATTTGATGTATTTACATGCATGCAATTTACTTTAAGTTAGAAATTTTATTGACTAAAGTGTGATACTTATGATTCAACCCCCCCCCCCCCCCCACTTCTCATAAGTACTCTTTCCATATTTGAATATTCCAACAATTGGGTATTAGAGCTATCCAAGTTCTCACAAGGAAAAGCCTAACAGCTTGGAGGAAAAGATCTAAAGATGGAAGCCTTCAAACTTGGAAAGATCATTGAAAATCAAGTGATAGATGTGCAACTTGCTTTGCATAGCTTGGAGGAATTCAGAAACAAATTGAGAAACTCATTAAAAAAGAGGAAGGATCTAGCCATAGCTAAAAATGATATACACTACAAGGAGATTGATACCACCAACATATTTTCCAGTGGAGACACTAAAGAGTTTGATGCAGCAATAGCAAAACTGATGGAGAAAAATAAAATTCAAGCAGATGAGATAAGATCTCTCAAGATCAACCCATGATACAACAGGGCTTGGATATAACAGCACTAAAGTTAGAGAATCATCAAAGAGTGTAGAACAAAGAAGTGAAAAAGGTAAAGATGTTAAACTTTCATGTCATTTCTGTGGAAAGAAAGGACATACATCTAATGTCTGTAGAAGCAAGAATGCCCATCAGCATGACAAACCCAAAAGCATAAATCATTGTCATAAATGCAAGAAGCAAGGTCATCAAGCATATGAATGCAGAACCCAAACTATCAAGACATCAAGATTTGATGGACATTGTTATAATTGCAAAAAGTATGGACATAGAGCTTTTGAATGTAGATCAAAGTCTATGTGGATAGTAAATCAACCAGTAAAGACATCAAACCATGAATTTTGGGATTACAACACCAGGTACAGCTGTCACTATTGTCAAGAATATGGACATATCCCACAGAACTACATAAGAACACATTTTAGAGGGAACTACAAAAGATGGTTGAGTCAAACCACATGTTTTAGTTGCTTAAAAATTGGTTATGTCAGCAGGAATTGCCCAACAAGGTCAAAGGCATCAAGTTCTAAGTTCAGCAATGGAAAGGAAAAGATAGATGTTGGACATATCAGAAGTGAAAGGAATAAGACATGGAGGAAGAAAGATGAGTCTAGCACATCAAGTACAAAGATCACTTCACCTAATAGGTCAAGTGATCACACTTCATCAAATTAAGCAAAGAACAAGTGTGTGGGATTGATAAACCAAGTTACATCATAAATCAGTCCCAAGACATATAAGAACTGCAAAAAAAGAAATCAGCATAAACAGAGATGCTAAGTCAAAATTGAGAACTTTTGTGAAAATCTGTCAAATTTGCCTTCAGGAGCCGAGTTGCTAACAATGACCGAGTTGATAGTTGATGTCGAGCTATGAAATATCAATAGGAGCCGAGTAAAGTAAAACACAATGGGAGCCGAGTCATGATGAAACTTTTCAAGTGCCAAGTAGACAGTTGGTAGTGTACTAAGCATTTATTACTCTATTTTGAAGGTTACATAAATCCAATTTTTGATCATTTTCCCACCATTCGAACAAGAAGCAAAGCCAGAAAAAAGTAGAGAAGATCAAGATCAGCTCAGAAGCCATTCGTGAAGATTTCAACAGCGATTCAAGACAAGTTTCATCGATTTAAGGTATTTTACTTAAGTGTCGAGCTACGTAGGACTTATAAACTTGTTTAAATCTTAAACCCTAGTTTGGCAAACAATGGCATCTGGGTCAAGAACCACTAAGGTTATAGAGAGTCATGAAGTTCAGTTGGTCAGCAATGAAGTTAAACAACCTGAATTTAAGCCCATTCCAGAAGTAGCATACAAGAATGATCCTGTAGGTGCATTATTAGTTATTTCGGATAAAGTTGTTATGGTCGAAGATGTTCATAGATGTTATAATTGCAAAATTGGTGCCATAGGAGACTTAGAAATCTATAATGCATATGATAAACTATGTGAAAACAAAGTACTGAAAAATGAGTTTTCACTAATTGAAAGAAAAGGATTGACCAAAACCCTAGCATTTCTGACTGTTTTCAAAACTGAATGGGTACGGATAGTTTTGAGCCTAATACATGATGGAGCTTTTTGGTTAGAGTTAGGGCCAATAAAATTTACCAAGAAAATTGTTCATAGGGTTACTGGTATTCCAACCCTAGATCGGCCAATGACCTTGCGAAGTGACAAAAGGGAAGTAATAGAGAAAAATACAGGTGCCAAATGGAACAATAGAGGAATGACTATCGACACAGTCACAGATCCCCTACTAGATTTTTCTGTGAGAATCATTTCACATAAATTCTATCAATCAAGTAGGTTAAACAGTGTACCTTGTATAGCAATTGATGTTGCATACAAGATAATCAAAAGGGATCACATTTAGGATTTGGCAGAGCTCATGTTTCAACAAATTAATGAAAATCTAGGAGCTATAAGGAAAAGCAAGGGAGCTCAATGCAAATTTGGATCAATTTTGATGTGCATGTTTTTCTATTTGATGAAAGAATTTCCTTCTATGGGTAAGGTAAGATGGAATCCAGATAAAACAATTGTTGAACAAATTAATGGATACATTGAACAGATGGGTGAAAATTTTGATGCCCAAATGACTGGTTATTTTGAGGACTTCAAAAGGTCCATGAAACAAAGAATGAGAATTCCAGTCTCATTGACTGAGAAATATGAAAAAGATATTTGTTTTCTTGTAGATATAGATTATACTTACATACAAGCAGTTATACCTAGAGTAAGATGGCTTAGGCCACTAGGTTATGAACTCGATGTTGATCAAGCCTCTGCAGCAATAACAACCCTACTTGTAGAAGAAGCTGATAAAAATACAAAAAATTTTGGAACTTATGATGTTGTCAAATCAAAGGTGATAACATATTTGAAGATTGCTTCAACAGTAAAGAAGAAAGAGAAAATGGTGAGACAAATCAAGAGAAAATTTTGCGTGGAAGAAGAAGAAGGAATAGCAGAAGAAGAGGGAGAAGACATTGAAGAAGAAGGAGATAAATTTCAAGGTTAGACTGAAGGGTTAGGAGAACACAAAGAGGAAAGTGTTGAGGTAGAAGAAGCCAAGGAAGCACCAGTTAAGAGAAAGACCACAACTCCTTCTGCTCCTAAATCCAAGGGGAGGAAAGTAGCTGCCCCTGCACCAAAGAGACCTACCACAAGGGCTACAGCACAAAAAGCCCAAGAAGAGGCAAAAGGAAAGAAGAAAGACTCAAAGAAGATTGCTACTGAGTCAAAGAAAAGAAAATTTATTTCCTAGCCTGAAACAAATGAGGAGAAAATAGAGTCAGAGGACAATAGTCAAATTCAAGTGGTAAGACACAAACCCCAGACTGCTATTGATAAATTATGTTCAAAAATTAGAAATAATGATTTAAAAGGTTTAAAGAACCTGAATTTTTCTAAGCTCACCAAAGAAGAGCAAAATAAATTAGAGGAATCTGTGTATGCTATGATGGTTGAATATAAGCACACACCTCTAGAATTAGATGAATCTATGCCAAGAAAATTGTATAAAATTGTAGAGGATAAATGGCATTTTTGTTTACAAATGGAAAAAGAAATAAGGGAGTCAACATTAGCCAGATTGTTGCCTAATTTGACTAAATATCAAATAATAAATGCAGTAAAAAGGCATAATAACAGATTCACTCCCAAGTATAGAGCATTTAGTTTATTGCAGAATAAAATTGAAGAGGTAGTTACCAAATCCACAAGATTGTGGAAAATTGTTTATAAGAAAATAGAAGATGTATATAATGAAGAATATCAGGCAGAAGCAAGTGCCAAGACAAAGGAAAAGAAAGTATCAGAAACCAAAGAAAAAGAGAAGAAACTAGTGGAGGAAAGTAAAGAAGAAAAGGAAGAAGAGGCACATAATGAGGAGAAAGAGGGAGAGAAAGATATAGCTGAGCCACAAGATCAAAGTATGCAAGACGTATAGGTATCTCCTCCTAGTTCTCCTCATGCCACCATCACACCTGTAGATATCATAAAAATAAAGGATGTTACAGACACTTCAAATCTAAACATCAATCCATTAACTGTAGAGGATTTGGAAATCCTTGACCAATCATCACTAGTAGCAAAATTAAGTTGAAATCCTGTATTGGTCAGTGTTGATGAATTACAGAATCCAAAAGTTAAAATAGAGATAATCAAGGTAAAAGCACTAGTGCCATCCTCGACCATACAAACTACTGGTATTCTATATCTTCCACCACCACCTCCACCAAGTATAGTCACTTATACACTCCAAGTGCCGAGTACAACAGCAAGGGAAATAAAAGAAACATCTGAACAACCAACAAGTTCAACCCCACCTAGAAATCATGAAAGGGATATTCAAGCTGAAGAAAAGGATGAGACAAAGAAGAAGGAGGAGATTGTAATACAAACATTGGTTGCATTACCAAAATCTAGTACTCCAACACAAACTCTTTAGCAGCCGAGCACAGATGGATTATAGCTGCAAATCAGGACACCAGGCTCAAACTCATCAAAGGTAGTTAGGAAAATTCACTATGGAGTTCTTGAGCTTGATGAAGAAATAAAGATCCCATATTATGAATCTAGCACTCTTATTGAAGAAAAGATTACTGAAATTTAGAGTGCATTGGACAAAAGAAGGAGACAAGAAGCACTAAGAAAGGAATACAAGCATAAGCTTACATTGAATGAAATTAAAGATATATTCACAAAAGCTTTTTTCTTACAATCTCCAGATGAGTCAAGACCAATTACGGAACAACTATCTGATATAGTTGACCAGGTGACTAATGAAGACCAGGAAACAAATGGCAGATTGCTTGAATGGTCAGCAAAGAAGTTTCAAGGTAAGGTAAATAGTAAAATATCCGGTGATATAGCACTGTCTAAAGAAGAATTGGAAAAGAAAATTAAAACAATTAAAATTGTACTAGGAAACATCTTTTCCCTGTACAACAAGTTGTGTGATTTTTCCACATTCACACAGGACACTAGCCAGAAAATACTGAGCTTGGAAAATAATCTGAAAATTTCTAGCATGCAACTCCCCACAAATCTAGCTCAGAGTGAGAAGCATTTTGTCCAATCACTTCACACACAAAGAGAGTTAGTTGTCTTAGTAGCAGAGGAGGCAACCACAAAAGCAAAATTGATACAAATTCAATCATCAATTACTCCTCATTTGGAACTACTTCACAGGGAGTAGATAAATGTAGAGACAGTCCTCAGGAAAGACACCAATCTTTCTTCATCTGATGGACTTGTACACCTAGCAGCAGAGATTGCCATCCAGCATAAGACATTGGATGTCGCATTAGCAAATTGGGATGCAGCTCTGAAGGTACTCCTTGAAGTAAATAGCACATTTTTGGCTAAGTATGGCATTTCATTGTAAGACCCTTGACATAAGTGTCAAAAAGGGGGAGAATAAGTAATAAGAGTTAAGTACAGGAATGAAATGATATGTATAATAAAAGGGGGAGATAGCAAATTTTGAATGTAGGATAAATTCATGAGTCACATGGATCTTAATTAAGTGTTTTTGCCACTCATGTCAAAGGGGGAGATTGTTAGCTTATAGAATAAATTTGACAACTGAGTGTCAATACACTTAACCAAGATCAAGAGGAAGTGTCGAGTAAGATAAAGTGCCAAGTGATAACAAGTGCCGAGTGATAACAAGTGCCGAGTGCAACAAGTGCCGAGTGATAACAGATGCTGAGTGATAACAAGTGCCGAGTACAACATGTGTCGAGTGATACAGTTTTGTTCAAGTGCCGAGCTATCCAAGAACAACATATGCCGAGTATCAAAAATACTTCAGGAGCTGAGTAACTCAGTAGATCATCATAAAAGTTTGGAATTGCACAAACTATGATGCAAACAGTTTTTGCAGCTGACAGAAGGTAAACTTCGAGGGATTTAATGATAAAATTGAATCTTTTATTTTTCCCATGCAACTCACATGCAGCCAATAAGAAAAATGATAAAGGCATGCAACCAATCAGTTAAAAAAAAAGTATTGAGCGAAAAATTGAAATTCAATATGGATCGTAGATCCAAATCAAACCCTAAGTATTTGCAGTCTTTATAAGGAAGATGAAATTTCATTGTAAACATATATATGAAAGGACATACAAGGGTGCATAAGCAAATCTATTTTCAGAAGCAAGAGTTATTAGATCACAAAGGATCAAGATCGGGAGAAGGCGAAAAAGGAGCCTGCATTCAGCAATCAAGGATTGTAATCTATCAGGTTTATTGTATCTAATACTCTCTAGCAATTGTATTAGAATGAAAATCCTATGGTGATAGGTTAGCTTTACAGCTATTTTGTAAGATCCTTTTGATTAGGTGATTAAAATCCTTTAATCGGGTGACACTTCATGTTAAGTGTTTGTAAATCCTCTAACCAAGTCACTATTAATATAGTGTAAAGCCTTTAACAGGGCAGGCCTTTAATAGGGCAAACCATCAGAAGTGGTTGAACAATATTGTTGTAGTAAATTTTGTGGGTATCATCCCCACCCCAGTTTTACCTTCTTATTTCTAGAGGGTTTCTAGGTTACCAAATTTCAGTGTTATGAGTTATTGATGCATGAGTTTTGTTACATGTTTATTTGATGTATTTACATGCATGCAATTTACTTTAAGTTAGAAGTTTTATTGACTAAAGTGTGATACTTATGATTCACCCCCCCCCCCCCCCCCCCCCCCCCCCCATCTCATAAGTACTCTTTCCATATTTGAATATTCCAACACAAGATCCCAAAACAAACTTACAAAGTTATAGACTAAGAAGAACAATGATTTGAGAAGCCAAAAACTATTGTTTTCATTGATAATATTTTAGACTGTACAATGTACATAATATTGATTCATAGCTTACATATTCAAAATAGCTGATTAAATCACTAATCAACCTAGTTTTACTATTTCATAATTTACAAAAAAGGGCAGGGCCCAATCCAAAGAAAAATACAAATAACTTGAAAACATTTTTTTAGTAAACTTTTGCCCTAATCAAAACATTTTTTTTCCCTAAAAGGCCAAGGGAATAGGGAACACTGAACAAGGAACCACAGAACTAGGGAGGCTAGAAGCATGAGCGAGCTGAGGGGCCGAGGGATTGAAGCCTTAAATCAGAAAGGTCTTCAATTCCATTCGCAAGGAATCTATTAGAGAAGATGATGTCACTAAACTCATCTAGCCATGTGAAGTCCATCTTGCTGACATCATCATCCAACAACAACCATTTTTGCAAAAAATCCCTTCTGATCCGCACCCACTTCTAATGGTGAGTCAGTTGCCATTCATTCATACAGAGCAAGAAATGATGCTTATGTATAATGCACCCTATGCCTTCCTCCCAACACTTGTCTGCTACATCTGAAAAAGGGATGCCAATACCTGGCCCCGGTAACTACTCGGCCAATACAATAATTTTGATATTTTCTAAAAAAATTTCTTTAAAAACATTATGCAAAAGCATCAGGATGTCTATTTGTCTACCTCCAAGGTCGAGAAGAGACACGAGGAAGCAAGAGGTAATATTCATGGACACACGGTACCTCTTATCATTTCTCAAGAATTCATGGCTGAGTACCATGCATATAACATGGTGGATAAAAGGACTTCGGCCATCTACCTTGTAAACCATGGTGTAGACAAAATCAGTAATTTTTCCCAGAAAGAGATTTTGTAGATCCATATTAGTGCATTTTAGGTGAATTGGCGTATCCATGTCTACGATTCAAGAAACTGAAAACTTTGCAAAGTGCAACTAGAAACCAAATTCAGATTAAAGAAATTAGACTATGAGAAATGATATTGAAAGATGAATTGAAGAGCCTATTTAATGGTAGACTGTAGTTGCATCTAATCCTTTAGCATTCACGATCTTCCATATCTTATTTTTTTGTATTCCTATATATTTTTAAGTGTGTGAAATGCCAAAATGTGCTGACATTAGTGTCAGACAGTCAATAGTGCCTGACATGATTAATGATTTCCATGCAAAATTTTCCACATGTCTACATTCTGGAGAGTTACGTACAACTCCATGTCTTTTCAAGCGAGTGGCCCCGAGATGCATCTACTATCGTTGATCTATAATTAATCAACGATCAATAAAACTATTGTATTTAATATTAATATAACAAAAATGATGATAGTCGACTTGGTAATTGTGACACTGACGTAATGATGTTACAACATTATTAATAACACATCTAAAACAATACACAAGTTGAAACTAGAAAGTGACTACTTAGCAGTCAGTACAGTCACTAGCCAATACATGTGCAAATTTAACTTTCAGATTAAACAATTTTTTAGTTTACCTCTAAAGATTAGCCAAGACCATTATTATTCATTTTCCTACAAAACAAGTAATTCACCATGTCACATTATTAATTCATTTTTGGTAAGGGAAAAAATAGCTATCATTTATATATCCGTCAGTGAAAAAAAACATTAATTCGCCACATTTGAAATGGATTTTGCTAGGGCAAGAAAATAATTGCCAACATATAATATTTTATTTCCCTATATGGAAAAAAAAAATTACCCTCGATATTAAAATTTTTCTACCCACAAGATGTTGGATTCGCCAGCATTTTAGACTTTGTTTTCAGAAGGGGTTTCTTAAAGTTATCCCTAGAACAAAATGGGTATTCAGGAATAAGTTGAATGAAAATGGTAAAGTATCAAGAAACAAAGCAAGCTAGTATGTAAAGGCTACTCTCAAGAAGAAGGCATTGATTATGGTGAAACTTTCACCCCTGTTGCAAGACTAGAAAGTGTTAGGAACCTACTTGCATATGTAGCACACAAAGGATTCAAATTATATTAGATGGATGTTAAATCTACATTTCTCAATAGAATTATTGATGAAGAAGTCTACGTTGAACAACCAAAAGGTTTTGTTGATCCAGACAAAAGGGACATGGTCTCAAAGTACACAAAGCACTATATGGTCTGAAACAAGCTCCTAGAGCATGGTATGAAAGGTTACACAACTACCTTATATAGATTGGTTTTCAAGAACTAATGATAATAGTAGTTTGTATATCAAAGAAGGATCAGATAACAAGGTTGTATTGGCAGAGATATTTGTGGATGATACTCTATTTATAGGGAATGATGATTTATGCAAAGAATTTTCAGAACAAATGAACAAAGAGTTTGAAATGTCCATGTTTGGTGAGATAAAATTCTTTGTTGGATTGCAAATACAATAGAACAAGAATGGTATCTATATCACCCAATCCAAGTATGTAAAAGAGATACTCAAGAAGTTTGGTACAGAAGATTCTAAACTAGTTGGTACCCCAATGTGTACTAGACTAAAGGTTACCAAAGATGATGATTCCAAAGAGGTAGATCAGACTTTATATAGATCAATGATTGGGAAATTACAATATGTAGTTCAGACAAGGCTTGATATTGCCTTAATAGTTGGGATAGTGGCAAGATTCTTAGCCAAACCTAGAGAAAATCACATGATGGCAATCAAAAGAATCTTGAGATATTTGAAAGGCACTAAAGACTATGGTTTATGGTACAAACTTAGAGGAAACTTAGACCTAAAGGTATTCACTAATGTTGATTGGGCAGGAAATCTTGATGATAGAAAAAGCCCAAGTGGTGGAGCATTCTTTCCATGTAAAAGGTTCGTATCTTGGACAAGCAAGAAACAAAACTGCACATCCCAATCTACAACAAAAGCAGAGTATGTAGCAACAGTAGTGAATTTTTCTAACATTGTTTGGTTCAAGAAATTGTTGGAAGGCATGAAGGTTGAGATTAAAAAAATAGTTGTCATGTTTTATGATAACACCATCACAATTAACATATCAAAGAACCCATTGATGCCTTCCAAAACTAAGCACATTGCTATAAAATATCACTTTGTTAGAGAACTGGTGCTTGGAATATGTTCATACAAAAGAACAAATTGCAGACATATTTACCAAGTCATTACCTAAAAATGCACTCTTGTATCTAAGAGGTAAGTTAGGGGTCATTCCCCAATTTAAAGTTCACTAAATGAAGTTCTAGTAATACATCAACAGGAACCAAGTTGAAGATCAATCAATTGATGCAGCAGAGTCAAGAGAATATTGCATATGAATCAATACTCAAGGTACATTGATACTAATTTGGCATGTTTTATCTTTGGCATGTGTTGTTAAAGAGGGAGAATATTATTGTCATATCTTTCTAAAATTTTTTTTTGTCATCTCAAGAGGGAGAAGTTATGTAGTTCCTTCATAGAGGGATATTACTACATGAAAGAAGAAGTTTTTTTGTGAAAAATCTAAGAGGGAGAAAATTTCTATAAGAGAAAGTCTTGTTCTCAAATTTCATTGTGCTATGACATGTTGTGTTGCCATCAATGCCAAAGAGGGAGATTGTTGGATACAATTTTCTAATTGTGTGTTGTCTTTGATGTCACAAAAATACCATATCAGTTGCTAGTTAGTGCTTACCAAGCTCACTTGGTTAGCAAGACAATTTTTCTTGTTTATCGAGTGTTCCTAAAGTTTACTCTATGAAGTTAGTGTCTACCGAGCTCACTCGAGCATCGAAGGAAATTATGGTAAAAAATAGTGTCAACCAAGTTCTCATGGTTAACAAAGGAAAGTTGGACAGAGTTAGTGCTAACCTAGTTCACTCGGTTACCAAGGGATTTTTGCAAGTTCATTGTGTTAACCGAGCTTCTATTGGTTAATACAAGAAATCATCTTAGAACCAGTGTTTATCAAGCAGGGTCGTCTAATAAAGGATTTTGTTGTCTTGGCATGAGAAGCTTAATTATTGTAACTATTGGTTCTAGCCAGCTATGGTAATGATTAATGGTCATTATAATTTGTATTGAGCCAACTTGACAATCTAGAAGGTATAAATAAAAGGTCAAGATGAGATTTCTAGTGTGTGTGCAAGTGTGTTGATTGGATTAAGAAGGAAAGAGTGAGAGCAAACTTGACGGATAAGCAAGTATCCTTGTGGAGCAAAAAAGTAATATTAGATCAGGAAGGATCAAATTTTAAGCAAAACAAAGATATAGATTTAGCAATTCAGTTGCATCAAAATTAGATCATTTAATTGTTACTCTTTAACCATTGTAGCAGTGATCTAAAATCTCTTAATAGAGTTGGTTTAATAGGCATTTGTAAATCCTCTAACAAGGTGACAGTTCCATTAAATTTTTTTAAGACCTCTCACAAGGCCACTCCTAACAGGGCAATTAAATCTTCTAAAAAGGTCACATCTAACAGTGTGTTTTGTAACCTTTAACAAAGTTGGCTCCTAACAGGGCTCACTTTAGAAGAGTGAAAAACAATAACTAGTTACATTGGTGGTTTTTCTCATATTGGGTTTCCATGTTAAATCTAGTGTCTCATGTGTTCATTCTCTCTCTCTCTCTCTCTCTCTCTCTCTCTCTCTCTCTCTCTCTCTCTCTCTCTCTCATGTTTGCAAGATTAATTACTGTTAATGTCTTAAGATAGGCTAAAAGTAATTCATACTCTGCATTTACTAAGTTGCAACATTTTCTTTGTGTTTACCGAGTAACAATAGAAATCAATTTTCTCAATCTAAATTTTATTGTTGACATCTAAGGGATCTAGGATTTATTTTAGAGGTAACTAATTCACCCCCTTCTTGGTTACTCCTTCTATATTTCCAACAAGCAAGCATCACTTGCATTAACACAATGAATGGGAGAATATTAGCTAGAGGAAGAGACATAAGTTGCTGAAGGTGTTGAGGAAGAAGAAGCCAAGGAATCACCTACTTATAATGATCAAAACAAGAGAAATTCTAAGGCTCAACCAATGACAAGGTCTAAGAAAACTGTCAAACCAAGCAGCCCAAACCTACAACACCTACTACAAGGGCTAGTGCACATATCACTACACAAAAGAAAAAAGAGAAGACCAAACCTATAGAGCAGGAAGGAATACATAAAAGACTAAGGAGGAAATACATTGCACAAGCTAAATCTGACGAGGAGAGAACAAAATCAAATGACAATAGCCAATTCAAAGTGGCCAGTCACAATCCATTATTAGATCTAGATAACCTATGTGAAAATGTTAAGAATAGTGCAGATTTGTCAAGATTTTCTCATATTGATTTTGATAATCTTGGTAAATTTGAAAAGAATCAAGTGGAGGAGGTTATATATGCCATGATGGAAAATTTTAAGAAATCCCCACTAGAAATTGTAAACTCCATGCCTAAAAGTTTATATGAGAGAGTGGACAAAAAATGACATTATTGTTTAAATTTAGAAAGACAAATAAGGGAGACATCACTTGCACAAGTCATGCCTAAACTCAGTAAGGCACAAATTGATAAGGCTATGAAGAAATATGTAGTTAGATTTATTCCAAAATATAGAGCCTTTAGCATATTGCAAAATAATATTGAAGATGTTGTGAAGAAGTCCACATAGATGTGGAAGGTCACTTATGGGCTTGCTATAGTAAAAGAAGGAGAACAAGAGCCCATTGAGGTAAAAGATGATGAAGAAGATGATAACAATGAAGACACTATTGAGGGAGATATAGAAATGAAAGTAGATTACTAGGCAATAGCTAAGGCAGAGCAGCAAAAAGAACAAAGTGTACAAGATATGCAATTGCCTAATGTCAGCCCTCAACATGTAACAAGTGTAAATACGGAAAAAATTATAGTAAAGGATGTTTCTAATCTCATAGCTTAGAACATTAACCCCATAACAAAGGAATATCTAAAAAAGATACTTGATCAATCTACATTGTAGGAAAAATTGTGTGATAATCTTATATTGGTGAGTGTAGATGAACTAAAGAAATTAGTGACTGAAACTGCAAGGGAAGAGGTGAATACACAAGAATCACATGCCATCATTCCTCAAGTCACTAATGTACAAACTTTAGAAAAAAACACCAGAAGTTACATCAACAAAGGTTGGTACAATTGAAAAGGATACAATGGAAACTCAAGCCACTACTGATACACAGAGTGAAACAGGTTATATAAATCTGTTTGCACATCTAGCACAAGTACAAGGTGCATCAAAAGGCATTGTGAAAAATAAGGGCACGCCTAAAGAGATTGAGTTGACACCAAAGATGAAGGAGCAAGAAACCATTCAAGAATTGGTAACTTTACCATAACTTGGCACTCCTTCTAGTCACACTCTTCAGAAGTCAAGCACAGATGCAACACCATTACAAATCTTAGTGTCGAGTCCAAGTACATCAAAAGCTGAAGAAGTGATACAATATGGAGATGCAAGCCTTGATGAAGAGATTGTGTTACCAAAGTATGATTTTGACACAATGAAAATTGATGGGCATGTACTACAAGAAGCCATAGCTAGAAAGAAGCATTAGGTTCTACTCAGAAGGGAGCATAGGTAGAAGCAGACATTGCTTGATATCAAAGACATCTTTCTAGATGCATTCAGTCTACCTACTCCAGATGAGACCAAGCCACTCATTGAACAACTGACAACTATAGTGGAAAAGGTTAGTGATGCAAACCTTGATACAAATGCTAAATTATTATCATGGTCTAAAAAGAAGTTCCAAAACAAAGTGAATGAGAAAATATCAAGTGATATAGCACTCACACAAGTTGCATTGGCAACTAAGGTAGAAAGTGTGAAGAAGGTACTGGAGAATATTTTCTCACTGTACACCAAACTGTGCAACCCCACACTCATCACACAAGAGACAAGAAGTCATATTTTGAGTTTGGAAAGTAAGGTTAATTCATTAGGTACAAAATTGCCTATGGATCTAGCTCAAAATGAGAAGCACTTCAGGACATTATTGCAAACCCAGAGTCAGTTAGCAACATTGTCTATAGATGAAACCAATATAAGGGCCAAATGGATTAGAATCCAAACAAAATTAACCCCACACATGGAGATTTTGCACAAGGAATTAGGTTATACTGAAACTTTTATAAAGAAAGACCACAATCTTTCAACATTAGATGACCTAGTCCACCTTGCTACCAAGCTAGCCATCCAAATTAAGCCTTTGGATGCAGCATGTGAAAATTTGGATGCAACTCTCAGAATTATACTAGAGATCCATAAATATTTTTTGGACAAACACACTATCAATGTATAGCCCATTGACATTAGTGTCAAAAAATAGGGAGAGTAAGAAAAGGGGGAGATAGAGAAAAGGAAGAATAAGAGTAGAGGGAGCAAACAAAGCACAACATTAAGTCAAAAATAGCAGTTGAGATACTTTACTCAGCAGGAGTCCAGAATTAATTTTGAGTACAGAACCAGAACTATCAACTTAGGGGGAGTTATTAGATTTTGAGGTATATATAAGTTGTTGCTAAATTTTGAAACTTTTTAAATTCTGTATATAAGCTGAATAAGAGATCTGTTATGCTCATAAGAATAAGGATATCAATGCATGACCAAGTGTTTTTGACACTCATGTCAAAGGGGGAGATTATTGATCTCAGATTGGTTTTGACTAGTGAGTGTCTACACACTTAAGTCATTTACTTATTTCATGTTGAACAAGTAGTACATTCTGAGAACATGTATCTAGTAGAGCATGTTGATCCATTTATGTGCTATGTCACTCAAGTGCCAAGAAGTCAGTGTATGCTGAGTGATACAGGAGTCAACTAGTTAGTGCATGCCAAGTAATATAGATGCTGAGACATAGTAAAGAAAATAACATATGCCAAGCATCAAAGACTTTAGATGCTTAGTGAGACAGTTTTGTCATAATTGTTTGTAATGGCACAAATAACTATTTAAACCATTTTTGAGCTGACTTAAAGATTGAATTATGATATTTTGGAGATAAGGACAAATCTTAAGTTGGATTCCCAATGCATTACATGCATCTAATTAGCTAAAGGAAAGATTTAAGTGGCAAAATGGATGAATCACAATCATTGATTCATGCCCAACCCTAAGTCACCTAAGTCTTCTTAAGGAGGAAAAACCCTAAACTTTCCAAGGTGCATGAAAGAGTGAAGAGAGAAGTTTGCATGCACAAAACATAGCATTCATGATGGCTAAGGAGTTATGATTTGAGATTACATTGCATAATAGTTAAAGGAGAATGGAGGAAAGGAGATAGTATACAACAAAGAGACATCTGATCAAGAAGGATTAAGAATGCATCAGTTTAGAGGTGATTTATCATCAAGAAACCAAATGTTAACTGCAAAATCATTGTTGAATCATTCTAATAGGTGAATTAATCAAATCTCTTAATAGAGTAGTCCTAACACGCTGTATTGAAATCCTCTAACAAGGTGCTTACTTAATTGTGATTTGAAGTCCTTTAGCAAGGCACACTTTTAACAGGGTGAGACCTAATAATCTTTGTAAGCCTTTAATAGGGAAAACCTTTCATAGGGTAGATCATGTCTCATGATAAAACATTGTAACCTTCATTGGATACACTTTATTACTACAATAGTGAAGATTTGTGGGTGTCATCCCCACCCCAATTTTACCTTTTCATTGGAGGTTTTCTGGGTAATCATATATGGTGTTATATATGTGTGAATGTTTACTTGTTTACATGATTTAGATGTACATGCTTTACATGGTATTTTAGTTTACTTATTGAATGTATGAGATGGATGTGTGGTGAATGTTTTAATGGGTCAAAGTTCAAACTACTGATTCACCCCACCCCCCTCTCAGAAGCTTACCTTTCTTATTGTAATTCCAACAATATCATCTCTCTCCTAGTGTTCAAAAATATCACTACAAGGCTATAAATTCAAGATTTTCTATCTTGCTCTACATTTCATTCTTCAGAATTAGATCTCTCTATCTATTGATGTCTACTTGGCTTCTTCATTTTTTGATGTAATGTGTTCTCAAATTAATCACACATTAGTGAAAGAGGGGCAAATGTAATCACCTGGAAAATGGTCATCTAGACTATGAGGCCCCCTTTCTAGAATTTTTGCATAATTTACTTATCACTTATCTTTGATTAAATCTTCAAAAATCTATTTATTCAATTATAACCTATAGTTTGACCACTTTATCCTAAGTCTCTTATTTAATTAAAAAACATAATCCCTTTTAATTAAATAAAAATCCTCACTTCCCACTTATCCTAAATGTGCACACATAAAGCATTATTCCTATTTTAAAAATAAGAGGAAAGGACATTTTTGTCTACCTATGAATGCACAAGTTTCTGTGTGAGGGTGATCTTCTATTTTAAAATAACTTTAATTCTTCTCCACACATTTCTTTCCCTCTCAAAATTCAACTATTGATTGTTATTGGTGGATATGCTTGTGCACATGGATCACTCAAGATGCATTCTCCTCCCTTGATTAAACCTCTCTTGGCTTTTAATCTGAATCATCTATTTTTCTTTAAAAGAAATGGCTCTCTCCTCATTCTAAAATCTTGGTCTCTCATGCTAATGTTATGCTTCAAGATTTCTAGGTACTTTTGGAGCTTTGTAGACTTGGATCATTTGCATTCTCATGCTAGTTTCCTCATACTTACATCTTGGTTCAATTGCATCATAGCTTCATGGCATTTTTAGTTTATCTTTCTTTATGCTCTAGATTAGCTCACATAGCTTAAGTAGGAAGGTTTTGTAATACTCTCATCTTGCTTGTTAGCTTGAATTTTTATTGCATACCCATTTAAGGATTCTTGTATATTGTTGCTCATTTCCTCTACTCTTTGAATCTCCCATTCTATGGTGCACCTTGCAAGGGTTGCATATCTTTGGTTCATTTGAGAGCTAACATACTATACTTGCACCTTTACACATCGTAGATAGAGAGGTATAAGCCAACTCTTGAGATTCTCTCTTTCATGGGTATTCTAAAGAATAATGGTTTATAGAAGTGTGTCCACATTTTTCACACACAACTATAAGTTCATAATAAATCACAAGGAAGATGCAATAAAACATAACACAACTAAAGTCTACAAGCTATAGATGGAGGAAATTTAAGAGTGAGAAAATATGTTTTCACTAGTTTTTTTCAATCATTTCATGTCATACAAGGTCATAATGGGTGTATGTTGGACTATTGTGATATGTCTATATGGTGTCGAGTTTAAAACTAAAATCTATTCTTTCCTATTGGTTAACAGTTTGTCCTCCTATTAGATTTTATAACCTGACTCTTTGATACCCAATGTTTTGGAGAGACAAAAAGATGTTTACCAACAAATGGGTCAGTGTATGTATTCTATCATTTCCCTCACAACTCCCTATGATTTGCAATGAATCTATTTTTATGAGATCAGAAGCTTTGACATTATAAGCTCTTAACCTGAGAGTAGTATAGGATAACCAAATTTTTTGTAGGCACAAACAATTTAGGAAAGATGAATTTGAATAACCTATCACACTCAATGGAATGACTGTAGTAGATTATCTTGATATTTCTAACCCTTACTTCTATTTGAAATGAAAATTAACCATCTAAATGTTGAAGAGGAATGAAGAAGATATGTGCATGAGGGAAAATGGAATTGCTTTCCCTATCAACCTTGAATGAAATGAAATCCAACCAATAACTAATAGATTCGTACACATTTATCTTTCATTTCCCAATAAAACTATCTAATATGTTATTAAACTAACAAGAGAAGAAACATAAGCATATATGAAGAAAGTAAATGGAATCACTATACTACAAACATCAAACTAAAATGGAACTCATCTAATTATTCACAGAATTATACATGATTGTCTTTCAGCTCTTAATGCAAAACTACTCTATGCATGGGCAAAAAAACAAGACAAGAAAATAGGGTAAATGGAATTATAGACCAATTCACCATCAAGTTTATTGACCCTTGTATTTTCAGATGAGATTACATTTATAGTTTTCTATCATCCCTTAGTTCAATAGAGCAATTGACATAGAATAGAAAAGAGAATAAAATAAGAAATTACCCAGTGATATGAACATGTGGCATCTTTTCTATCGATGATTTTGGATCCATGGTACTTTTGAAAAAATACAATGACTTTTTATATTCTTGCGACTTCATAGAATCCTGTAGAAATCTTCAATTCTTCATATGCTATTGTTTGGCACTAAGTCTGTATAATTCATATTATAATAGTCACTATATTTTTGAATTTTGACTATCGATCTTAAACCAATGATCGTGATTAAAACATTATAAACCTTTTTGTTTCTTTTTTTTCATTTCCCTCCATGGGTCCCTTCATGTACATGCATTGAATCATAATTATGTTGCTATAATTAACATTCATGCAACATTTTATAGCGACTTAATGATGAGCATTGATCTCTATTTGATCTGATGCTGGCGATAAAAGATCTTAACCCTTTGTTTACTTTGCACATCATAGTAGATGGGTGGCACCATTTTATTGCTTAGAGCATCTGACATTGGACTTCTTTTCTTCATAGAATTTTGTGGAATATAATGGCCCCATCAAGACACGTGTTGAATTGTCATTATGTCACTTTATTTATCTTTGATGCAACTTTTTATAGTGATATAGAGACAACCATAGATTAGTTTGGAGATCAATGATGAAAAGACTTTCTTAACAACCTGGCTCTATTTTGTATCAAACCAATCAAATGCCTTTCTTCTGATAGTAGTATTAACTGCAAAAGGAAATGGCCCATAGTGACACATTTCATTCTATCGCTTTGTCATTATCATTAACAATCAAGAATATTTCAAAAGTGGCATAATGACAATAATGGATCTTCTTTTGATCCGATGGTTTATAAATAGGTAACCTTTTCTTACAATCAAACACTCTAACCAACTTGAGTGTGCCATCTAGACAACTTAATCTGATGCATTCCTTTTTGTAGCTTGTAGTTGAATTAAGTCCCACCATCTTCATGTGTCATGCTATTGTTATGTCCCTTTGGTTATCTTCACACAACTCTCCATAGCGATATAATGATAAGCATTGATTTCAAGTCTAATCTACGGTGGTAATTATTTTGGTGATCTCACCTTTAATTGGGTTCCACAGAAAGATATCAACTTGTTGCTATGTTGCCATGATTATTCTTCACAAAACCTTGGAAAATGACATAGTGATGACCATGAATCTTTGTGAGGTTTGACAATTGAGCAGATGCATCATTGAATTCTTATAATTTCAACTTAGAACACCATCCATCAATTTTATCTTTATCTAATGATCATGGAAAATGACATCTCTAAGGTTAGTTTCACTTGTCAACTTTGCAACATAGATAGTCGGATCAAATATGATTCATCAATTCAATTTCAACTTAATTCTTCAACACCTTTGACCATGTTCTTCATCATTTCTGCATCTTCCAATGTTCACTCTACATCATAATTCCACTAATATTGTTTTTGGTTTGTTCTCATGATCTGTATATCTTCTTTAACCTTGATCCTCATATTCTTTGCTAAAATTTGTTCTAAATATGTCTATGATCTTCTTTTTTGATGCATCATGTCTTCACCACGAACACTTGATCAAAGCATTAGGGTTTCAAAATAACTTTCTTCTCATGTAGGAAACACATAACAAACGCTCAAAAACCTAATCACCTAGCCATTGGACTAGTTCATTAATCATATGATTTCCAAATTAGGTTAGCTCAAAGGAATGATTGGAAGAAAAGCCATCCTATGGGTAATCTAGACTCAGACTATTGATACTTGACTTGGCTCAAAACCCTAGAGAAAAATTATATGTACTGAAAATTGGGCAACATTTCCCTAGGCTCAAGTTATGTTTCAGGTCTTGAGTCTTGTATTATTCATTATCCTTTTTTCTAATGGCCATAGCACATTGAATGAAATTCTTCATGGAATTTGGTTTAGAAAAGAAAGAGAAATCATTAAAGAGATATGCTAGGTCTAAAGATTAGCATGTGGTTGTATGAAGAAGGGGACATACAAATATTAGAGAAATAACTAAGCAAGAAGGTGAGGCATATTTAGAAATACATGCATATAAATGCATAAAACAAACACAAAGATCAAAGACATGCCACAAGATTACACAAGATACACCCTAGGAAAATCCTCATGTGGGAATAACCTAACTTTCTAAAACATATTTTTCAGCAATAAAACATTGCAATACACTTTTATTTTTAATACTATTAAAATATCAATCTTCTCTAGTGCATCCTCTTTGTGCCTAGGCATGTAAACACATACCCCATGCTATGCTTCATATATGTACTCAACAAGAGAAATGAATACAAATCAACCAGCCAACTACAACCCATAAATATGTATTGAATCCAAACACACGAGACAAGTGACAATGTCACAATGGGTGTATGTTGTCGAAACCATGTGAAATTTTTGCATAGCATCATTTAAAACTAAAATTGATGGTTTCCTTAGGTGCAAGTCATATTTTATCTCAATTATTTTGATATGTCTTGTTTTCTTCATTATCCATTTTTCAAATGGTCATGTTGGTGAGTATTTTATGACACCCCACAACATAGAATAAAATACCAAAGGGCACTCTATTGTCTCTTGAATAAGATCCTTACAATGCTAAACTAAGTAATTGCAAAGCCGACTTCAAGATTCCTAATGTGGGTAGTTTTCTTTATAGGATAGACTCAATTCAACTAGTTGTAATGTTGGTTTACAATGGGGACTAACATAATTTTTCTAGGATTTTATTCTAATTCCAATTCCAATTTTTGGCAATTTCCTTCAACACTTTTGGATAATGTATTTTTTCTTGAATTCTCTAGATTGACCTTTACAAAGGCTTTTAAAAATAAAATGAAAAAGAGGTGGGTTTTAGAAGAGAATCCTAAATCTAGACTAACGTTAGGAACTCATCCTATGAATTCAAGAGGTAAGTACTGCAAAGGTGAAATTAAATGTATCTTTGCTTTATTTATTTATTTCTACAACTTTGTAAAGATGATGCATTATTTTAAGGTATTTATTTGATTTTCAGATTACTCACTTCCACTGACATTGTGAATAATGAACAACGTAATTGAAATTCAACTTGTTATAAAAATTTACAATGTAACCTTATACTATGATTAATCAATCCTTCATTCATTTGAGACTAACTTTGTTAAAAAAAATCTATTCTAGTGAGAAATAAGAAACTATGTTAACTCGCAAAAAAAACAAATATCCATGAAACCTCAATGAAATTTGTTTATTCTTAAGAATAATTTTTGCATCGATTTCTATGTAATCCCCTTTAAAAAATGAAATGGGAAGGATATATTTATACACCCAAAAACAAATAAATGGTCTAGATTGATTCAAGATCAATGCCCAAGATTACACAATATAGAGCCCTAATCAAGATTTATTACTAAGGCATGCCTAACTAATGACTAGTTGGTTGATTTGAGTCCCTTCTAGAAAATTATTCTTCAATGCTCTTTGAATTCACTTCAAAATAGTTTACCATGAATTCTGTGCAACAAACTCATCATAGTTATATTCTAGATGTTTCAAAAAATTCAAGAAAACAAAATAGTTGGCTCAGATTTATCAAATCTATGATTCAAAATGAATATTGGCACTTGGCATCAATATGCTATCACTCAACTTCAAAACTGTTCTTCCACTCATCTTCAACTAGATCACTTGGAAAACAATAAAGTTTACTGGTGCTTGACATCAACTAAGCTTTACTTGGCTTATATTGTATCACTCGACATACACTGAACTTTCACTTTTCTCAGCTCCAACTAATTTTATACTTGGCTTGCATAACTTTTCTTGGCACCTACTATCCACTCGGTCAAGCTTGGTAGACTCAATTTTTTTTACTTGTTCTTCTAGACTTAGTAAGTGTATCCAACCTTTGCAACCTTAAGTAGATAATCAATACACTATAATATAATTGTCTTAAATGATCTTTTTACTCCTTTTTCTTACCATAACTCAACCTTTTTCTAGGTTCTTTTGTTATCTCATTTAATAAAAAAATGATAATACTCAAATCAACCAAGCGGGTGTCTTACCAGCAAGTAGCAAGTTTGACATCACTGACAAAATAATGATTGAAACACATTCTCTTACTTATGTCAATCTATTTTCAACAATCTCCCTCTTTGGCATTGATGGCATTCCAATACCAGCAACAATACCAAAAAGAAAATAATTCCTTGTATTGAAATCTCTCCCTCTATCAGCAACTTTCATCTTCTGTATAGGCTACAAAGTTATGTTCTAATCCACAAACAATCAACTCATCCTTACGACTCCATCTTTATCACTCCCTCTTTTTAATATTCAAGTATCTTTGTACTATTCTATTCTTATATCTACCTCAACACTATCTCCCTCTTACCAGGTAGATGTATTTTTTTTAGTCATTTCTCCATCTGTATTAATCATTAGGTACACTAGCTCCTATTTGAGTAGATATTCCATGTTTCTTCCTTGTTCTCACTATGTTTGGTATTTTTTATTTCTCCCTCTCTCTATTTCCCCCTCTTTGACAACAATGCCAAAGACTTGTTATCTTAATATGTAGATATGAACATTTTCAATTTCTCCCTCTATCACCTAGCTTGTGACTGATCTGCAACTCCAACTCTTTGATTACTTTAGGAAGCTCCTAAAGTAAGATCCACTACATCAATGTGTAACATATGCCAATCATCTTAATTTATGCAGGACACTACTCAGGCTTCTTAAATAGCCTTAGATAGGGATATCACCCTTAGTTTACCTCTTAGATACTCATGATCATCCTTAGGTAATGCTTTTGTGAAGATATCAACTATTTTCTCTTTTGTATTCATATATTCCATCTTCACCTCTATGTCTTGAACTAACTCTCTCAATTAATGATACTTGATTTCAATGTGCTTAGTCTTTGTATGCATTACATGGTTTTTTGATATATTTATAGCACTTGTATTATCACAATAAAGTATCACATGTTGAGTGATTTCCTCTTTCATACCTTTTAGTAGCTATTTGATCCACACAATGTTTGTACAATTCACTATAGCAATAACATATTCAGCTTCAACAGTAGATTGAGATATGCAATTTTATTTCATACTAGTCCATGTAACCAACCTTTTTCCTAAGAAAAATTCTCCTCCACTACTGCTCTTTCTGTTATCAATATTTCTAGCCCAATCAACATTAGTATAGGTTCTCAATTCAAACTTCTCATTTTTCATGTAGTATAGACTATAGTCTTATGTTCCTTTTAGATATGTCATTATTCTCTTAATAACCATCAAATGATTCTCCCTAGGATTAGTAGATAATATTGCAACTATCCCAATAGATAATGCAATATTAGGTCTACTATGTACTACATATTGTAATTTGTTAATCATAGACCTATACAATGTTTGATTCACCTCTGGTGAATCATCATTCTTTGACAACTTGTGTCCTATCACCATAGGTGTGCTTACTAGCTTGGAATCTTCCAATCAAAAAGTTCTTAGTATTTCACAAACCCACAAAGAACTTGATCTCTAAAAACATAGACATCTCAAATTATTTCTATATTTCATTTGCAAAGGCTTTACATAAAGTATCTTGACCTCCAACTATGACATCATCAACAAAAATTTTAGATAGTAGAATACCTTTTCCTTTTACTATCTTCAAGTAAAGATTTTTGTTATCACCAGTCCTCCCAAATCCAATCTTCAGAAGATAATTGTGAATCCTTTCATACCATGGTCTTGGTGCTTACTTTAAACCATATAAAGCTTTGTGTAGTCTACATACCATGCTTTTGTTGTTAGCATCAACAAATCCTTTTGGTTGTTCTATATAGACCTCTACTTCCAATATACCATTCAAAAATATAGATTTAACATCCATTTGATAAAATTTGAAACCTTTGTATGTAGAGTAAGTAAGTAGAATTCTTACTACTTCCAATCTTACAACATGAGCAAATGTTTCTCCATAGTCTATCCCTTCTTCTTGTTCATACCCTCTGCAAACTAAACTTGCCTTATTCCTTGCGACTTCACCATTTTATTTTAACTATTTTTTGTACACCCACTTGGTTCTAATCAAATCTTTATCTTCTAGTCTAGGAACTAGAGTCCATGTCTTGTTCTTCTCAATATGTTCAATCTCTTCTTTCATTACTTTACTCCAGTGCTCATCTGCTAAGGTATCTTTCACTATTTTAGGTTCATGCACGCTAAACAAAAAATTATCACTTCCCAACTTGTTTCTTGTCATTGGTCTTGCATCTTTATCTCCAATAATTTGTGTAGCAGGATGATGTCTTTTGACATACTTTGAAAATCTTGGTTCTGCTCTATTTTTCTCACTAGGCCTATCAACTTTTGAATCACTATGTACTTCTCTATTAGGTAATTCAACACCTCTTTCATGTACACTAATCTTAGAATTAGAATGTGCCTCAACTTCACTCTACAACTCAACACTTGACTGTAGCTTGATTCTTGAATTTAAATCAACATTCATTGTATGTAATTTGAGAGTTACTAAAACTTGCAGTTAATTTGTAACTTGATTTACAACATCTTTTTTAGTAGGAATACATTCACAAAAGCATACAAAATATTTGTATTCCTCTAGTTCCTTCACAAGTTTAGCCTCATGTACCTCTGTATATTCATCAAATTTCACATATGCACTTTCCTCAACTTTTTTAGTGTTAGTATTTAAACACTTATAACCTTTACATCTTGTGGAATATCCAAGGAATATAACTTCTTCACTTTTTGCATCTAATTTACCATTCCTCATATCTTTGAGAATATAACATTTGCTTCCAAATACTTTAAAATATTTTACATTGGGTGAGTATCCATACCATAGTTTAAAGGTGTTGAATGAGTACCTTTCTTGACTTGTACATGGTTCAAGGTAGAGACAGCTGCACTGACAGCCTCTCTCTAGTATTTCAAAGCAACATTCTTCTCCATCATGAGTGTCCTAGCATAGTCCATTAGATATATGTTCCTTTTTTCAGCAATTCCATTTTGTGGAGGGCTCCTAGGTGCTGACGTCTGCCTTTTGATTCCTGTATCATTACATAACATCTCAAAATAATTTGATGTAAATTCTCCTCCTCTATCAAATCTTAGACATTTCAGCCTTTTACCTATTTCCTTTTCAACTCTTGCTAATGATGCAGGAGCATCCTGGGCTTGCTTGCAATCCTGAAGTGTTGAGGAGAATCAAGCTTGGATTTTGATGGAGTTATGATTTCATGGTTATTGATGTGTTGGAGACTCATTGGGGAACCTTTCCTCATGATTTCATAGAGATTGGATGGATTGAGTTGAAGTTTGAACTATTTTTACCTTATTGCTAGAACTGTGTTTTTCTAGTTTCTAGGTGCCTGTTGCAAGACATATAACTAATTTTTCACAATGAATGAGAGGATCTACACTTTAGATATTGAAGAGGGCCTAGATTAATATCTATGATCCAAGGTACAAGTTTCAATTCATTATCAGTTGGGAGATATGGTAATTCTCCTAGAGTATCAATCTCTAGTAGTTTTACACAATAGTTTATTGTGCTTGATGTTCCAGATGGATGTGCACTTATCCTTAATGAATCAGCCTTTTACTATTTAAGGGGTTGTATAGGACCTAAAGAAATACCTAAAATTTTAAGAATGAGTTATAATTCAATTGGAGCTAGGAAATATCATGATTTTTCTTAGATATCAATTTCTGGACATTTAATTGTTGCTGTAGGGCAACTTGTGGCACTTCAAGTATTTAATTTTAGTTTTTAGAATTTTGGGCTGACTTGTGGCTTACATTAGTATAATTAGGGGTCTTGTGGAGTATTTTAGTCATTATTGAGTTGGGATGGAATGAAGGATAGATGCAAATTTGAAGAGCTAGAGCTGCAGCTTAGGATCTAGAGTATCTCTTGGTGGACCTATGGGTACAAGTGTGGATTCTTCTTAGTGTTCTTATCTAGTTGTGTATCTGGACTAGCTAAGATTGGTTTGTAAGTTTGACCTTGTTGGATATTTTAGAACTTATTTTTTAATTTCTATTTTTATTTGTCCCTAACTCAGAAGGCCTTATAGCTAGGCATATTGCATGTAATCAATTTTATTTATGAACAAATTATTGTGAGTTGGTATTAGATCTTGCATTATTGTTTCTTGTTGTTATGTTTCCGCTATGTGGTTATATTGTTGGGGCTAGAACATCTCATTTGGGGATTCTCCTACCTTGCATTGCATTAGCTAAGCACCACTTAAACATTTGGAAAGCATTAGATTTTTGTTTTAGAAACATAAATTTCATCATCCTAGAATAATCATCAAAAAATAGCATAATGTACTTGTCACCTTTGTAGCTTTGTACATCAATTGGTCCACACAAGTCAATATGAAAAATCTCCAAAATTCCTTTAGAGGTGTGAGTCTTGCTCTTAAAACTATACTTTTTCATTTTCCTAACTGACATTGGTTGCAAATTATATTGTCAGGTTTGTTCAACTTAGGCAAACCTATGACTCTTCTCATGTTATTGATATTAACCAAGTAATCAAAATTAACATGACATAAACTCTTGTACCATAACCACACATCATCAAAATTCTACAACTAGACAAGTAGCATCATTCATATCAAGGTAGAATAGATTACTTGTAGTTTGATCACTTTTTCTAATTAGTTTTCCATCAGTATCATATATCTTAGCTATCTTGTTCTCAAATTGAACCTTGCAACCTGAACTATTCAGTTGTGACACTATCAACAAATTATAGTAAAGTCCTTCAACATAATAAGCATTGTCACATAAAATACTTTCTGTGAGTTTCATAGAGGATTTTCCTTTTATTAGACAGAGTACATCATTACCAAACCTTATACTATTTTCATCATAATAATTCAAGATAATGAACTTACTTTTGTCTTTAATCATGTGATGTGAACACCTAATATCAATGACCCATCTGTCATTTTTTCTTAAACAAGACACTAATGTAGTTGCCTCATCCTCATTAGAATCATCCTTCATTTCAACATACATCACTTCATCATCATGATAGTCAAATGCATCTTTGGTTTCCTATTTTGCAATGTAGCAAGACTTCTTGCCTTTATCTTTGTAATCTTTTTTGTCCTCGTCTCTTCTACTTTTGTATTTGTCTCCACTTCTACTATTCTTTTCTGGACATTTAGCAATGATATGACTAACCTAATTGTAATTAAAACACATGATAGGTAACTTACCTTTGAATTTTCCTATGCCTCTATGAAATCTCTGTGCTAGTAGTGCTTCAATCTGTCCTACATCCTCCTCATTTGTATCACTATCACTAGAAACATATTTGACCTTTTTCTTCTTCTTCTCATTAGGTTCATTCAATGATAGCTTAGCTTTGAAAGAAGATTCAATATTGTTAGATTTGAAGTTGTCAAAATTAGATAGCTCAAAAGTAGTGAGCCTACCTACCAAACCCTCAAGAGTTAGATTAGAACCTGGTATACATCTTAGTTCTTGTATTGTAGAAGGTCTACTAACATAGATGGGTAATAGTGTTGTTAGTACTTTACTTAATATATTATCATCATATATATTACCAGTAGCTCCTCTTATAGAATTAACAATATGTTTTATTCTAGATCAATATTGATCAACATTCTCACCTTCTTGCATCCTCATATCATCAAATTTACCTCTAAGGCTTTCAGATTTGGCTCTCAAAACATTTGTGTCTCCTCCATAAATGTTGTGAAGAACATCCCACATATTATTTTCACTATCACAACCCTTTATTTCATCAAACTTAGAATAAATTAGGACCTAGGCAATCTCCAACATTTTCTGGTTGTGTTATTTCTTCTTTTTCAAATTTTCAGCAGTTAGGGCTCCAACATGATCAACATGCTCAGTGATGATGCTAGATTATGCATGGTCCCCAAGACCTCCTAGGTGTAGCTTCATTAGACTCTACCATGTAGGGACATTGTCCTTATTAAGCTTAGGTTCCTCTCTTTTTGACATCTTGATGTTTTGCTTCTAGTACCTTCAAACTAGTCCTCTTAAGCAGATGGGTCTAATACAAATTGTTGGAATTCTTTAGAATAATTGAGAGGGGGTGAATTTGTTATCCAAGGTCTAGGTGTACAAATAAATATTTTCATAGATTAATGAACCCATATCCATAAAACATATTCATGCATGCATCCTTTAGATCATATAATCACTTAAACTTGTAGATTATTGTCCTAAGTGAAAACTTGAAACATAACATATTCAATAACACATTTAACACAAGGATTTTATGTCAAAACCCAATTAGGAAAAAACCACCAGTAGCATGCTACTCATTCTCACTCTTTTGTAGTGATGCCTTGTTAAAGGTTACAATACAAACTATTAAATATGACCTAGTTAGAGTATTTCAATCACCCTACTAGGAGTGAACCTTGTTAGAGGAATTTATATCATTCACTTGGAATGTCACTCAGTTAAAGGATTTATAAATGACTGTTAGGTCAAACTTAATCGAAAGGATTTACCCTAGACTAGTAAAATGATTAGAAAGTAATAGTAAGGATTGATTTTATAACAAATTAAAACTCACTTGTAGATTTTAAACCTCTATTTCAGTCCTCTATTCTACTTGGCTTTCACACACTTCAGCTCTGATAGCTTGTTCACTCTTTAAGCATCCATACTCTTGAGCCTTCTTGTTTTATGTGCTAATAGTAGTCTCTTTTGTTTAGGCACTGAATGAATCAATACCTTAGAACTGTTGTCTAAATTAGGTTCTCAAACATGACCCACCTTACTTTTGACTAGTTATCTCTATAAATAGAAAATTAAGATTTCTTGTCATTCAACCTCTATCATCCATTTTAGGGTTAGGTAGGATTAGGTAGGATTCAATGAATCTACCCATCTTTTCAAATGAGTCCCTTCCAAAAATTTCTTCTTCAATCCTCTTTAAATTCACATCAAAATGGTCTACCATGAATTCTGTGCCACCAAATCATCATAGTTATCTTCTACATGCTTCACAAAATTCAAGAAAACAAAATAGTTGGCTCATATTTGTCAAATATATGATTTAAAATGAATATTGGCACTCAAATTCAAAAATTTTCTTCCACTTGTCTTCAACTACATCACTCAACAAACACTAAAGTTTACTGGTGCTCAGCATCAATTAAACTTTACTCGACTTGCATTGTATCACTTGGCATACATTAAACTTTCATTTTGCTTGGCTCCAACTAATTTTTTGCATAGCTTGCACTAAATTTTCTTAGCACCTACTGTCCACTTAGACAAGCTTAGTAGACTAAATTATTCTTACCCTTTCTTTGAGACTTAGTCAATGCATCCAATCTTTCCAACCTTAAGTAGATAATCAATACACTATAACATCAATCTTAACTAATCTTTGTACTTCTTTTTCTTATGATAACTCAACCTTTCCTCTAGGTGCTTTTGTTATCTCATTTGATCAAAACCTCCTCATTAGTCAAACAAATTATAGTACTTAAATCAACTATGAAATTGTCTTACTAGCAAGTAACAGGTTTGACATCAGTGAAAAAATAATGATTGAAACACATTCTCATAATTATGTCAATCTGTTTCAACACTTTGCACATCATAGATAGAGAGCTATAAGCCACCTCTTGAGATACTCTCTTTCATTGGTATTATCAAGAATAATGGTTTATAGAACCATTTAAAAAAATTTCACACACACCTATAATTTCATAATAAATCGAAAGGAAGATGCAATAAAACATAACACAACTGAAATCTTCAATCTATAGCTAGCAGAAACTTAAGGCATAGAAGAAAAATATATGAAGAGTGAGAAAATCTATTTCCATCACTTTTTTCAGTCTTTTCATGTGGTACAAGGTCACAATGGGTGTATGTTGGACTATTGTGAAATTTCTATATAGTGTTGAGTTTAAAACAAAAATCTATTGTTTTCCCTAGGCTCAGGTTATGTTTTAGGTCTTGATTAGTTAAATTTGTCCTATAATATTTATTATCCTTTTTTCTAATGGTCATATCACTTTGAATGAAATTCTTGATGAAATTTGGTTTGGCAAAGAAAGAGAAATTGTTGAAGCAATATGCTAGGTCCAAAGATTAGCATGTAGTTGTACGAAGAAGGGGACATACAAAGATTAGAGAAGTAACTAAAAAAGAAGGTGAGGCATGTTCAAAAATGCATGCATATAAATGTACAAAATGACCATAACACAAAGATCAAAGACATGCCACAAGATTACACAAGACATACCCTAGGGAAACCCTCATGTAGGAAAAACCTAACTTCCTAAAACATCTTTTTAGTAACAAAACATTGCAATACACTTGTCTTTTTAATATTATTATAATATCAAGCTTCTCTAGTGCACCCTCTTTGTGCATAAGCATGTAATCACACATCCCATGTTATGCTTCATATATGAACTCAACAAAAGAAGCCAATACAAACCAACTAACCAATTGCAACCCATAAGCATGTATTGAATCCAAACACACAAGCCAAGTGGTAATGTTACAATGGGTGTATGTTGTTGGAAAAATGTAAAATTTTTGCATAGCATTGTTTAAAACTAAAATGTATGGTTTCCTTAGGTGCAAGTCATGTTTTGTCAATTAGTTTGATTTGTCTTGTTTTCTTCATTATCAATTTTTGAAATGGTCAATGTTGGTGAGTACTTTGTGACATCCCACAACATAGAATAAAACACCAAAGGGCACTTTATTATCTCTTGAGTAAGATTTTTACAGTGCTAAACTAAGTAATTGTAAAGCCGATTCCAAGATTCTTAATGTGGATAATTTTCTTTATAGGATAGACTCAATTTAGCTAGTTGTGGTGTTCGTTTGCAAGGGGGACTAACATAATTGTTATAGGATGTCATCCTAATTCCAATTCTGAAGTTTTTCCAATTTTCTTCAACCACTTTGGATAATGTATTTTTTCTTGAATTCTCTGGATTGACCTTTACAAAGGCTTTTAAAAATAAAATAAAAATGAGGTGGGTTCTAGAAGAGAATCCCAAATCTAGACAAACCTTAGGAACTCATCCTATGAATTCAAGAGGTGGGTACTACAAAGGTGAAATTAAATGTATCCTTTCTTTTTTGATTTCTACAACTTTGTAAAGAAACTGCAATCTTTTAAGGTATTTAATTGATTTTCATATTACTCACATCCATTGACATTGTGAACAATGAACATGGTAATTGAAGTTCAACTTAATATCCAAATATACAAGCTAAGCTTATAGTACAATTGATCAATCCTTCATTCATTTATGACTAAATTTGTTAAAACAAATCTATTCTAGTGAGAGACAAGAAACTATGTTAGCTTGACAAAAAAAACAAAAAATTGAACAAATATCCACCAAACTTCAATGAAATTTGTTTATTCCTAAGAAGAATTACTACATCAATTTCTGTGGAATCCCCTTTAACAAATGAAATGGGAAGGGTATATATATGCACACCCAAACCAAATAAATGGTCCAAATTGACCCAAGGTCAATGACAAGGATTACAAGGTAGAGCTGTAATTAGGGTTTATTACTAAGGTATACCTAACTATTGAATGGTTGGTTTCTTTATATTGAAAAGTGGCACAAGGAGTAAGAATAATTTGGAATGCAAATAAGTTTGACACCTAGAAAGCTAATACATAGAACTAGACTCCAAAAATAGGTCCCAATCAGGGGTGCATTATGCCCCTAACAACTAGGGTCTAGAACCTTTGGGATCCCAAAATAGGTCCCAAATCCTAGAAATCAGGCACAGAGTTAGAGACATAGTTGTTTCAATGTGGAGAGTAGATTCCAAGTGGATAGATGAAGGGAATGGAGGATGTAGGAGGATATATCCTACCTCAAGCTTAACACTATGAAAATAAGAGCTTACAAGAGGATCTATTAGGTTAAATACCCCAATTCCACCTAGGAGATAGTACATCAAAATGAAGAAAGAAGGAAGGGTGCAAGGAGATTGATGGCCTCACATTAAATAGTTGTAAACCTTTACTAAATTGGAGTAATACCAATTTAAGACAATATAGACAAAACACGAGTAAATAAGGACCATTTATTTTAGTGTAATCAATTAAATATGACAATCAAACATTGATATATGTTGATGGTCTTGCAAGAGATTGAATTACTAATTTTAAACTAGGGCTACATTTTTGGGCCAAGATTGTTGTTATAGCCGATGATGATCTTCATATGACAATTTTTTTGAAGCTTTAAAATAATTCTAATTCTAATTGTTAATCTCACATTAGTTTTAGTTCCATCAGATTTCCATTCTACCTATTGTAATTGTTACCTAAATTTTCACTTCTTGTTAAAATTTAGGTAGAGCAATAGTTATGCCAATCAAAGGTATATTTTTTTTGTTTTTTCAAGTAAAAAAGATTTGATTTCATGTAAAATGTGAAGCTGAAACATTACATTTGATGAAGAAAGAACATCATATAATACTGAATTTTACATGCTTTTCTAAAAATGTAATACTTTATTGATCAATATGTTCAAATGTTTCACACAAGCTATGAAACTAGCTAAAGAAAATTTAGAGTTTGAATTTGAAAAAATGAATACATGTGTAAAAGAAAGAAAGGGCATAAAAATTCATAGGGGTCAGCCATTGCCTAAATGACTTGCGATGTTGCTACTCACTTTGACCATGCATGTTCTTTGTGCCATGTTGTTCTTGTTCTCCCACATTCTAATGCCAAATCCTACAATCACATGAAAAGATGCAGTTAAATCTAATGGATCTAAGAAATTCCTAGCCTATCTCATCATTATACCCCACACATCCATCTATATTGCAAAACCCAAGCCCTATTTTTATCTCTAACATGTTTGTCTGATATGTAGCAACAAAATATCTCAGTTTGTTAAAAGGAGACATAAATACATTTTGAAATGATCAAGTACTGAAGATCAACATTAGAAAGAAAAAAATTATATGTTGCATCTTTATAATGAAGCTAGATAAACAATATACATGGATAACATCACATTAAATCAAAAGAGATACTAGGATTAACATGTGATCAACAACCAACTAAAACAATACAATTATATGAGCAAAGGATAAGAAAGAGCATGTTATCAAATTTCCATAGAAGAGAACTATAATCAATATGACTCATGCTTGAGAAGGCATTAAAACCTGATATCTAATTGAAATGTATAGAAAATGCAACAGACAAGTCCATGAAGCAATCTTGTGGATAGCATTTGAAGCATTCATCAAGGATGTTGATAATTGAAGCTACACGATTACATCACATGTAATAGATGAAACTACAATAGTAGGGCTATGCCATAGTTATGAAGTAGCTACAATACATATAAGACATGGTATAATTCATGATGCTAGGGTTCTTGAATAATATGTAGCTATCATACCATCAAAACATAACTAATTCATGAAAGCAAGAATCATGGTAGGACTTGAAATAGAGGAAGAGCGATGTTGTATGCCTGTGTATCTTTATTCCTAATATTAAATGTGTAGATAATAACATATTGAAAACTACAAGGAATATGAACATCAAAGATAGGTATATCACATACCTATAGAGTTTTGTGTTAAAATATGGGAAGATGAATGAGAATAGATCAATATTCAGGTACCAATAAAGAATGAAGGCGATACCTTTTTTTTTACATAGATGAGGCATATAAGGGAATCAATAGAGAAGTCTTTTTTTTATAGAAAAAAGATCATGTCACATGGTGTATCAAAGTAGAAAGTACATAATGAGATGAACATGTGAGTGAAGCAATGAAGATCTTATTTTTTGAAGCAACAACAACAAGATAGAGAACAATGTTGTCAACAAAAGTTTATCTTACCAACAAATCTACAAACAAAAAATGTGCCTAGAAAGCTCTAATTTTGAGCCACAAATAGCTTCAAAATGTCATCAAAACCCTTTTATTTTCTTTCATGGAAGATAGAAAAAGCTAAAACCCCCAAATCTAAAGGAAAATATATGCATCTTTCATTACAATCATGCCCAAAAATACCTTGATTCAATCCACAAAATGTTCTCAAAGGCTTCAACACCTAGCCCAAAATATAGGAGCATGAAATCACAAAGATGTCATTAAAAAAAATATAGATATAGAGGTGCAGATTGAACCAAGAAAAATACTATTGTTTAAACAACTACAAAGCACCCAAATTTTACCATTTCGAGCCAAAAATGGTGGCCAGTATGCATCATGAGCTTCAACAAGAGAAATATCAAGCAAGAAATGCCCAAAAAAGAATTGAAAATACAAGCAAAATTCTAGTAGACCTTTGTTATTTCTTCTCCAAACCCTCATCCTTTCCATGGCCACTAAAGCTCACACAAGAGCAAAAGAGGAATTTTGAAAAAAAAAATGTTTTAGGGTTAAAAGCCCTAATATCTTCCTCATATATTCACATGAATAGGGAAAGGCATTTTTCCTTTATTTTGCTTCATAAATATTTGCCAAGTCTACAAGTAATGTGGGTGGAGAAAGAAGGTTTTATACCTTCCATTTTATTTTGTTTTGCTAAATTCTTAAAGCAGAGTGCCAAAAGTGGTATTTTTTCCCACTTTAAATGTAAGCAATATTAATCAAAGTGGTGAGGTTATAAATCACTTTATTAATGTTTGGCTTTAAGACTCAAAAATATTAATTTTTATTTTTATTATATAGGGTGAGCCCACAATAGTGGGTGCCACTTTTGTGGCATGAACAAAGTTGGTAACACTAAAAAAAATTCAAATTTTGGGGGTTCACATGAACAATTATGTTCGCACAAACCCTATTTCATTATATGTAAAATTAATGTTATATGCATGATTTAATAATAATTTAAAATAAAATCAATATATTTAGTATAAGTTATTATAATTTCTCAAATAAATATTAAAATATATTGAAAGTAAATATCTTTTTTTATTTTTAAAAATTGATAGATGATTTTGGCAAGAATGAAAGGTGATGTGGTGAAAGTCAGTTGAAGAGTTATTGTATTTCAGAGACTTTGGGGGTCTTTTTGGAGATATGATTACATTTATGAGGAACCTTTATGGTGATATTATTAGGCCATGCTTTTTGAGGACACTTGTACACTTTTTGAAGACTTCTGAGGGGCTCAAAATTGGCCTTGAAGGCTCAATTCGATCAAAGAGGGGTTGTTTACATTTATGATGTAGCTGGGTGTGAAAATGCATAAGTATTAGCCTCAGGTTCATTTCTAGGGGGTTCTAGTTTTAGTAGATTGGGAACTATTTATTTTTTCTGTCCTTCTCCTCATTCCTTCCTATTTCTCGTAACTCAGATTATGATAGTAGGAAAGACAACCTTGGACACCATTTTATCAATTATTTTTATCTTCTTATGTTTGCAGAACTATGTATTAGTCTGATTGATGAACTTGTTAGTAAAAGGACTAATTTTCCTTCAAATTTGTATCACCATGTCATTACTATTTATATTATAGGTGTAATGTGCAGGTTACAGATCATGTCAAGCAGGTGCTATAGGCTCTTTATTGTAAATTTTTGGTTCCTTTATAGAGAAATTAAGCACTTAGACCTTTCTATAAATTATTTATGTGCATGCCTAGAAAGGACAAGTTGTGTGAGTTTAGACTTTTTATTCTGGTGTTCAAGTGATACAATTTTCTGAGTATAATAGGTAATTTCCAGTGCATCACCTTAATCTCAAATTTTAATTCTATTATCCTTCTATCTCTTTCCCTCCCAAGATTAGTTATGTTTGAAGAAAAAATAGGTGAAAGCATCTCATAGGAGCTAGCCTAGACCCCATAGGTTTACTCAATCTTTGGGTAACCCAAAGACCCAAGATTATTTTCATGTGTCTCGAAGTGACTGAGTTTTAGAAATCATTCAAGGATTCAACTTTTAAAGATAACAATAATCACCCCAAAATGGCCATCTAGACTATGAGGCCCCCTTTCTAGCATTTTTGTATAATTTATTTATCACTTATTCTAGGTCCACAGATTAGCATGTAGTTGTTTGAAGAAGGGGACATACAAAGATTAGAGAAGTAACTAAACAAGAAGGTGAGGCATGTTCAAAAATACATGCATATAAATGTACAAAACAACCATAAAACAAAGATCAAAGACATGCTACAAGATTACACAAGATATACCCTAGGAAAACCCTCATGTGGGAAAAACCTAACTTCCTAAAATGTCTTTTTCAACATTAAAGCATTGCAATACACTCGTCTTTTTAATAGCATTAAAATACCAACTTTCTCGAGTGCATCCTCTTTGTGCCTAAGCATGTAATCACACATCCCATGCTATGCTTCATATATGCATTCAATAAGAGAAGCCAATACAAACCAACCAACCAATTGTAACCCATAAACATGTATTGAATCCAAACACACAAGACAAGTGAAAATATCACAATGGGTGTATATTGTTGTAACCATGTGAAATTTTTGCATTGCATTGTTTAAAACTAAAACCTATAGTTTCTTTAGGTGCAAGTCATGTTTTGTCTCAATTAGTTTGATTTGTCATGTTTTCTTCATTATCAATTTTTCAAATGGTCATGTTAGTGAGTGTTTTTTGACAACCCACAACATAGAATAAAACACCAAAGGGAACTCTATTATTTCTTGAATGAGATCTTTGCAGTGCTAAACTAAGTAATTGTAAAGTTGACTCCAAGATTCCTAATGTGGGTAGTTTTCTTTATAGGATAGACTCAATTTGGCCATTTGTAATGTTGGTTTGAAAGGGGGACTAACATAATTGTTCTCGGATGTCATCCTAATTTTGATTCCAAATTTTTCCAATTTCCTTCAACACTTTTTGATAATGTATTTTTTCTTGAATTCTCTAGATTGACCTTTATAAAGGCTTTTAAAAATAAAATGAAAAAGAGGTGGGCTCTAGAAGAGAATTCTAAATCTAGACTAACCTTACAAAATCATACTATGAATTCAAGAGGTGAGTACTAAAAAGATGAAATTAAATGTATTCTTACTTTTTTTATTTCTACAACTTTGTAAAGATGGTGCAATCTTTTAAGATATTTTCATATTACTCACATCCACTAACATTGTGAACAATGAACAGTGTAATTAAAGTTCAACTTATTATCCAAATATATAAGCTAACCTTATACTACAATTGATCAATCCTTCATTCATTTGTGACTAACCTTGTTAAAAAATCTATTCTAGTGAGAGACAAGAAACTATGTTAACTTGCCAAAAAAAAAAAAAGAACAAATATCCACCAAACCTCAATGAAATTTGCATCGATTTCTCTAGAATCTCCTTTAAAAAATAAAATAGAGAGGGTATATATATGTATATATGTTATAATTCTTTAGAATAACTAAGAGGGGGGGGGGGGGTGGGGGGGTGAATCAGTTATCCAAGGTCCAATGCCACTTCTTCTCCAAATCCTTAATAGCACATAACTCAAACTATCATGCATGTAATTTGAACATTTAAACAACTATGAAAAGTAAACATGCATCACACCATAACACTAAGAATTTGATAACCCAGAAACCCTCCAAGAATAAGAAGGTAAAACTGGAGTGGGGATGATACCCACAAAAATAACTACACAATTGATTTCAACCACTTCTTATGGTCTGCCCTGTTAAAGCCCTTACTTGTTAAAGGCTACAACACATTGTTAAATGTGACCTTGTTAGAGGATTTCACCATACTATTAGGAATGGGCCTGGTTAAAGGACTTTGGAACATTCACTTGGAATGTCACCCTGTTAAAGGATTTACAACATGGCTATTAAACCAACCTAAGTCCATAAGATTTATTTTAACTATTACAATTGCTAGAGAGTAACAATAATGACTTTTGATCTGATACAACTTACAACATATCTTGCAGATTACAGATCACATTTTAGTTCAATCCTTTGCTTAGCTTTAATCACTGCAGCTCTGTAAGCTTGTCATCTCAAGCTTCATCACCTTGAGTCTTCTTACTCATCATACCAATGCAATAATATCTATGGTCACCTATCAAAGTAGAGTATCTATGCTCTCTTCAACCTTAGCACCTTCTTTAGCACTTCATGATTTCATGCTTGACCACCACATTTTTCTTTGTGACCTTATGAATCCTTAAATAGAAATCTAGAATACCTTTCCTTCTTGATTCTACTTCTCCAACTTTAGGGTTTCAATAGGTTAGGTAAGATACAATGTATCTATCCCATATTTTTCTCTTATCTAGAAATGTCATCTAGAATCCAATTGTATTTGTCAAAAACAATTTACATAGTGTTCTGTGCCACCAGCTCATCATTCTTATCTTCTATCCGATTCACAAAATTCTAGATAACAACCATGTCAGCTTAGATCTAGTGAATCTTTGATTTTCAAAATAATGCAACAACTCAAAATTATTGATTTACTGATGCTCAGCACCTGAAGAAATTCTATGAAACTTGGCTCTTGAAATTCACTCGGCACTTATATCTTGCTCGGCACTTGAAAACTTACTTGAAACCTATTTCTTTTCTACTACTCGGCACCTGATCTTCACTCGGTACCTGAAGACTGCTTGGCACCTGAAGACCACTCGGTACACACTAAGTTGTACTTTGCTCGGCTTCAATTGAGAATCTGTTTGACACTAACTAGCTTGTTCAACTCTTGATCTTTGATATATCTTGGTGTGTCCATCCTCTGTGTCTTAGAGTATGTCATCAATACACTATTTCATCAATGGCTTAGTTGTTCCTTATAATTCATTACAACATCATAACTTCAACCTTTCTCTAGGTACTCTAGTTACATCTAGTACTCTAGTTACATCTTATTGATTGTCACCTCCTTGTCAATCAACCAACTTATAGTATTTGGATCACTAAATAAATTATCATTCCTGCAAGTAGCAAGTTTGACATCAATGACAAAACAATGATTGAAAATATTCTTTACCAGTTCCATTACTCCTCAATCATTTCCAACAATATATATATATATATATATATATATATATATATATGCACCCAAAACAAATCAATGTTCCAGATTGATCCAAGATCAATGACAAAGATTGCAATTAGGAGATTTCCACAATCCATGAATTATGCAACTATTTTTCTGGGCCAAGATTGTGTATAATTTTTTTTTTTATACACAATCTTGGGCCAAAAAAATAGTCACATAATGACCAATACTAAAAGATAAAGCCCTAATTAGGGTTTATTACTAAGGCATGCCTAACTATTGAATGGTTGGTTTCTTTATATTGACAAGTGGCACAAGGAGCAAGAACCATTTGGAATACAGATAAATTTGACACCTAGTGAGCTAATCCTTAGAACCATACTCCAAGATGCATTCCTTTTGCATTGAATCTAACTATTAACCTTATCATTTCTATTTAGGGTTAAGTATCCATTTACACTCCCATCATGTCCAAGGCTTCAATGTATTGGCTAAAAACATTTTCCCTCTTGTTCTATCACCTATGAAAATTGTTTCTATAGGTAATAAGGGAAAACATGTTACCTAACTGGGCAACTTGGATAGCTTTGATTTAATTGAGACAAGTTTTTCACATTCTTCTTCAATTGTTCCAGATAATTCTTCAAGTGACAAAGGGATCATGAGTTATCTCCTTTCGAGTGAATTTTTCATATCCATAAAATCTTCCTCTATCCTATAAAACACTCTAGGTGCTATAGGACTATATTATGAGGTATGGATATGATTCTAGGTGCTACAAGACCATGTCGTAGAGATCTATAATAACCTCTCTTGCTTTTTGGAGATCTAATTTCGTTTTGATTTTGCAGCCCCATCTTGGGTGATGTCGAAACTTGTAGTGTTGGCCAGTATAAAGTTGTCAATTGTCAAATCTCTCTCACTATTCATCATGGGATGTTAGCTCTTGGTGGATGGGTAAACCCTAGCCCCAAGATCATCCCATCCCATTGAGCACTTAAACATTCTTGGGCATGGCAAACTGAATCGACCCTAAGAGTCACTACATGAAATAGGGCAATAATCTTTGACAGGGCATATCTGAGAGCTAATATGAGGTATGGATGTGATTCTGATTTCTACAGGACCACTTTGTAGAGACCTACAATAACCTTTTTCTCTTTTTTGAGATCTAATTCTATTTTGATTTTGCAGTCCCATCTTGGGTGATGTTAAAACTTGTAGTGTTGGCTAGTATAAAGTTGCCAATTGTCAAATCTCTCTCACCGTTCATTGTGGCATCAAACTATCTATTATGTTAGCTCTAGGTGGTTGGGTAAATCCTAAAACCAAGATCATCCCATCCTACTGAGTGCTTGAACATTCTCAAGCATGCCAAACTGAATCGACCCTAAGAGTCACTAAATGCCATAGGGCAAGGATCTTTGATGGGACATATATCAAAGCTTGTGTGAGGTATGGATGCAATTATGGGTGCTACAAGACCTTGTTTTAGAGACCTACAATAACCTCTCTCACTTTTTAGAGACCCAATTCTATTTTGATTTTGTGGCCCCATCTCGGGTGATGCTGAAACTTATAGTGTTGGCTAGTACAAAGTTGCCAACTATTGAATCTCTCTCACCATTTATCATGGGATCAAACTGTCTATTATGTTAGCTTTGGCTGGCTGGGTAAACCCTATCCCCAAGATTTTCCTATCCCATTGAGCACTCAAATGTTCTCGGGCATGCCAAATTGAATTGACCCTAAGAGTCACTAGATGTCATAGGGTAGCAATCTTTGATGGAGCATATCTCAGAGTTCATGCAAGGTATGGATACGATTCTAGGTGCTACAGGACCATGTTGCAAAGACCTATAATAACCTCTCTCTCTTTTTGGAGATCCAATTCTATTTTGATTTTGTGGCCCCATCTTGGGTGATGCTAAAACTTGTAGTGTTGGCCAATATAAAGTTTCCACTACCGAATCTCTCACCGTTCATCATGGGATCAAACTATCTATTCCATTAGCTCCAAGTGACTGGGTAAAACCTATCTCCAAGCTCATCCCATCCCATTAAGTGCTTGAATGTTCTCGGGCATGCCAAACTAAATTGACCCTTAGAGTCACTAAATGCCATAGGGTAGTGATCTTTGACAGGGCATATCTTGGAGCTTGTATGAGGTATGGATGCAATTCTAGGTGCTATAGGACTGTGTTGCAAAAACCTACAATAAACTCTCTCAATTTTTGGAGATTTGATTCCATTTTGATTTTGTGGCCCCATTTTGGTGATGTTGAAACTTGTAGTGTTGGCTAGTACAAAGTTACCAACTACCAAATCTCTCTCACCATTTTTCATGGGTTCAAATTGTCTATTTTGTTAGCTCTAGGTGGCTAGGGAAACCCTAGCCCCAAGCTCATCCTATCCCACTGAGCGCTCAAACATTCTTAGGCATGCTAAACTAAATCAACCCTAAGAGTCACTAAATGCCATAGGGTAGTGATCTTTGACGGGACATATCTTGGAGCTTGTGCAGGGTATGGATGTGATTCTAGGTGCTATAGGACCATGTTGCAAAGACCTAAAACAACCTTTCTCTCTCTTTTTAGAGTTCTGATTCCATTTTGATTTTGTGGCCCCATCTCAGGTGATACTGAAACTTGTAGTATTGGCCACTACAAAGTTGCCAACTGTTGAATCTCTCTCACCATTTGTTGTGGGATCAAATTGTCTATTCTAATAGCTCTGGTGGCCAGCTAAATGCTAGCCCTAAGGTCCTCCCATCCTATTGAGTTCTTGAACGTTCTCAGGCATGCCAAATCAGATTGACCCTAAGAGTCACTAAATGCCATAGGGAATTGATCTTTGACGAGGCATATCTCGAAGCCCGTGTGAGGCATGAATTCCATTTTGGGTGCTACAAGCTCATGTTTCTGACACCAACAATAACCTCTCTCTCTTTTTGGAGATTGGATTCCATTTTGGTTTTGCAGCCCCATCTTGGTGATGCTAAAATTTGTGGTGCAGGGCACCTAGGTGACAACTGGATATTTCATCTCATCTAATTATGGAGACTCATGATAGAAGGTAAATATTTGATCATACACCTCATTTTTAACATGTTTTTTTTTATGGTAATAAGGTAATCTTTGTTTGTAAGGTCAAGAAACTTGAGGTCACCTATAAACCCAAGTTGCCTTAGTCCTAAGGATTTTTGTTTTTATTGTTGTTTTTGGTAATAAGCTGACTCAATAAGTGTTTTGAGAGTCATTACACCTTATATAGGTCCTATGTGTTACCAAAAACACTTGGTTAAGTTCTAGGAAGAGTTAGTGCAAAAATTGCATTTTGCAATAAAAGTTGCTAACAACTTTTTGACAATTTTAGCAATTTTTTAGAAATGTTAAAATTAACCTTGTAACCAATCAAACCAACTAGTAATTGGTTGGAATGGATGTCAAATGATGAAAATACCCTCTATGAAGTTAGAGGAGGCATAAGGTGTTAAACTTGTATATAAGATCATCGAGTTATTGTCAAATATTATTACTTCATATTTAGAACAACAAACCCATATTTTGTTAGAATGGAACACCACTTTAGGTGCATGTTATCATGGAATGGAGTTAGTGGAAGATGTTAAGGATCTTCTTGGTTGTCTTAATAGCCATTGCATGGGTTTGAAACATAATCACTTCCCTTTGTGAAGAGTTGGCTGAAAATCAGTAAATTACATTTTGTTGCAAAGAAAATATAGTCATAGGATGTTGAAGAATCTCTTGGAAGGAAGGAATAGATGATAGAATAAAGTTTTTGAGATAGTTATTAGGTGTTCCTTGAAGTGTCTAAGGTGTTAGTTTGAAGCAAGATGTTGATTACGATCCATTTCTCAAATTTTCTCATTTTTCCCTTATTGCTTCCCAAGTCTTGAATAGGGAAAGTGATCGAGTAGTTTTGTGAAGTTGGGTAGAAGTTTGTTCAGTGTTGTAACCAAGTTGGAAAGAACCTTTGAATAAACTTAGGAAGGTGGGAAAGGTAGTTTTCCTTACAAATGTTCTTGTTGGGAATCCACTAGCTTTTGGTGTGAGCACTCTGCATCATTTTGGATGCAAATTACATTAAAATGAAATACATGAAATGTACTTAAAACATAAACAAGAAAAAAAAGATATATATTATGATAACCAATAAATTCATACATGAGCAGACATATAATATATTATGATAACCAATAATTTCATACATGAATGAACATATAATATATTATGATAACCAATAATGTGATACATGAACAAAAATATAATATATTATGATAATCAATAATGTCATACATGAAAAAACATGCAATATATTATGATAACCAATAATGTCATACATGAACAAACATATCATATATTAACAAATAATTTCATAAGTCTAATAATTTCATGCATCAAATATATGTCATGCATCAAATATAAAATTTCATATATATACATCAAATGTATATCGAATATGTCCACTAATGCCTATACATGTGTTTCTATCCCTATATCTTCTCCTTCCCACAAGGGGAAGGAAACAAATCCATAGAGATCTTTGGTCATTGTGTGGAGGGAGATGATGGGGATGATGGGGTCTTCCTCACACGCTCGCTCATCCTCTTGTTTAGGCTCTTCTCTAACTAGAGCTGATACAAACAAAGTAGATATGAATTAATAGTTATTATACATTTAAATCAAACATATGTACACACATAATTAATTATTTTCTTTCCTCCATCAAATAGTCACTTTGTATGTCCACCTCAAAGGCTTGGGGATGATTGGGTGTAATAAGGCCCTATGACAATTCAATAAATATAATCATTTATAAATAACATTTGAAATTTCAATACTAAATATTATAAACAACAACTAAAACTAAGAAAATTCTTTCATACCTTGGTCAATGGCTCTGAACTAGCCATCGTGGCAGCAACTCCATGTTTGATAGACTAGTGACGATGAGGAGGAGTCTTAGATGTCAACAAATGCATGTCATATAATAAAATTTACATGCAACATGAAACATGAAACAAATATAATCAAATGAGTTAAATTAACATGAAATAAATGTACCTCTACAAAGCTTGTATCATGCCTAGGCTTAGAGTCCCTTGTGAATGTTGATGGTCCAGTAGAGAACTGATGCACATGGATAATTTTTTTTTTGTCAATCCTTCATATGATTAATTAATAAATATGTGTATTATTTTAAATGATAAATTGATACATACCTCTCAACTCATTGATGGGATGAAAAATGGGGCTGGGGAATCTGTACTAGAGTCAGCAACACTATTACACTAAATTTTGAACAATGTCAATACATGATAATTAATTAGGCAATCACTGTACATACAAAATGTGATCAAATTAGTTTATTATAATTGTAATTTACTTGTGTGTCAATGCCAAATGTGTCACTCAAAAACTTATCAGTGACTCTCCCATCATCCATACTATCTCTAACATGACTACAAAATGTGCATAAGGATCGACATGATGTGCACATGTGACCATGACATAAAGAAGGATCCTCCTCAACTAATGGATTGGTGAAATAAATGAGAGTATACATCAAAGCATTGATAGTCCCTAGAGTACTAGTCTTTACATGTTCCTTCATAGCTGAAGGAATAATCACATGCTCACCTTGTGGCTTGACAACAGGCACCCTAACTACATTAGGGTCATGATGTGCCCTCGACTTCTTAAATGATGACCCCCCACCTATACCCTAAGATTATAACATATCAAAATGATTGGGGATCTCCCCAAGGACAAATTCACAATTCAAATTCTTTAAGAAATACATTGGAACCTCATCATTATTGTAGGGAGGGGCATCAAATACCATCTATCATCTATCCCAAAAGTTATTTCTAATATCATTATATATACACCAATGGATGGGGAACCTTTTAGTTGTATGTTTAATAGTGTCTTGTTCTCTAAGATTTTTTAAAAATGCACAAATGTTATCTTTTTCTATTTCCTTTTTTCTTACATCTTTACAGGATTATTTCTTTGCATAATATCTTCTTTGTTCTTCCCTCTTAACATGCCAAATATCCAACTGACCACTAACATAAGCTACATGGGTCATAATGGACTCAAGGGAGGATGCCAATTGTGCTCTCATAGGATTGATTTTTCCACAAGCTTTCAACCTACCAATGATTTCTTCTAATTGAATTTTCCCTCTTTCTATTTCATTCATTATGTTGTCTTGCGTGCCAAGAGGAGGTCTTTCAATTGGTGGAGGTTGCAGAATTTCTTACTCTTCTTGTGGAGGGTTTTCATTTTTATTTTTTTTATCAAGCTAGGGATTTGGTAGTTCACTATTCACATTTCCTAATAAGAAACCAATTGCATTTTAAATAAATAAAAAAATTTAAAGAAAACCTGAAAAAACCTACAAAACAAGGTAAAAACTTATAAAACAATGCAAAAACATATTAAACAATGCAAAAAAGAGTAGAAAACATACTATGTGATCCCAATCTTGATTTCTAGTGATGAGGAGGCATTTTGAGGAGGCGGGTGAGAAAATTCTTCAAGTTTTACAACCTACATACACGCTATTGAGGAAAAAGAATGCAACAACAAAAACAAATGAAATGGGTCGTAGGTTTATAGCCCATATATTAAAACTTGGGATTTTAAAAAGCATGTGCACACTTTTAGAATTTAAAAAATTCATTTTGTGTGCCATGTTTTTGGCACCACAACTTGGTGCATTTATCCTAAGGCTTGATTTGATAAAAAATTACAACTCAATTTGAGATTACAGATCTCTATTTTAGTCCCCCATTCTGCTTGGCTATCACACACTTTAGATTTGATAGCTTGTTCATCCTTCAAGAATTCATACTCTTAATCCATCTTGCTTTTCTTTCCAATAGTAGTCTCTTCTATTTGGTTGCTGAATGAAGCAATACCTTAGACCTCTTGTCTAACTTAGGTTCAAAAACATGACCCACCTTGCATCTAACCAACCATCTCTATAAATTGAAAATTAAGATCTTTTGTTGTTCAACCTCTATCATCCATTTTAGGGTTAGGTAGGATAAGGTAGGATTCAATGAATCTACCCATCTTTTTATTTGAGTCCCTTCTAGAAACTTCTTCTTCAATCCTCTTTGAATTTGTCTCAAAATAGTTTACCATGAATTATGTGCCACCAACTCATCATAGTTATCTTCTGCACACTTTACATAATTCAAGAAAACAAAATAGTTGGCTCAAATTCATCAAATCTATGATTTAACATGAATACTGGCACTTGACATCAATATGTTGTCACTCAGCTTCCAAATTGTTCTTCCACTTGTCTTCAACTAGATCACTCATCAAACACTAAAGTTTACTAGTGCTTGGCATCAACTAAACTTTACTCAGCTTATACTATATCACTTGGCATACATTGAATTTTCACTTTGCTCAGCTCCAACTAATTTTCTGCTCAACTTGTGCTAACTTTGCTCGACACCTACTGTCCACTCAATTAAGCTTGGTAGACTCAATTCTTCTTACTTGTTCTTCTAGACTTAGTCAGTGTATCCAATCTTTGCAACCTTAAGTAGATAATTAATACACTATAAAACAATGTCTTAACTGATCTTTGTACTCCTTTTTCTTACCATAACTCAACCTTTCCTCTAGCTGCTTTTGTTATCTCATTTGATCAAAACCTCTTCATCAATCAAACAAATGATAGTACTCAAATCAACTACATAGTTGTCTTACTAAAAAGTAGCGGGTTTGACATCAACGACAAAACAATGACTGAAACACATTCTAATACTTATGTCAATCTATTTCAACACTTTGCACATCATAGATAGAGAGCTATAAGTTGCCTCTTGATATGCTCTCTTTCATTGGTATTACCAAGAATAATTGTTTATAGAAGTGTATCAACATTTTTCACACACACCTATAAGTTCATAATAAATCAAAAGGAAGATGCAATAAAACATAACACAACCAAAATCTTCAAGCTATAGCTAGGCATAGAAGAAAAATCTATTAAGAGTGAGAAAATATGTTTCCACCACTCTTTTAGTCTTTTCATGTGGTACAAGGTCACAATGGGTGTATGTATGTATGTATGTATGTATGTATGTATGTATATATGTATGTATATGGATAGCTTTAGTTAGTGGTTAGTTAGATGTTTGGCAGGTTAAGAAGGATGAACAAAAAAGATTTTATGCAAATAAGTTGTCATACCAAGATCTTAAAAAAAAGGAAATACCAAAAGGTAGAATATGTGCATTATTTAGAAAACTCGATGAAAAAATTACTGTTAGAGAGGGTACTAAATGGTTCCCCATCCATTGGTACATACACGATGCTATTAGAAATAATTTTTGGGATAGATGGTGGATGGTTTTTGATGCCCCTCCTTGCAACAATCACAAGGTCCCCATGTATTTTTTAAAGAAATTATATTGTGAGTTTGTCCTTGGGGAGATCCCCAATTATTTTGATATATTAGACTCCCAAGGTAGAGGTGGGGGGTCATCATTTGAGAGGCCAAGGGCACATCATGACCCTAATGTAGTTAGGGCACCTGTGGTCAAGCCACAAGGTGAGCATGTGACTATTCCATCAGTTGTGAAGGAACATGTAGAGGCCAGCACTTTATGAACCACTAATGCTTTAACACGGAACCTCATCCATTGCACAAGTCCATTAGTTGAGGGGAAGCCTTCAGTGCACTGCGGTCACATGTGCACATCATGCATATCCTTATGCACATTTGGCACTCATGCTAGAGATGGTGCAGATGATGGGCTCGTTACTGATCAATTATTGAATGACACATTTGACATTGACAAATAGGCAAATTAAAATTATAATTTACTAATTTGATCATATTTCATATGTATAGTGAATGATTAATTAATTAGCATCTATTGACATTGTTCAAAATTTAGGGTCAGAGTCTTAGTGGGCCTAGTAGTGATCCCCTGGCCCCATTTTTTGCCCCATCCATGAGTCTAAAGGTATGTATCAATTTAATCATTTAAATTAATACATATATTCATTAAGTAATCATATTAAGCATTGACAAAAAAATTATGCATGTGCATCAGTTCTCTATAGGACCATCGATATTTACTACGGACTCGGAGCATAGACATCATATGAGCTTTGTAGAGGTACATTTGTTTCATGTTAATTTAATTCATTTGATTATATTTGTTTCATGTTTCATGTTACATGTAACATGTATTGTATGACATGCAGCTCATGACATCAGACACTCCTCCTCATCTTCGATAGTCTGTCAATTGTGGAATGGCTGCAGCTATGGCTAGTTCACAGCCATTGACTGAGGTATGAAAGAGTTTTCTTGGTTTTAGTTATTGTTTATAATAGTTAGTATCAAAATTTCTAATGTTATTTATAAGTGATTATATTGATTCAATTGTTGTAGGGTCTTGTCACACCTGATCGTCCACGAGCATTCGAGGTGGACTTGCAAAACGACTATATGATGGCGGTAAGAAAATAATTAATTTTGTGTGTACATGTATTTGATTTCAATGTATAATAATTATTCATTCATTTCTACTTTGTTTGTATCAGCTCAAGTTAGAGAAGAGCCTCAACAAGAGGACAAGCGAGCATGTGAGGAGGACCCCATCATTGCCACCGTCTCCCTCCACATGATGACCGAAGGCCTCTAGAGATTTATTTCCTTCCCCTTGTGGGAAGGAGAAGATATAGTTGATAGACATGTACATGTATAGGCATCATCGGACATATATGTTGGATTTTATGTCAGTGGACATATTTGATATACATTTGATGTATATATGACATTTTATATTTGATGTATGACATTTATTTGATGCTTGACATTATTAGACTTATGAAATTATTGGTTAATATATGATATTTTTGTTCATGTATGACATTATTGGTTATCATAATATATTATGTGTTTTTTAATGTACATGACATTATTGGTTATCATTTTATATTATATGTTTGTTCATGTATGACATTAAATTAGATATGTTCGTGTATGACATTAAATTAGATATGTTCATGTATGACATTAAATTAGATATGTTCATGTATGACAATAAATTCAATACCTAATCAGTTCAAAACTTTGATAAAATATTAATTAACAATAAACTTTATCAATTTTTAAGCATAAGTTTGTCATTTCCAATATGTCATTGTCATATGATTTATGATCTTGTTCATGTTTAAAGTTTTCCTTCTCTTTCATTTATTTATCAAGTTTAATTCAATACCTAATCAGTTTGAACTTTTGATACAATATTGATTAGTAATAAACTTTATCAGTATTAAAATAGCTATTTTATCCCCTTGCTTATGTTTGAACTTGGTGTGGGGCCTTGTGTTATCTCCTAGCTTAGGGGAGTGGGGTAGTAAGGTTCCATGGTTGGGTGGAAATTCTATTATCCATTGAGTATTTTTCTAGAGTTTTTCAAGAGCCTTGGATGATCTTTCTTCACACATTCCAATTTGCATCTTTTTTTATGTGTGACTAAATGTTGCAACATCATATTTTTATATCATGACTATGATATAATACTTATGTATCAATTTTGTATAGATATCATGTTGGAGGAGAAAAATGTTAGAAGTATATGAAAACATGATATATAATGATTACTTGCTCCTTGTAATATGTATATGTACACATGCTTAGTTGCAATAAAGAAGAATGGGTATATTAAGATGATTGTCCTTGGTATGCTTATATGATTTTTATGCTATCTAATTGTAATAATGGATTCAATTATTTATAATGAAATCTTGTTCATATATTTATGATGGTTTTTACCTATGGGAACTTATGTTTGTGTTTCTAGTAGTGATGTTTGGGAACCTATAAAAACTTGGTTGTTGAGTTAATATAGAATATTCATATATTTAATCAATGAGATATATCAAAATATTTAATGTTAGAAGACTTGAAAATGAAATGTATGTGCTTCAATTTTTTGTTAAAAATAGAATATAATTTATTCCACTTTTACCCTTATTAGTTATGTGATCTCTTAGGTTCCTTGTCAGGGGGATACAAGGAAGAATTACTCTCTAGATCTCTTAGATTACTGGATAGATTTTTTCTAATATTGTGGTTATTGAAATTGAGACTTGTGATGCCTTTGATTCTTTAGGTGTAGATAGGCCACAAAACTTACAAGCAAGTTAAATTTACTACTAGTCTATTTTACCTTTTAAATAACTTATATATATATATATGTGTGTGTGTGTGTGTGTGTGTGTGTGTATGTGTGTGTGTGTGTGTGTGTGTGTGTGTGTGTGTGTGTGTGTGTGTGTATATATATATATATATTGTATACATGTATATATATGTACATACACACATACATACATACATACATATGTATGTATGTATGTATGTATGTATGTGTGTATGTATGTATATATACATGTATACATACATATACATATATATATATATATATATGTATATGTATATATATATGTATACATGTATATATATATTATGTATACATCTATATATATAATATATATATATATATATACATGTATACATATATACATATATATATACATACATATATATGTATACATGTATGTGTGTGTATATATATATATATATATGTATACATGTATATATATATATATATCTATATATATATATATATGTATACATGTATATATATATATATATATATATATATATATATATATATATATATATATATATATATATATATATATATATACATGTATACATCTATATATATATATAGATGTATACATATATATATACATATATATATATACATACATATATACATATATATACATACATACATATATATGTATACATGTATATATATGTATATATATGTATACATGTATATATATATATATATATATATATATATGTATGTATACATGTATATATATGCGTATACATATGTGTGTGTGTGTGTGTGTGTATGTATATGTATATGTATATATATGTATATATATGGTGTAGGGTACTCAAGGCACTCAAGGTCTTCATGAAGAATTTTCAAGGACTATGCATCATACCACCTTTCTAGGTGTCTCTTGAACAAGTTGATAAGGTATTTAGGTATTAGGAATAAGATCATGTCATAACAAGCTCATTTGTAAAGGCTCAAGGTTCATTTGGTGTTTATATAAACCATGAATCCTTAGAGACCTATAAAGGAAAAAATAGGTTTAGAATAAGGAATATACTCCAAAGAAGGTTGAAAAGACCTTAGAATAGGTTTAGGTAAGTCTTAGGTAGGTTTGAAAATTGCAAAAATGCAATAAAAGTTGCTATGCAACTTCTATACGGCTCCGACCAGGCCATGGACCAAGGAATAAAGTTAGGGTGATGGCAGCTAAGCTTGCCCTATATATCTATCTCGAGGAAGGGGAATACGAGACAATTGGAGCGCCCTACTCTAGATGGTTGGGGCATTAACCGCAAAAAAGGTCTTATGACCCAGAAGAGGGGGCAGAATTGCCTATATTTGAGGGAGCGAAGCGAGCTACCGGTGCAGACGGCCGAGGGAAGCTGAGGCTGGGTTTAATGCCTCAACCGGATAGAGGTTTCAATGATGAAGCTGCTGATCCTGTGTGTGGTTGCCAAGCATGCAAGAAAAAAAAGGGCAGAAGGGAAGAGAGAATCAACACTTTGAAGACAGAAGCCCGGTCTTCTGGAGCAGTAGCAAGTAAGCAAGCAAGTGGTTGAAGCATTCATTCTTGGGCAAGGCTCTAAGGGCCCCTCCATGGCCATTTGGTTGGTCCCCGATAGGCGAGCTTAGCAGCTAAACTTCTCTATGTCTTAGTTGCTTGGCCGGAGCAGGCGGGAAAAGAGGATTAAAAACCATCACTTCTCCCCAGGGCTCTCCTTAACAGTCGAGTGCCCTCCGGGCCATATATAAGCATAGGTGCCTTCCCAACAAGAATCAATGGCTCAAAATGAAGAACCTTTTAGTTCTGACCGGCACTGTCTTAAGACTGAGAATAGCAAGGGGAAAAGGAATAGGGTTCAGCTGCCTCTGCTCGTGTACTTGGGACTTCTCTTTTGGCTAGGGTTTATTCCTATCTTTCTTTATGTTGGCCCTAGGTTCACTGGTTCGTTTCGAACCTGCATCATCCCAAATCCTACCAATCGTCAGCTCTGCCTATCAATTCTATGAATTTAGCAATGTTTGGAGGCTCAATTATAGTTCCCCATAGAACCATAACATACCATACCATACCATAAAATGGCTAGGGCTAGCCCATCAAATTATAGGGCAATAATCTGCCCATACCATACCTACCATACCATACCTCAAAATGGCTAGGGCTAGCCCATCAAATTATAGGGGGGGCTAGCCCATACCCATAAAATTTTAGGCGGGGCCTCTCCATAAAATGGCTAGGGCTAGCCCATAAAATGATAGGGGGGGCTAGCCCATAAAATGATAGGGGGGGGGCAATAATCTCCCATACCATACCTCTCCATACCAGAAAATTCTAGGGCTAGGGCTAGCAATAATCTGTTTAGGGGGCCTCACCATCTATTATAGGGCTAGCCCATAAAATGATAGGGGGGGCAATAATCTGTTTAGGGGGCCTCTTTATTCTAGGGCTAGCAGGGGCCCATAAAAGCCTTTTAGGCTAGGGCAATAATTTGCCCATTTTTTTCTAGGCGGGGCCTAACCTACCATAAAATTCTAGGACTAGCAATAATCTGCCCCTGCCCATAAAATAACCTCTAGGGGGGCCCATAAAATTTTTGGCTAGGGGGCTAGGGGGGGCCCATAGAATAGTAGGGCATCTGCGAGGTCTACCACATTTGGATCCGCTGCTGGTTCTGGAGAAACTGGATCCCCTTAGATATAGTAGGGCTTAGCTATCCAATTTTTCGGATAGCCTCCCACAACTTAGCCACAACTATCTCTGCTCCATCCGGGGGTGGAAGGCAATACCCTCTAGTCGGGCCCTACTATTTGAAGGGGTCGTTGCTAACCCCTCCATCCTGAACCCCCGATGCGGGATAGCCTATAGAATAATGGGCCAATTCTAGGATAAAGAAGTTAGGCTAGGGTGAGTACACTTGCACTTGCCCACACCCCCGACCCTACTATTCGGGGGAAGTCGAGCTCAACCATGGGTGGAGGACAGGAGCAATTAACGAGGATCGGTGGGAGGCAGCAATAGAGCCTGAAGACGAGGATCGGCCATCCGGAAATACAGTTTTCAATGACTAGAGCCCTAGCCCTTACCCTTATAATAGTAGGGGGACTAGATTCTCAACTATCCTTCAATCAGAGCTGGACATCGTTTCTTGATCCTGAACCGGGCTAGCCTGGAGTTCTCACTCGTGAGGGGAGTAAACTCCATCCCATCCTTCGTTTCTATCCGACCCAACATCTCCTTCATTGCCACTGCTTTCTTGCCTCACAGAAGCATTGTTGGCCCTGGGGGTTTAGGGTGGCCTACACTAGGCAGATTCCACCATTCGGGGGTTCAATAGTCTTAACCGGGGGTCGGGCCTCAGCATAATGAACAAAGGGACTAACATAGAAAGAAGGATTGAACTAAAATAAGGCCCTTTATCTATATTGTTCAACCGGACCATGGGCCAGCCTAAACCCCCAGGCAAGGTTGAGATCCCCTCTACCATCCTTCCCACAGGGGGTGTAACAGGCCGATAGGCAATAGGATAGGAGGGAATGTGCTGCCGGCTATAATGAGAATTCTCGGCCAGAAGGGCCCTACTATTCTAAGGCGATGCTGAGATAGTATTATAGGACTATAGAGTAAAGGGCAACTGGTTCAATCAGCAGGAAGGTCAGAAGGAAGGTCTATTGCTCGCCCTAAACAGATTATTCTACCCCCCCCCCAATATAGTTGTCTCATTATATTGCTTGAGAATTCTATGGGCCAAAGCTAGATGCCTGCCGTTAGGGAGGGAGTAGACAACTCAACTCTATTCCAGTTTAATCAGAGGTGAAATCAGCAGGAAGGACTTCTATATCCTCCACGACAACCGGACCATCGGTAGCTCCAGTAGTGAACAATTCAACTAGAAAGGAAGTCCAACGCCAATAGCAAAGGAAGGCCCTACCATTCTATAGGCGGATGGATGTTTGGATGGAGTTGAAAGCAAAGGCAGGACCGGGGGTGTAGGCGGGCCATAGAATTGTAGAGCATTTCCATCTGCTCCAACAACTAATAGTCATCCCACCCAACCTAGGAAGCAGCTATCTGTAGTTCGCAGTCGAGAGCTCCTCTCCCGCGATCCTTCGGCCCTTCTATATTATTACATCGCCCTCAAAATTATATGGCCTGGTGGTCCCATAAAATTATAGGCTTCTAGCAGATTTATTTAAAATTCATTCTATTCCTATTATTTAGTAGGCGTAGGCCTATTCATATTACGTATAGAATATGGAAATATAGATAATTAGCAGGTTGCCCCGCCCCCATTAATTAATGAATGGTTATTGTAGGGCCCATAGACTCGGTCGGGCCCTAAGAAACCATTGAACCCCTTTCGCCTGCCTATTGCCATGGTAGGGGGTCTGGCTCATAGGACTGGCAAAGTTACCCGGGGTGGGGGGGGAATAATAAATCGAACCATCTCTCCATTGATCCCCTTCCCTTCCCTTACAATAATCTGCCCACCCATAAAATGGCTAGGGCCCATAAAATGGCTAGGGGTGGGAAATAATCTATTTTAGGGCGCAATAAAATAATAGGCAATTATCTATTTGGGGGCCCTTACCCTTCCCTTACCTTACCTTACCTTACCTTACCTTAAAATAGTGGGGTGGGGTGGGGTGGGGTGGGGTGGGCCCCTGTAGCCTATTATTGTGGGGTAGGGGCCCCAATAGCTTATTATTGTAGGGGTTATGGCATTAGCCTGCTAATGAAGGTGAGGTGAGGTGAGGTAACCCCACTATAATGTTAGGGTATCCTCCCGAACCCCATGAATAATCCCTCACCTTCCCGCCCATAGAATAGTAGGGATCTTATAAGGGGCACCCTGCTAGTTCACCAATGGGTCAGTCCCCAGCCGAATAGTAGGCACAGTCATATGAACCAGCCCTACCATTCTATAGCTGATCAATGGAGAGATGGGTTATTAGGGTATAGGCTCAAGGTCACCCCCTATAGAATTGTAGGCAGTCATATCACCCAGACTGGCAGAGGGAAAGATGCCCCGCTTGCAAAGGTTAGGGCCCCTATTATCTATAGTTCCCTACCTGGCTATTAATGTGGGGAGGCACCCCCTGCACCACTAGACTAGAATTCCAACCCTGCATACACATGCCCCAACTATTATTCGCTCCCCATGTTACGTATAGAATTCCGGAAGAACCCTGCTGGCGCATGCAAATGCACCCTACTATTCTATAGCTACCCCAACAACCATAAGTTATTGGTCAATCGTCTTTACAACAGCAGCAGTGCATTCCTCCCTACCTACTCTAGTATAGGTAACCACCCAATTGCTTAGCTAGTCTTCTCACTACGAAAGGGCGTCATAATGAACAAGTCATCCGCGCTTGTCGGAGTTCCGAGCGGGAAAGATGGAGAGCTAGCTCTATAGGCAGGCTCTCCTGATCGAATAGATAGTTCACTTCGCCAGTCCATGAATATGCCGCACCCAGGCCGGCCCACCCAATGAAGAATTTAGTCACTGCTAGGTCCTATGCCGGGTTCTAGCATCTAGTCACTACCACTTCCCCGGCAGGGGAGCTGTGGGGGAGCCTATAGAATGGTAGGGGCATGACAGGCATATCGCAGGGGCATTCCCCTACCCATCATCTCTCGATCGGAGTTGTGGATGTAGATAGATATTCATAAGGACCGATTACATGGAGCTCCCCTGTGGGATTCCCCCCGAGGCGTTGGCATAGTTCTTTCCATCCCGAGGTGGAAAGTAAAGTTCCTATCCCAATTCGACCGCGGATATGCGAGGGGGGCCCCATAGCAATAATCTGTTTAGGGGGCCCATAGCCATAGCCTATAGAACTTTAGAGTAGGGTAGGTAGGTGCTCCAGATGGCATGCATGTTAAGGCTAAGATATGTCCTGCATAGAATAGTAGGCCCATACTCAATTAAAATTCTATGGCCTGGTGCCCTACCATTCTATAGGAGGAGTTGCCCTCCTTATTCTAGCCTATAGATAGTAGGGTTTCATTCGAGAAGAATATAGAATAGGGGAATAATAGAATAGTAGGGTCGGATACTAAAATGCCACAAGGTATGCCGAGGGAATCGAGTAGTAGGGGCGCCCCTTATTTTTATGGTAGGGTTCACCAGGGGCCCACTGCATGTGCATTCACATGCACCATGTTACAGAGAGATGCGGCCCTACGACACTAAGCTATCTCCTCGCATCGGCACCCTAGAATGGCAATAGGGGCCGCAGCCGCCCGGCCCTACAATATATTATTCGGATACTGCAGCGGACCCTACTGCAGACGTGTAAGGGTTCAGCAGACCCTACCCCGCCCTACTATTCTATGGCATGTGGAAGGGTTGGGCCCCTACTATTCTATTTTCTATGGCCCCGGATCGGCCAGATTCCCTATATATATAAATTGTGGGGGTCCTATAAAATTGTAGGGGCCAACGAAGGCATGCATGCAGAGTGGTGCGTGTAGAGGGCGGCCTGCATATGAACAGGGGCGAAAGAATAGCCCCACCCTACCCTTGTAGGCCCTACAATTTATATGGGCTAGTGCGTGGCCTACAATTCTATGAGGTGGGGCCCCCCCACCTTGGCCTTGTCCTTTAGCCCTTATAAATATAGGGTAGGGCCCTAAACAGATCCTACCCTTACCTTACCTTACCTTAAAATAGTAGGGCCCTAAACAGATTATTGCCCCGCCTCTAAAATAAGATTATTGTAGGGGGGGCCATAGAATAGTAGGGCATTCCCCATGCCATAGAATAGTAGGGTCTGTTTAAGGGTGTAATAAAATAATAGGCAATAGTAAGGGTAGGGGCCTGCATGCAGGGTGGGAAACTATGCCCCCTGCTATAATTTGGGGTGTGCATTCATAGGGAGCTATAGTTCCGGGAACATTAATCTCCCTATAGCCCACCATAAAATTCTAGGGCCATACAATAATTTGCCCATTTTTTCTAGGCGGGGCCCAAACAATAATCTGTTTAGGGGCAATAATGTGCCCATTTGAATCTAGGCGGGCCCCCCCATAGAATTGTAGGGCAAAAAATGATAGGCTAGGCTAGGCCTCGCCCCTACCTCCCCTACCCTACAATAATCTGTTTAGGGCCCCCCTACAAATATGATTGATTGATTATTCGACCATCTGCAATAATCTATTTTAGGTAGGGGCCTACAATAATATGAAGGGGGGTCCCTCAAAAGATTATTCTAGGCGGGCCCCGGCTGATAATCTAGTTATAGCTGGGGTAGATTATTGTAGGGGCGGGCCCTACTATTCTATTATTCCCGGCCTGGGTGGGCGGAGGATATAAAGTATGGGTCATATGACTGTCCCCCAACTATAGGAGGAGGGCTAGCAGGCTTCAACATGGCAAAGTTAGATTATTGTGACCCGCCCTACAATAATCTATTTGGGGCCCTACCCATAAAATTCTAGGGCTATGGCTATGGGTGCGGATCGGGCCAGCAAATCTATAGCCTCCCACCCGGGCATGTTATGTATATAATCTGGCATCAACTAACATTTATTCCATAGGCTCATGCTTTCTTTAACGAGGGCCAGGGCGAGTTCTTGGACCAGTTCTCCTTCTTGCCCCCTTCGGCCGGGGGGGCGGATGCGTAGTTGATTTGATCAACGGTGCGCCCGTCGGTCGATTGTTTCGCTCATTCCTCCCGTTGCTTCTCCCAACTGGCCCCCCCACCGCCCCTATCTCTAGCCCCTAGTATAGAGACAGAGGTAGGGGCCTACCTCTATCTTGGCGGTAGGGCTATAGTTGATAGTAGGGCTATACGAACGATGCCTCCTAGCTGAATGCAGAGGTCTGTTGAATCTCATTACCCCGGGTCGCCTCCGTTCTTGAATTGAGCCCCCAACACAGAAAAGAATTGCCGGGAATAGAATATAATAATAGCCTCTTCAATGTGTGCCCACCCCCATTACTGTTCCAGCTAGGGCCCCATAGAATAGTAGGCCCCCAAACGGACAAAAGAAAGCTTTCGGAGTGCGCTGCAGGCCCTACTATTCTATGGGGTCATAGATATAGCGCTCGACAAGGGATTCTCGATCGAATCGACATGCATGCAAAGGATCCTCGATCATGGGATTATCGATCAGATCAACGGAGGAGAGAGGGATCAATCAGATCCCCGGGCCCTACTCTATAATGGCGGGCGGGGGGGGGGGGGGGTGGAGTGGAACGGAAAAGAGATTCTAGAGGGAATTGGATTGGCCACCATTTATCGGACTATGGCACACCCCCCATCCCTTACTATAGATTTTGGTCACCGCGGCGACCCGAACGGATAACTAGTATGTGTGGAGATAGCGAAGCGATTGATGGAAACTTCAACGCCCAGCCGCCCTATGGGCCACCGAGTTCTGATCGGCCGGTTTACCAGCATATATAATCTGGCCGGTGCATAAGAAAGAGTCTTGGTGGGATGGGTAGGGGGGGAATGGCTAGCTTTTATAACCTCCCAAGCCTCGCTCACTGAGGGAAGAGGGAGAGTGCGCCTGTCCACCTCCTCTTTTCCACAACCTTCTTTCTACCCTCCCGAGAATTATGGGGTTGAAGATCGATGTGAGCGAGCTTCCTAACCCATTTCTCTCAAACGTCAGTGCATTGGAGACCCAACCACCACCCCCTTGTAATAGCTATAGATAGGCGAGCCGAGTTTAGATTTAGTCCTGGGCGATTGCCAACGAGATAGGCCTACCTAAAATTTTATCCCTATAATTTGATGGGGCCTCAAATTTTATGGGCTATGGTGTAACATTCAGAATCCTCCCCCCTACTTGCGAGTGCTTTTGGTGCAGTTTGATATGACGTAAAGAAGAGATCGATCACCCGTCTCCTCCCACCCCCACATGTTACGTATAGAATCGAGCCCTATTATTCGTGTAGGCAGATTCTATACGTAACATGGTGCGTGCAGTGGGGGGAGGCCCCTACTATTCTATGCACGGCCCCCCTGCATGCAGGGTGCGTGCAGAGGTATATAATTGTTGGGTGGGGCCCCTACCCCCGGCTATTGAAAGGTATGGTGGCTGCCTACTCTTCTATGGGCATGTTAATTGGTCAAGCAAGCATATAAATTTAACACCCAACCTTCCCAAAAGAATAGGTTGGTCTGATGTATATATTTTTGCAAGTTTTAATAAAATTTATTGGTTTTTTGGCTCAGAATTGCTGTATTCTCACTTCCAAACGTGTTGTATGGATTGGGATAGGAGGTTGAATGGTCAAAAGAGAAACTTTATTGAGTCCTCTATCCTATGCACTTGATTTGAGGTTTATTGGTGATTTCTAAGCAAAGTTCGAGCATTTTTTCTAAAATCAGTCCATAAACCCTAGGTTTAGGAGGGTTTTGTGCAAATGGACCTATAGCTTTAAACTGTATGGTTCAAATGACACAAAACCCAATGGAAATGAAAGCCCTAGGAGTGTTCTTATAGATTCAAAAATTTGGAGTTTAAAAACCAAGGGAAGGTAATTTTACTTGCAAGCCCTAGGCCAAATATTTGCATGTGTTTGGTCCTAAATTGTAGGAATTTGAGTTGTTAGAGTTGTAGGTGAAGGAAATAAACTAATTAAAGTTGGATTTGGTGTTTAAATAGTCCCTAGAAGATATCCTAAGCCATGCACCTGATGCAAAGCCTCCCACTATTCCCCTAGGAATCACAACTCAACTCTAGGATTCTTTTGTACTCTTGGAATCTACCCAAGGAATCTAACTCTACTAGAGTTCAAGAGGAGGTATCTAACTTGGTAATACCTTTCCACAACCATATCTAAGTGGTTATAACTCAGTTCTTCAGTTTGTCTTCAAAACACCCACATTGCTACCTATGCACCTAGTGTACCCTAGTGCCTCCAATGTACCAAACCCCATCCTAGGCTTCACACCATGATCCCAACACCTTGGGTTATCTCAATACATCCCATATAACATGTTCCAACTCCTTTCAACCTCTCAGCAAATTGTCTCTTACATTTTCCCAATTTTGTCTATTCTAGGCTTGACTCAACTAGCCCTTGCCAGACAGTAATTCTCAATTTTATCCAAAATTTTCCATTGACCTTCCCAAACCATTTGGTGATCCAAATAACCTTTATCCCCTTCTAAAATATACCAAAATTTAAACTATAGTTGTTTTGGAAAGTATCTCTCAAATCTTGATATCTCAGTTACACAGCTAGGCCTAATTAGTGGCCATTTACAAAGCAACTCATATCCCCTTATTTGTTGGAACCTCAAAAACCTCAAAAAATCTTGTAATATGACTCAAATGAAATTATTTAGAAGTTTTTTTGGTCACTTTAGCATTTCTACATCCCCTTTCACCAAACCCTCACTTCTAGGCCCTTTACCTTAGGGCTTTCCCAAAAACTCATCTCCCAATCTTTCTAGATCTTGTAAATGGATCAAACATACTTAAAATCATCCCAATAGATGATATCAAATGTAAAGCTTATCTTTTTTTGGAGAAAACTCGTACTTCTCTACTTGGGGCAGTCACCCATGCCCATGCTCTTCACTGCCCAGCTAGTCTTTGGTTCTTTCTCTCTGTGAAAACCATACCCTACACACAAAATCACCATATATACATTCATTAAAAATTTAATACCCTCTCCTAAGAGTTACATCTACATCACAGATAGTGGGAGAGGTAAATCCATTACATCTACATATATTGAATTCTACACAACTTGTGCATTCTTGAATTGAGATGTGCAATTGTCTAACCAAATAATGTGCTCACAATATGTGATGCCCCTGTTAGCCAAATCTCCATAAAATAGTTGAAAAAAACCCTATACAGACTCCATAGAATGTGATCGATCATCGCTAATGTAAAAATGGTATTCCCTCAAAATCTTCCTGTCATCCTCTATACTTGTAGGTGAATGCATGAATATTATGTGAACAAATATGGAAACCTGTTGAGAAGTATAATACTTTGCTTGCACCTCATTTTGTGATTTTAGTGTGTAGTTATTTGCGAAGTTTACAACCGAAACAATGGTATCTAGTGGAAACTTATCCTTGCACAACTTGAATTGCAAATCTAGCCATCGAACTCTATGTGTATGCCTTGCATACTCATAAATAATCTTTTCACAAAAAATATTCATGAACTCATACACTGGAACCTTTTCAATGACTAAATCACATTTTTGCCCTATTTCCTATCTTTTAGAGCATATGTCACTGTCTTAAATTTTCTGTGATCTACTATTTCATTTTCAATTGCTTGTGTACTATCCATATGTTGACAAGTTGATAAAAGTTGCAAAGAACCACAAAATAAGCATGTACCAACCAAGCATGATGTCTTGTAAAATTGTTGGCCATCCCCTATTTCACATAAAATATTGGATATGAATTCCCTTGAAGATCTTGGTGGCTCATTCATGTCACAATCCTGCAAAACAAACTCAGAATACAAAAACATAAATATATGCCTAAAATATCAAAATGGTTAGAAAATTCAATATGTATCTTACAACAACAAGTTGTGTGTGTGTGATTTATCTTGACATAAAAAGGTTTACCCATCTTAAAAAATCTTTGACTTATTCAAATTTGAGAATACATATCAATAAATTTTGCAAAAAATTGTGTCTAAGTTTATTGTAAAAAATGTTTAATGTTTTCCTTGTCTTTCTCATGAGTTGAGCTTTCTTCATTTAGCTACTTACTATTGTCAATGTAAGTACTCTTCTTGTGATATTACTATCTGTGGTGCATGATTTAGAACCCACTTTTTCATAAGCACTCATTAGATTCTTTACAATGCTTTTTTTATTTGAATCATCCATAGTTCTTAGCCCAAGAATCTTCATGATAGGCCTAAATTTCAAATTTCTCATCATTTCAAGAAATAATTGGCATTGACCTATAATATTTAATTCTTCAAAAAATAATCTCCACATACAATTAACTTTTCTTTGACAAGTACACTTGCTAATCTTGTTAGACATTGATTTCAAAATGTTAGTATCAATATCAATCAAATATTTTGGTCTTCTAAAAAAATTTTTAGAAGGTGTTATAATCTCTTCCATTCTCTCAACATTTTTAACATCAACATAAGGTTGAGTGTATTGCATACCTTGAACCAAAGATGATGTGCCTTGGCAATAAGATGCAAAAGATGGAATATCACCTACTTGATGTGTTGATGATGTGTCTTCAACATGACATGATGGAGTGTGTACATCGTCTGATCTAGAAATTAGTGTCTCTTCAACATGAGAGGATGATATGACTCCAAGATTGGAAGATGGTGTAGCTTCACAATTCAATTGTCTTCTTGAGCGTAACAATCTCATTCATTCTCTTTGTCTTTCCAATTCTTTCTCTTTGTTTATTTGTATCAGTGGTTCTTGATCCTCTTCAAAAGTCAATTCTTCATTATTGCTTTGTAATTTTCTTTGTTCACATAGTAGTTTCATCTTATCTCTTTTAATTTCCAAATCTCTCTCCCTATCTTCATTTGTTTGAGTTTTTGGTTTCTTCCTTGGCATGATGATGATTTCTACATGTCAAATTATTCAAACATTTGAATTACTTACAATGTGTAAATTACAAATTATTCAAATACATATAAAAATTATAATTATTTGAATGAATACACAATATATATCAAACAACTTGTCAAACTTCTAACCATTTTGAAATAACATTTCATTCAAACATACAAATTTCAATGAATTCACTATATATTAAATGACATGTCAAATTATAATCAAATTAGTATCTATATATCAACAAACAATATTGAAAATGGATTGCACTAACCTTTTCTATACAAGGAATATTCAAAAAGTCTTCAAATCACGTATCCAATGATTGAATTTTGTGTTTACTAGCTTCAAAAAGTCTTGAAATAGTGTTTTCTATGTTGAAACCCGTGATTTATGTCAGAATAATAGAAAGCACAATAGACTAAAAGTAGAGAATGGATGAAATGGGTCCCAAAGTTTCTTTTTGACTATTTTTGGGTGATTTCACATAGTGTGTATGCACTATAGCGTGTACACACTATAAAGTGCATACGCACTATAGTGCATATGCATTATGTCAAAACACATCACTCTCTATCCTCCCTACTCTCTCTCCTCTCCCATCCCCTACTCTCTCTCTCACTCTCCTTGTCCCATCGCCTACTCTCTCTCACTCTCACTCTCCCTCGCCTACTCCCTCTCCCATCACCTACTCTCTCCCATACCCTACTCTCTCTCTCACTCTCCCTCTCCCATCACCTACTCTCTCTCACTCTCCCTCTTGTACTCCCTCTCCCATCACCTACTCTCTCCCATCCCCTATTCTCTCCCTACTCTCTCTCCCCTCTCCCATCCCCTATTCTTCCTCTCTCAACCTCTCTCCTGTCCCATCCCCTACTCTTTAGATCTCTCACACACACTCCCATCCTCCCACTCCTACTGCCTACTATCTCTCTCTCTCTCCCCCATCCCCCTACTCTCTCTCAAACTCTCTCCCATCCCCTACTCTCACTCTCGCTCTCCCATCTCATTCTCTCTCTCTGCCACCTCCTACTCTCTCTCACACTCTCTCCCATCCCTTACTCTCTCTTACACACACTCCCATCCCCCCCTCTCTCTCTCTCCCTCTCCCACCACCTAGCCTCTCTCCCATCTGCTACTCTCTCTCTCTCTCTCTCTCTCTCTCTCTCTCTCTCTCTCTCTCTCTCTCTCTCTCTCAGGCTACTCTCTCTCTCCCCTCTCCCATCCCCTACTCTTTATCTTTCATAGACACACACACTCTTATCCCCCCACTCTCTTCTCTCCCATCCCCTACTCTTTAGATCTCTCACACACATTCCCATCCCCCCTCTCTCTCCCCCTCTACCACTCCCTCTCGCACCACCTACTATCTCTCTCTCTCTACTCTCTCTCTCCCATCCCCTACTCTTACTCTCTCTCTCTCATCCCTAACTCTCTCTCACACTCTCTCCCATCCCCTACTCTCTCTCACACTCTCTCCCATCCTTTCACTCTATCTCTCCCATCCCATACTCTCTCTCTGCCACCCTCCTCTCTCTCTCACTCTCGCCCATCCTTTCACTCTATCTTTCCCATCTTGTACTCTCTCTCTGGCACCCCCTACTCTCTCTCTCTCACTCTCTCCCATCCTTTCACTATGTCTCTCCCATATTGTACTCTCTCTCTCTCTACCACCTGCTACTCTCTCACACTCTCACACTCTCTCCCATCCCCTACTCTCTCTCTTTCTTAGACACACACACACTCCCATCCCCCCTCTCTCTCTTCTTCCCATCCCCTACTCTCTAGATCTATCACACACACTCTCATCCCCCTCTCTCTATCTCCCTCTCCCTACTCTCTCTCATTCTCTCCCATCCCCTACTCTCTCTCACACTCTCTCCCATCCTTTACTCTCACTCTCTCCCTCTCCCACCACCTACTCTCTATCCTCCATCCCCTACTCTCTCTCTTTTATAGACACACACTCTCTTATCCCCCACTCTCTTCTCTCCCATCCCCTACTCTCTAGATCACACACACTCCCATCCCCCTATCTCTCTCCCTCTCTCTCTCTCCCTCTCCCTCTCCTACTGCCTACTATCTCTCTCTCAATTTTTCTCTCTCCCTCTCTACTCTCTCTCTCTCCCATCCCTTACTCCCACTCTCTCTCTCTCCCATCCCCTACTCTCTCACACTTTTCCATCTCCTACTCTCACTCTCTCTCTCTCTCCCAGACTATATGAGCTCTCTTTGCCACCACTTACTCTCTCTCAAACTCTCTCTCATCCCCTACTCTATCTCTTTTACACACATTCCCATTCCCCCTCTCTCTCCCTCTTGTACTGCTTACTCTCTCTCCCCCATCCCCTACTCTCTCTCCCCTCTCCCATCCCCTACTCTCTCTCTTTCACAAACACACACACTCCCTCCCCCCTCTCTCTCCTCTCCCATCCCCTACTCTCTCTCTTTCACAAACACACACACTCCCTCCCCCCTCTCTCTCCCTCTCCCACTCCCTCTTGCACTACCTACTATATCTCTCTCTCTCTCTCAAGTACTCTCTCTCCCTCTCTACTTTCTCTCTCCCATCCCCTACTCACTCTCTCTCTTCCATCTCCTACTATCTCTCACACTCTCTCCCATCCCCTACTCTCTCTCTCTCCCCCATCTCGTACGAGCCCTCTCTACCACCCCCTACTCTCTCTCAAACTCTCACACTCTCTCCCATCCCCTACTCTGTCTCTCTTACACACATTCCCATTCCCCCTCTCTCTCTCTCTTGCACTCCCTCTCCAACCTTCCTACTCTCTCCCATCCCCTACTCTATCTCTCTTACACACTCCCATTCCCCCTCTCTCTCCCTCCCACTCCCTCTCCCACTGCCTACTATCTCTCTCTCACTCTCTCCCTCTCTACTCTCTCTCTCCCATCCCCTACTCTCACTCTCTCTCTACCACCCCTACTCTCTTTCACACTCTCACACTCTCTCCCATCCCCTACTCTCTCTTACACACACTCCCATCCCCCCTCTCTCTCCCTCTCCCACTCCCTCTCCCATTGCCTACTCTCTTTCTATCCCATCCCCTACTCTCTCTCTATCTCTCTCTCTCCCCTCTCCCATTCCCTACTCTCTCTCTTTCACACACACACCCATCCCCTATTTTGTCTCTCTCACTCTCTCTCTCTCTTACTCTCACTCTCTCTCTCTCTCTCTCACTCTCACTCTCTCCACCTCTACTCTCTCTTTTCTACCCCCTACTCTCTCACATATTTTCACACTCTCTCCTATCCCCTACTCTCTCTCTCTCTCTCTCTCTCTCTCTCTCACACACACACACACACACACACACACACACACACACACACACACACACACAAACACACACACACACACACACACACACACATTTCCATCCCCCCTCTCTCTCCCTCTCCCACTCCCTCTCCCATTGCCTACTCTCTCTTGCATCCCCTACTCTCTCTCGAGCTACTCTATCTCCCCCCTCTCTCATTCCCTACTCTCTCTCTTTCACACACATGCACTCCCATCCTCCTCTCTCTCTCTCTCCCTCTCCCACTCTTTCTCCCACCACCTAATCTCTCTCTCCCCCATCCCCTACTCTCAATCTCTCTCCCAGCCTATACTCTCTCTCTGCTACCCCTACTCTCTCTCACACTTCCTCTCTCCCATCCCCTACTTTCAATCTCTCTCCCCCAACTAGTACTCTCTCTTTGCCACCCCTACTTTCTCTCACACTTCCTCTCTCTCCCATCCCCTACTCTCTCCCCTCTCCCATACCCTACTTTCTCTCTATCTCTCTCACAGACACATAGCCATCCCCCCCGCTCTCTCTTTCTCTTGCTTTGCATCTTCTATGTATTATTTAGGTCTCAATAGTGTGTGCATATTATAGCGTGCACACGCTATTGAGACTGAAATTCAAATGCTTTAAATAGTGCATGTGCACTATATGGTGTATGCACTATTGAAAGCTTTACATTAAAACCAAGCCTAAGGCTTGGTTTTTCATTGGAGATCCAACCCAAAGGTTTGGAGTTTATAAACAAGTCTAAGACATGTTTTCCAACAAACATACAAAAAAAGAATGATTTTTCTTGTGTGGTCTCCTTCAAGATTCCTTATGGTTGGGCATCAATAAGATCAGGTTACATGACATTGTAGGTCTCTGTGTTAGCTATATAACCATATAATTTATTTTTAATTTGAACTATTTCAAGCCTTTCATCTATAATTTTTTTTTGAATGTATGTTCATTTTTGGTCAAAAACCACCATGTACTAATTGGGCTATAGATTTTAGCTCGTTCATTGAATTTTATAACAACTTAGTTTTTTAGAAACTAGACTCCATTCTACACACTTTAAAAAAAAAGTTTTGATTTTAGATTAGTTTTTAATTATTTCTATTAGAGTAATTAGTTGTTTTCACTTATTAATTAAATCCTTTGATTTAATTAATTAAGTTGTCTATTACTTTAGTTTGCTCAAGCTATCTTGTAGGTACATATAATTAATATTTTATTAATTATAATGTGCAACCCTAGCTTTTTTAGGCTTTAGGTTTCCCTTTTCGAGTTTTGATCTCCTTTATAAGGATTGATCTGTTTGCAAATTCATTGAATCCGTTGAATAATATTTTTTCTTCTTCGTTTGAGTTTTTCAGATCAAACCCTTGCCTCTTCTTGTCTTTTTCTTCTCTGTGACAGGTTTTCTTAGGCTTTGTGGATTTGTTATGCACTTTTGCTCAAATCCTACATGGTATCAGAGCCAGATCTGCTATAGCTTGTTCGATGTTTCAAGAAAAAGGGAGAACAAGGGTTTCGCAGATCATATTTGGTGTTTTTTTGAGTTTTCTCTGAGAAAATAGGGGGGCTCACTGATATTTAGAATAGTTTGAGGCCAAACAAACCTCACGAATGGATTCAGAAGGCATCAAAACCCCCATTTTGATATAAAATGTGTCTATTTGGACAACGTTGATCTAGGAGGCAAAAAAAAATTTGTCGCGCAGGGCCGTACAGCCTCTACACACAATCTAAAGCACTGCGAAATCCAAAAAATAGCAATTTTTTTTTTAAATGGCATTTTTTTTCTCCAGCAGTTTTTAAAACCACCTGCAGTCACCTTGACCAGTAGCAGTTAGCGATAACTACCTAAGGTAAATTGCCGGTTGTCCACTAACTGCAATGGCTCTGGTGACCGTCACCACTTAGCAACCTCGTCATCAATGGTGCCTCCCACCCACCACTGCGGCCACTGATGGCTCTGCCACATTCCTTAGCTCTACCTCCACCCAAGTGGTGGCACAATTTTTTGTGGAGTTTTTTGTTTTTTAAATTATTTTTTTATTAAAATTTTTTTTTTTATGCATCTACAGAGGCCCTGGAGGTTTTTTTTCCATAACTTGAGCATACAGATGTATTTTTTCAATCCAAAAAATATGCCAAAAAGTTGGCCAGTGGTTCGCTGACTGCAGCAGCTCTGGTGACTGCCACCACTCAGAAGCCTCGCAACCGATGGTGCGTCCCACCCACCACCGCGGCCATCGATGGCTCTACCACATTCCTTAGCTCTACCTCCACCCAAGTGGTGGCACAATTTTTTGTGGAGTTTTTTGTTTTTTAATTATTTTTTTATTAAAAAATTAATTTGTCATGCATCTACAGAGGCCCTGCAGTTTTTTTTTTCGTAACTCGAGCATACAAATGTATTTTTTCAATTCGAAAAATACAGCAAAAAGTTGGTTCCGAGACAGAGAAATTTGTGCAAGGTTTTTTGAGTTTTGTTGTAGTTTGGTTGCTTGTTTTGGCAGTCAAAGCCCGATGTTCTGACTTGCACTCCAGGAGGCGTATCTTGAGCATTTGATCTCCAATTTTGGACTTTTTTATATTGTTGGAAAGCTCTTTCTATGCTCTTTTTAATGATGATGGTTGTTGTTCCAGATTCTACTCTAAAAAAAATTTATTCACTCTTCTGCATTTTTGCATGTTGGTGGATATCCTAGTTGTTTCAGGTCCAAGGATTGATTTTGTTGCTTTAGATGCTTCATTTTGGCTTGTACTTTCTATTGTACCAGCCTTATGCTTGTTTTGATCATTGTTGATATTCAGTGTAAGAATATTTATGAAAATGCACTAAGGTAAAGTGCCACTCTTGTGTTTGAAGATCCTTTTCATCATTGTGATTTTTTGTACTTGCACTATTTTATAAAGGGCCATGGGAGGGATAGTTGATTGCCATTTAGGCCCTGTTCCTTTGTCAAGTGAGTGTCCCTTCCACAATATTAGCCCCATGATGTGTCGATGACATATGCCTTTATAGGTGTATGTAACTCACTCTTGATGTGTTTGGTTCCTATGTTGTAGGATATTTTTGGCCCAATATTTTAGTGTCCTATCACCTCACCATGTCTGCATTAAGGGGGGTTATATTGTCAGTTCTAATGCTTCCTTGGTTTGATGGTTCGTTAGTGTGAGCTATGTATTTAGTACCTAATCCTACATACTAGGTGATTGCAGTGGCTGACTACTTATGTATTTCGGTGAGATGGATCATCTACCATATAGACATGCTTAGTTCATGCCTTCTATTTCTATGGAGGTTCTTCAGATCAGCACCTTTTGATAGAGTTTTGCATCTTTTCATGCTTCAGTGGTTCTCTTCATGATCTCTCTTTGTTCGTTCTTCTGGAACATTCTTTGGTATCTCTTTTTGAATTAGGGTTTTTCCCATGTGGTTTTCTCTATTTCTTTAGTTTACAGAGATTTCCTTATATTGGGTATCTGATCAGGCTTTGTTGTCGGGACCCATTTTTTTGCTTTCATAGCTGTGCTAGGTTAGCTTACCTCCTGACCTTCGCTTAAGGGGGGGTGTTAGAGTAATTAGTTGTTTTCACTTATTAATTAAACCACTTTGATTTAATTAGTTAAGTTTCTTATTACTCTAGTTTGCTTAAGCTATCTTGTAGGTATATATAATTAATATTTTATTAATTATAATGTGCAACCCTAGCTTTTTTAGGCTTTAGGTTTTCCTTTTCGAGTTTCGATCTCCTTTATAAGGATTGATCTCTTTGTAAATTTATTGAATCCATTGAATAATATTTTTTCTTCTTTGTCTAAGTTTTTCAGATCAAACCCTTGCCTCTTCTTATCTTTTTCTTCTCTATGACAGATTTTTTGCATGCAAGTTTTCTTGGGCTTCATGGATTTGTTATGTGCTTTTTCTCAAATCCTACAATTTCTAGGGGGAGCACAAAGATATTTCACATTTTTGGGATGTGTCTAGTTATAAAATTTATTTTAAAAAAATACACAAAATTGAGATAAACTACATAGTGTTAAGTAACTTTTGACTAAAGTTATTAAAGAATTTCAAAAGAAAAGTTAAAATTTTAGTGGGGCCACACTTTGTATTGTGTTATATTTTTTTGGAATAAAAAATACCACTTTTTATGGGCCCCTTTTTTGAGGACCTAAAACTAAACCATTTTGAAAAAAAATTAGTAGTTTAGAAACTAGATTCAAAGGACCATGACTTTTGTTTTTGTCATATCTTAAAATTTTGAGCGTAACTATCTTCAAATTCTTGTTGAATTTTAGAAATTGTTGATTTCAGGAAAAAGGTGTCCACTTATACCCCCTTTTGGCACCACAACTTGGTGCACTTACCCATATACACACCCAAAACAAATCAATGGTCCAGATTGATCCAAGATCAATGACCAAGATTGCAGTTACGAGATTTCCACAATCCATGAATTATGCAATTGTTTTTCTGGGCCAAGATTGTGTATAAAAAAAAATTTATGCACAATCTTGGCCTAGAAAAAGTGTTGTATAATGACCAAGATTACAAGATAGAGCCATAATTAGGTTTTATTACTAAGGCATGCCTAACTATTTGGTTTCTTTATATTGACATGTGGCACAAGGAGCAAGAACCATAAATTTGACATGTAGCAAGCTAATCCTTAGAACTGTACTCCAAGATGCATTCCCTTTGCACTAAATTTGACTATGATCAAATTAACCTTATCCATTTCTATTCAAGGTTAGGTATTCATTTGCACTCCCATCATTTCCAAGGCTTCAATGTATTGGCTGAAAACATTTCCCCTCTTATTCTATCGCCTATGAAAATTGTTTCTATAGGTAATAACAGAAAGCATGTCACCTAGTTGGCCAACCTAGACAGCTTTGATTTAATTGAGACAAGTTATTCACGTTCTCCTTCAATTGTTCTAGATAATTCTTCAAGTGACAAGAGGATCATGAGTTATCTCCTTTCGAGTGAATTTTTCATATTCATAAAATCTTCCTCTATCCTATTGACCACTCTTCTCTTTGCTACCAAAGGATAGTACCATCTGTTGAAGTCGTATGAGACTCCTTTAGCAATACCATTTTCTTCAACCATTTCTTTTACAAACATTTACTTCAACACCTTGAGACAAGGTATAATATTGTCTTCTACATTATAAATTCTTCCCAACTTTATTAATTGGATGTCAATGTTATCACTTATCAACTTAGCTGAATTTATCATTTCAATTCTCAATGTTGGGAGGTATGGATGACCCTATTTAGCATATGAATTATCTCACTATACTCCTCTTTGAAGTCTCTAAAAATAAGTATGTTGGGTAACCTGGCATGATGCTTATTGTGTGCCTCCATCCAATTGGTTTTGATTATCTCCATACAAGTGTTTTGTGCTTGATAAAACATTGCCTAGTAATTCTTCTTGAGTTAAATTCAGCATCATTTTGGGGATGAGGGAGGCCAAACACCTTCCTAGCCAAAGCTTTGGTGAGGTAGGCCAAGTTTATTCTATTGATGGTCTTGATGGATCTTGTTTGTAAATTGTGTACCTCAATATGCTTAGTCCTGCTATGAAACACTGCATTTTTGGCTAAGTCAATGGTACTTTTACTATCACAATACAAGGTTGATCCTTGTTGAGGATAATCAAAATTACCAAATAGATGTTGCAACTAAATCAATTTTTTTCTCCTTCAGTGAGAGCAATGTATTCAACCTTAGTAGTAGAAAGTAAGACCACTTGTTGCAACTTCGATGTGAAATTGATCATTGCTCGAGAAAAAGTAAAAACATAACCAATAGTAGATCTTCTATTGTCTAAATTTCTAGCCATATCTAAATTAGTGTAACCTCTGAGTGAGGTGCCTTTTCCACCAAAACACAATAAAAAATTAGGAGTGCCCTTAAGATATCTTAAGATCCACTTAACCACATCCCAATATTGTTTACTCGGATTACTCATGAACCTACTGACAACCCCCACTACTTGGGTGATATCTAGATGAGTGCAAACCATTGCATACATAAGACTACCCACTACTGAAGAATATGGGATGTTCTTCATGTAGTCTTGTTCTTCTTGTGTCTTGCGACACATGGCTAAAGATAATCTGAAATGATTAGCAAGAGGAGTGCTGACCAGTTTGGCATCCACCATGCCAAATCTTTCTAATACCTTGAGAGATAGTGTTCTTGAGAAAGCTTTATTTCCCTGTTCTGCGTATCACAAATAATATCCATGCCAAGTATCTATTTTGCTGCCCAAAAGTCTTTCATGGCAAACCTTTCTAACATCTTTTCTTTCAATTCTAAAATTAGCTTCATAGATGAGTCAATGACAAGCATGTCATCAACATAGAGCAATAAAAGAATAAAGGAACCATTAGGTAACTTCTTGTAGTAAACACATGGATCAAATTCATACTGAATGAAGTTATTTTCAATCATGAATCTATCGAACGTGAGGTACCATTGCCTCAAAGCTTTCTTGAGACCATACAAGCTCTTCCTCAATCTACAATATAAGTTTTCTTTACCACGTTAATAAATCCCTTGGGCTGCATCATGTAGATTTCTTCATTTAGATGACCATGGAGAAATGCCATTTTGACATCGAGTTGTTCAAGTTCAAGATCATGAGCAGCAACTAAACCAAGAATAGCCTAGATTGTAGTCATCTTGACCATGGGTGAGAAGATTTCATTGAAATCTATGACCTTTTGTTAATTGAAACCTTTAACAACCAGCTTGGCTTTATACTGCTTCTAATTTTTGCCTTCATCTTTCAATTGATAAATCCATCAATTTTTGAGAGCTTTTCGATTTGGTGGCAAAGGAACCAAATCCCAAGTTTTGTTTTGCAACAGAGAATCCATCTCTTCCTAGATTGCTGCCTCCCATTTGTGAGAATTTGATGCTTTGCATGCTTCCTTGAAGCTTGTTGGTTCCACTTGGTCTGAAAGAAAAAGTTCTGACTTTGCTTCTTCAGAGTAAAAGAGTTCATTATCAGAGAATCAAGCAGGAAGCCTTCTCTATCTTGTAGATTTCCTCCATCCCTAGACATTTTCATTATGATCAAAATGTCCATTTTCTTTATCTAGAGAGTTTTGTGTTTGGAGTTCAAACTCACTATCTTTTGAAGATGTTCAATTACAATGATTAAAATTTATTTGCACCATTCCCACACTTGAATTACTATTGCTTCTCTATTGTGAAGGAAGTCTACTTATAAAATTTCTAATATGACTTCTAACAATGATGGTATCAACACAATCTTGATTTTGTCTACCTTCTATTGCATTTCTTTTGTCAACTTGACCTTGGCTACTGCTGTGAATAGGAGTATGAGACTTGGAGCAAGTAAAATGTAGAGGATGCTCCCATGTGAAGACTGCATGAGTATGATGATAACACTTTTCATCATTGAATTTAGTCACCAAATGTGATGTGTTGTAGTGGTGTGATTCATGTTGAGTTATAGGGGAACTTGGTCTAGTGTGAGAGGGAGATGAAGAGTTTTCACCTGCGGGTCTGATGACCATATTATCCAATGCTCAATCACTAGATTCATGCCCTGTCTAAGTTGTGTGACAATGAATGATACCACAACATTCACCCTTGTTGTTGTGGAGACCATGTTGATAGTGGTGACTAGACTTGGCTTGAGGGATTTGATTTGAAATCTTATAGGCATGTGAGTGAGAACGCACTTCATCTATGTGCGTAGGAGACTAATGAACCTGTGGTTGAATGCATTTAGGCTATCCATGCAAATTGTCACTGATTTCAAGTCCATTTCCATGGTGATGTCACATATCTCCATCCATAGGTAGGCAAAATTCCTCTTCATGTAGTGGTCTATTTACTGTTGTGGCATCCTATAGGCCCCTATTTAGGATATTTAAGCCGAGAGTAAGTTGATGTCTATCAGTGATTATCCCATGGGTTGCCCTTTCTCTTGCATGACCAAACTACTAGAAATGACAGGTGGCAGAACCACTACTATTGTGGTGTGGGAAAGACCATGGGTGAGGCTCTTATGAGGAGTTCACCTCATCCATGAGTGGCATATTCATAGTATTAAAATTCCTGTGACTAAGGGAATCAATAGGGAGTGTGCTATGATCAGTATATTGTCCATACTCAAACAGAGGATTATCATCTCTATTTTGATTTGGATTTGAAATTGGAGTTTCATGACCATGACTACTCTATTCACTAGTAGTATTGGAGTGATTCCACATGCTAGTAGAAGAAGAGAATAGAGGGGCAGGGGCTAAGACTGAATTGAGAAATAAAACACTTGAAGGAACATTGTTCTGACTGCTGTCAACATTAGAGTTATTATCAAAAATAGAGAAAGGGGCATATTCGTATACCATATTTTCTTCCTTGTCTAATGCTGGAAATACCTTCTCATTGAAGACAACATCTCTACTTCTGATTATTTTCTTCCCAACTAGATCCCATATTCTAAAATTGAACTGGTCTTTTCCATAGCCCACAAAAATACCTTTTTTGTGATTTTGGATCAAGCTTCTTTCTTTTCTCCTTCAGAACATGTACATAAGCTTCGCATCCAAACACTTGGATGTGAGAAAATGAGATTTTTTTCCCAACCACTCTTCCTCTGGTATGCCAAAGTCCAACCAAGAAAAGTGACTTTGGTTGATTAAGTATACCACTATATTACATGCCTCTACCCAAAACTTCTTGCCTAAACCGACATTAGAAAGCATATGTACAATGAAATTTCTCAAGTATTGTTCTATACATCCTCTCTGTTGCTCTATTTTCTTGCAAGGTGAATGGAATAATCTTAATTCTACGGATGTCACTATCCACACAAAATGAATCAAACTCCATTGAGAAAAACTCTCCACCATTATCTGTTTGCAAGCACTTTATTTTATGGCCACTCTGATTCTCAACTAAAGCCTTAAAGATTTTAAACTTGCTAAAAACATTAGATTTCTTATGCAATATGTAAATCCATACCTTTCTTGTTCAATCATAAAGGAAAGTGATGAAGAATTTTGCTCCTCCAATAGAGCTTTCCTCAGTGGGTCCGAACACATCGAATAGACAAGTGCCAAAGGAGTGCCTTTCTTTTCATGTTCAGTCCTCCAGAAGCTGACCCACTTCTATTTTCCATTGAGACAATGTTCACAAAATTGTAACTCAACTAATTTCAACCCCGGTAATTGCTCCCTTTTATGCATAACAGCAAGACCCCTTTTACTCATGTGACCGAGCCTTTGATGCCACAATTCTGAATTGCTATTTTCAACTACCATGGCAACCCCCACTTCACCAATATATTCTACAATATATAAAATCCCAATCTTGTCTACTTTTGCAACTAACATGGATCCTTTTGTGACTTTCTATGAATCGGTTTGAGAAGTGAACAAAACCTTGTGCATATAGTGACTTATGGAAATCAAATTTCTCTTTAGTTTTGGAACATGACGCACATCTTTTAATAGCCATTAAACACCTCCTTTGAAAAATAATAAAATATCTCCTTTTCCTACTATTTCACATGCTTTATTATCACCCAAGTATACTTCACCAAACTTACCTTCTTGATATTTCAAGAAGTATTCTGTACATGAAGTGGCATGAAATGATGCATCGAAATCCAAAACTCATGAGGCTGAAGTAGTCTCGATTGTAGATAAAATCAACACACTATCATCTTTGTCATAGACGGTGTTGGCTTGACTTTTCCACACTTGTTCTTGTGCTCTCTTATAACCCCTACAATCCTTTTTTACGTGACCACTTTTGCCACAAAACCAATAGTCTCCTCCTTTCCTTTCCCTTGACTTCGAGCACCTAGCTTATTTTGATCTTCTATGATGATTGTTTCTTCCTCTATTCTGGCTTCTTCCTCTATTTTTGATGTTGACCGTCGTCAAGGCTTCACCGGATGAAGATTCTTTGTTACTTCTCCACATATCCTCACTAAGTAGAGTTGCCATAACATCATCATAGACCAGCTTGCTCTTTGAGGGGTTAAAAGTACTAACTGTTGTAACAACGGGATCCCAGCTATCAGGTAATGAACACAACAAGATGATAGCTTTAGATTCATCATCTTGTGTCATGCCAACCGAGGTTGCTTGACATAATAAAGTGTTCAAATCTTTTATGTGATTTGACATCACAATCCCATCCTTCATTTTCAGCTTGTAGAGCTTCTTCATAATGAATATTTTATTTGCAATTGAGGTCGTTTCATACACACTTTGAAGTTTATCCCAAGTTTCTTTGGTCGAAGATTCGTTGTGAACATTGAATAAAACATTCTGTGATAAAGAAAGAAAGATTGTCACCTTTGCCTTCTCATCAGTTTTAACCCAGTTTTCATCCTTCATTGCAGCCGGTTTCTTGCTTTCCCATCAATTGCTACTGCCAAGTCTTGCTTGACTAGCAACGAATGCATCTAAACATTCCACAAACTAAAAATTTTTCCTGAGAATTTCTGCACTTGCAAATCTTCCATGACTCTAGATTTTCAAACACCAAAATTGATTCCAGCTACTACGCCAAGCTCTAATACCAATTGTGAAGTTCGCTGAAAGTGCAAAATGAGAAAGAACAGAATAGCAATAAAGAAGAAAAACACAAACACGATTTTATCATGGTTCACCACAAATTGTGGTTACGTCCACACTACAGGGAAGATCTCTATTAATATAAATGTCTGAACTTTACGTCACGGCTGTAGCTTTAGCTCTTCGTATACAATCATTAATAATGAACCTCCAATACCAATATATAGAGTCTCGAAAGAAACGAAAAGACAAACAATTAGAAATAAACAATAATAAAAGAAAACTATTGGGCTTCACATATACACCCAACAAATTGTACCTCTTACCACGTTCAACCATTAGCTCACTGCACTGAACATCTGGTGGATGAAGTCCAAACTTGATTATATTGCTTTCTATGGATGAACGCATTCTGCTGGGTGTGCCAAACAGTCTTTTCTTATACTAAACAATGTTGAATTGTTCAAGATTGGTGTCTCCAACCTTCTTCCATTTAGATGACATTTGGGAATCAGGATAGAACCCTTTAAAGACCTCCTTAACTTTTTCTTTCCTAATTGCAACTTCATTATGTCTTGGTTCATAGATAATAGCTCTACGAAAGACATTTAAAGGCTGCAAAAACTTTTAAGGAAGAATAATATGCCCCTATAATGATTTTATTGATGAATTATAAGCATTTGAACCTTCAAAAATTAGAAAGAAATGAGTTAAGAGTGGAATTTCTCTGAAATCAGCAGATAACATTCTTATAATCTGATTTTCAAAATGTTTGGATACCTGGTTTAAGGTTAAAACTCAAGAACTACCCTCTCTCGATGAAAACTTAAGAAAAATCAGAGGAAAAGCTTTAGAATTGATTATTAGCGCTGCAAGCTTGAAGGAGGGTTTAGAAATCGAAATCCTGCAAGTAATTTATGGCTTTGTCGATTAGATCTTTGGAAAGCTCCTTATTTCTCCCTTCTACGATTTTGAACTGATTATTTCTTCGCTTGCTGCGATTTTAAGCTGAGAACTTTTCTCTTCTTCTTACTTGTAAGTTGGCTTGTGTTGAAATCAATTTCAATCTTTATTAATATCTTTTGTAAATGGTCAGAGATTTCCTTGTTGCTTTGTTTTTCTTTTTTCAAAATAAAAAGAAAAAGAGAATAATAGGAAAATGTTTTATTGTGGATAAGTTAAGTCACAAGATTCGCCCAATTTCATCTACAGTTCGAATTTGAGTGAATTTTTACCTTTTCCTAATTTCATCCAAACTTTATGATATTTAATATAATATGATATCAAGCTATTCAATTTAATTATTTAGCAATGATAAACTATTTTGCCAATATTATAGATATATTACTTATATTAAAAAGTAGATAAATTTATATAAGTTCAATTAAATGTCGATTTTTTTTTTTCCAAATTTCATTCCAATTTTATGGTCCACCTTGTGACTTAGTAGATAAATAACTTATCTTTGATTTTGTCTAGTCAGCGATTTACCTTATGATTTGCCACCTTTGTTAAAGAAAGGGGCCACTTTGTCATGAAAGCAAAAAAAAATTTTAAAAATTTAAAAATTTAAATTTGCCCAAACTTATAAAGGCAATACAAGGTGTGATTTGGTAATTGATTCATTCGCTTTTTTTTTCAGACCTCTTAGAAAGTTCGAACCCATGTGCCATTGTTACCCTTTGGAATAGTAATTTGACGAAAACTTTAATGTTCTCCCATAATCAAAACCCCAATTTGAAAACTTTAGAGACAAAATTGCAAGACCATTATTACAAACTAAAATACGAGGACATCCAAACCTGGTGATGGTTCTCTTCTAAGAATTTGATCAAAACATGAATGCTTGTACTTTTGACCATCTCGTGCAATAATCTATAGCGGTTAGGTATAATTGCGTTGCACAGAGGGAGGTGGATTGATCATACCAATAAAGTCTAGTCTAGTCCCCATTTCGTCAAAGTTCTTGCTTCAACCACTACTGGTTGGATAGGCATAGCAGGATTCTTCTCTCAAACAGCAGCTACTCTCTATGAAGGTTTCCGACTTTTATCCCCACAGAAGATCATACTTGCATAGCGTCTATCTGGCTTCATCTTTGTTCTTCCAGATACATATTATGTGGATGTCTTTCTAAGAATAATAGAAGATGTTATAGGGGAATACATAGCAGCCTCTAAATGTACAATTAAGTTAAGGTTGTTATATTTTTCAAGAATACATATTTACGTGGCAGAATGCTTTTAGTCATTCAACTGTAAGAATGTAACCTTTGGCTGTAGGTTCTGGAGGAAACATGGTAATGTATCCAGAGTATATTCTGCTCAGTAATACAGGGACACTCAAAAACAGAAGTAAAGGCCTTCCACACACAAGGAGCTGGTGACTAATGGATAATCTCAAAACTATCCAAGCTCAATACAACTCCCACCAGAAAAATCTTAGGCGAATCGAGTATAGACACTGGTGAATGAGCCAGAGGGAGTGAAACATTTGATGATTTTTTTTGTGCAGATGTACTGCAGGGATAGTTTGATCAGGAATGGATAGCAATCCTTTACAATGTACTTAATGAATATGCTGAATCTTAAATAACCCAGGTCGGATTCATTATAACCTTGCACAGATAAAATTATTTTATACTTTCTATTAAATTATTACAAGATCCCAATCTCTTGCTTGTCATTGTTGCACTCGCATGTTCTGTCATTGAGTCAGTATAAATCTATCACTCATCTTCCTTTATTCATAGCATCAAAATATCTGCTCTAGAATTTAATGGTAATTTCTTGAAGTGCAACTATTCTTTTGTCCCTCCAAAAATTGTGGAGGTTCGTGGATGGAAGAACGAAGGAAAGATCGTACTACATAATGTGGATCAACAGTAGGGAGAAGCTAAAAGGACTCAACTAGCACCTAGGGACTGCTTCTGGTCTGACCAAACATCATGGCTCCAAAAGCCTTCTTATGGAGTCGACGCGTGGCCGTAGCTTTTAGACAAGAAGTCTACAATTAAAAATGTGATCAACTTATGATATTGCTATCAGAATTTAACTGTGTAATTTTTAAATCAAACTGTCGAATTTGAAGTCCAACTGTCATCTCTGTTTATTTCATAGTCCTTTTATTTGTCTCTTCGTCTTCTGTTGAAGAGTATTGTATAAATATAAGGGCAAAGCCCTATGTATGTAAGCTGTAAGCTGCAATGACTGAATAATATATTCACTCTGCTCTCAGTGTGGACATAGCCACAGTTGTGGTGAACCACGATATATCATGTCTCTTGTTTCTTGTCTCTATTTTGTGTATTCTCATTTGATCTCTTAAATTATTGAACCATGTTTCATGACTGCACAGCCAAACAACTTTGATTCATTTTTCAGATCAATTTTTAGGGGGTCAGTGTGATATCTAGAGAAGCTTTCAAATATTCTATAACGGCATCTTCATTCATCATGGAACTTAATCAATTGTTAGAAGCATTTAGGTTCTGCAAAGCATTATAGGGGAGCACAACATTCCAAGCCGCTATACTGCGAAATTGATTCTAAATGTTGGGAAGTATACCAGAAAAGAAGTGTCTATGATGGATAAATATTATCAATGACAAGGAAGAAATGGTCTTCCTTAGAATATTTCATTTATATAATCCCATTATTATCTTAAATATATTTAGAAGTTTAGAATATTCTAAGGATTATATATGTATATCTTTTATTATCATTAATTCAAAATCACTAAATTCTGAAAACATACAAGAACAGAAATTTCTAAGATGGATAGATATTACCAGTTACAATTACTAAGGAAAAAGTAATTAGCTGTTACGAGTTTCAATTGCATTTGAAATAATTTAAATTCTTCATTGAAAGAAAAGATATCAGGAGATTACTAAGTTACAAATAATACATAAAGAATAATTATAGAATTTTCAGAATTATTTGATAGGTTAGTTATTCATGGACACAGCTATCCTCACTACAAATGATATAATTATATAGTTGACCAATTTTCAAAAAAGCAAAATTTGACCACCACAAATATCGAAAAATGATTTTTGACCAATGGAATGCTTCTCCAGAAATGTTTAGACAAATGTGATCTAGCAAGCTACCGATTTGTTAGGTTGGTGTAGAAATTACATATTTGGTGGTGCAAATATTTACATCATGCTATATTTTAGAACGAATAAGCATTTCTTAGAACATTCGAAGTATTAATTTCTATTTAAAATTTGTTTAATTTAGGTTTCTAATTCATCTCTAAAATGAATAGGCACATTCACACGGAAGCATTAAAACTGTTTGGATTATAAAAGAAGAGGTGGTTTTACATATAATAGTTGTTGGAAGTTTTACTCTGACCCTGACTTTATTGTTATGAGGCTATACAATTCATGTAAGGAAAACAAGTTTTCAGGACAATTGGGTGCTGTGATAATTACATTTGGGTATAGAAACTGTTATGGGCATTTTTAAAACTATATCAGATTTAGAGTGCATGAAAGATTTTGAATTAATTATTAGGAATTTAAACTGAGTCAAGTACTCTTTTGTTTTTTTTTGATGAATTGTCTTTTTTTATCATAAATAATAATCCTTTTTTTTTTTGAACTCCAAGTAGTTTAAGTTATAATGTGACAATACTATTTATATCTAATGACCGGTACTTCCTTGCTAACATATTAAGCCTGGAATCCCAATTCCAAAAGTGTTTGCTGAATGGTGCAATGAACATATCTTACAACCAAATGGGTATTGGGTGTATATTTCAAGGGTCTTCCATTTATTATTTACGTTATTCTATTATTGTATCTTATATCTATTGAAGGTTCATTATTGTATATCTAAAGCTACAGTTGTGATGTAAAGTTCAGACTTTAACTTTAATAAGAGATCTTCCCTGCAGTGTGGACGTAGCCACAATTTGTGGTGAACCATGATAATTTCATATGTTTATGCTTTTCTTCATTTCTTGTTGTTCAGTTCTTTTGAATTTGCACCCAACTTCACAATGGAAACTGGTTGTTCTTCACATTGAAGATTTTTTTAACAGTTATTGCTCTATTTTGTCTAGTTTATTTTGTTGCATGCACATTATGGATAAATCTTGCTTTGTTTAATGTCTTTCTCCACTTTGCTTTGTTTATCAAAATAACTTGATAGTTGGACAATTAAAATTGTTGTTTTGTTAATTAGCCATTGTGCAAATGGAAGTTTGTTGAAATTAGATCAGTGCTCAATGAAGTTTCTTGACATGGGAAAGTGGGGAGGTGGGAAACCAGTAGGGGACAAGTAGGGGACGACAAGTAGGGGACAAGTAAACTATGCAATATAATATAATATAATATAAGTGCCCATAATATAATATAATATAATATAAGTTCCTAAATTTGGAAACTAGTAGGGGACAAGTAGGGGACGACAAGGGTATGGCAATGGAGCTGATATAATAATTGAGGTGTATCGAAATATTCAAGCAAACTATGCAATATAATATAAGTGCCCATGAAAGGAAAATTAGTTTTCTGAAGTTAAAAGTTTCATTTGGTATGTAATAGTCTAAACATCACACATTAAGGAGAAAATTAAGCTTGAAAAAAATAAGTCAATTTTGACTATTTAACACTTTTGGTCTTGGAATAAAGCTTAGTGTGTGATGTTTAAGCCATCCATGTAATAGCATGCATCATATGGCAATTGCTCTAGTGCTATCTTAGACAGAGGTGGCATAGGTGGTGGTTCATTTGGATGGTTTAAAGTAAAAAGGTAATTACCTAATCTACTATGAGGTTTCATTTTACATTTGCATATGCTAAAGGTTACTTTGCACTTTTTGGTTTCAAGTTATAGGATAAGAAACCTGCCAAGATCTAATTTGATACTCACTTAGGGTTTCTTTTTCCTTTAGTAATGGTAATTCACTGTATTGTATTAACCATCATTCATATCAGTAGAGCACTTTGGCTTGTACAACAATTGTTGTCCTTTTCTTTTGTAAGAGATATTTCATTGTTAGGGATTTATGGGAGTTGTAGGGTTGAAGAATCAACTCCAACATGGTACCAAAGCTCCATATTTAAGATACCCTTTCTTTTTGTTGAAAAATCAAGCCTTGAACATTTGAATAGTGCATCTTGGATAAATAGAAAACATTATCGTCATGTCTAGAACACCCTAAACTTATAGTTGACCTATCATATATTCAAAATTTGAGTTATAAATATTTTAAGCTCCTTTTTTACAGGAAGTGGGTCAAAATAATTCATACAACTGGAAAGATTTATATGGACCACATAGTCACATAATAACTAGTGTGGTCTATACAAAAATCAACAACTTTTTGCATTTTATGGTAATTTTTTTTTTTTTAAAAAGAAAAAGGAAATGTGGGTTTTCAACATATTATTGAGATATAAATGCTTTTAATCTAAATTGTCAGTTCTATTAGGATAAAACCATGGACATAAATAAAAATTACATGCAAATATAAATAACAGTAGAAAATAATATAGATCGCACAGAAGAGAACACAAGACACCAAGATTTAACGTTGTTCACCCAATCCTTGGGCTACGTCCAGCAAATAGTAAATCCAATATTATTACAATCTAGTGATTACAACTTGATTAAAATCCATAATCCGTTACAAATCAATACCGCCACAAGAAGCAATTTTTGCATCACTCACACTTTTTAAAACAATCCCTAACCCTAAGCCCTTTTAAACAAGTATTTTTGCCACTTTATGGTAAAAATTAGTTACAACATGTTGGCCATAAAATAGCCCCAATTTTTTTTTTCTCTGAGGCTCCACCCTCAAACAATCATTGCCTGAGGGCCCCGACTGTATTGGGGGCTGCCACCCCCAAACCCCCACTCGGGGCTCAGCTTGGCCTCGAACCCCATCGAGGAATTATGGAGTATGTACAATACTTCCCTGATCAGTCACCACAATCTATCAAATTCAGTGAGTTCAAAGATTTGGTTTTTCCAGTACTACAAAAGTTTGAAATGAGGTATAGCTTATATGTATGAATTAAGATCAGAAAGTCACCTAATATCGTAAAAAAAGTGGGTTTTTAGCACGTGTTTGAGATATCAATGCTTTTAATCTAAACTGTCAGTTTAGCGAGTTCGAAGAATTTTTTTTTCCAACACTACAAAAGTTTCAACTGGGGTATAGCTTATAGTATGAATTAAGATTAGAATGTCACCTAATATCATATAAAAAATAAAAGCACCATAAAATTTCATGGCCATACCTTTAGAGCACTATATAGTTCAAGTTCAAGATCAAAATATTAAAATCATTGTTTCAAACTTCAAGTCACAAAATTCAAAACTATATATTGAGTTTTAATCATGTCATGAATTGTTCTTTTTCTTTAATGACATTAGTTTCTTTAAAAATGCAGGCCAATGGGATCAATTGCAACAATATCATTGTTGCCATCCAAGTCCTCAACTGTAGCAACAACATGTTGAGAAATGGAAGCATCCAAGTTCATATTGGGATCCCATATATATTAGACTCCCCATTAATGTGTCCTTTTTTCTTGTTTGAAAGGAGATTTAAGCTAGAAGGGACACATTAATTTCTTCTCTTTTCTATTGTGTTGCCTAATAGATTTGTCCTTTTCTTATTTGATTATTTTTAAACTCTCTCACAACAAGAACAAATCTAAATTAGCATCAGTTGGCTAAATCACAAAGGATTCCCCTCTAAATTTTATATAGACACAACTCCCTTAGATTTTCAATGGGTGAAATTAAAACAAATCCTTAATATACATTTTTTTACCAGAAAGTATAAAGACATTAACTAATACCAATCACATCAACATACAATGCATATGTCTTTTCTATGAGGTGGTTGGATCTATTCAACTTTCATGCACTTTGGGGCTTTACTGCTACATCTTTTGTAAAATTTATGGGGTTCTAGGCCCCCTTATAACTTGTTTTAAGCCTTAATTGAAAACATACAATGGATATGAAACATTGATTGATAGATCCTTCACAATGAAATGAAATAACTTTCAAATAACTTTAACCATAAACAAACAAGCATGCAAGAACATAAATAGGCACAATTTGAAGTGTGATAATTTCAATTATTCAAAATAAGATTTTCACAACAATCATTACTCTATATAATCATTTTGAATACATAGATTTAGAACCCAACTAAAAATATCTTTTACTTTGTATTCAAAGATGTAAAGTTTCCTTTGAATATAACATCAAATTGAACATGCATACTATAAATTTCTTGTCCAAAAATTGGGACCCTATGTTGATCTTATGATCAACTATATATATATATATATATATATATATATATATATATATATATATTCTTTTATATAGTTTTTCAATTTAAACTATGGGTTTCAAACTAACTCAAGTTTTCTAAAGACATGATCTAGCTAAAATTGTCTAAACCCTCCCAACCATCTATTAGAACATACCTCAAAAAATATGTTATTTAATCATATAATTCATGTAGCATAATGACTATGGTTAGGTAGCTTCTCCCAAGCTTGCAAATTGAGATTTGTGTTCTTGTAAAGCTTGCGTTTCCTTTCATTCCTTTTATAAACCAATGAACTCTTGGACCACATGAGTATTAGAGACATTAATATGGGCCATCCTTTTCCTCCATATATCCTTTTCTCAATTAATTTCCTTGATCCTCATCTTGTGGGTTGGTAAGTGTCTTAAGCACACATACAATAGGGCTTACATTTGTACCAGTTCTAAAAAATATTCAACTATCAATACCTTCACCTTCGTAGCCTTTCCTATCTCTTCCCTTAGCCTCTAGAGCACCAATTTTTAATCTTTTTCTACTACACCATTTTCATCCATCTATGACATATGGTTGCACATGATATCATCTAGAAGAGATCGGGAAAATTCACTAAGGGTCCATTTGGTTCATGGAAGATGATGGAAATTGCTTTTACATAATCTAGATTTAAATTTTTTTATGTTTGTTTCAAAATTGGAAAAATGAAATTAGAATACCAAACTTCTAATTTCACCTCAAAACTAGGTTATCAGACTTCCCACTAGCAAATAGAAATTGAAAATCAAAACCTAGTTACACTTTTTAAGGAGTGTAATTTTTTTTTATTAGACTAGTTTTTGGAGTCTACCTATAACTCCAAGCTGTGAATGCATTGTACTACAAAATTGTTTACCTAGATCTATGTTGGAGAAAAATCAAAGGTATTGCCTATTGGATTTTCATTTATTGAGGATTAGAAAGGATGAGTAGTATTACATGATTTACTTCTCTATGTAAATTCCATGAGAGTGTCTATTTTGATTGGTAATTTTTTTAAAATATATGTTTTTTCTGGTCTATTCTATAAAATCATAGATCTTTTATAATTTTCATGATCTTGGTTGGATACCAGATTGTAACCAAATCCTAATTAAATTTTTTGAGGGTTTAAAGAGGATGTAGTAGCAGGGATGGGGAGAATGTCTCTTAATCTTTCATAGTTTATCAAATTTAATCTTTTACTTTGAATGTGATTTCATAATTTGCTAATTTGTGACCTTGTGCTTTATTATGGCACTAAAGATTGATTTCACAGTTACTTGCAACAAACCCCAAATGGATGCTACACGAGTTTCTATATTACCATTTCCAGTTGTATTTCTATTTTATCACTCAATTGAAATTATTATTTTCATTCTACTTATATATTTGAATCCAAATTTAAGCCCATAGGATTAGAAATTTCTCAAAGCGCATTATTAGAGATGAAGTAGAAAAATCATTTGGAAAAATGAGTTAAAAAATGAGAAAGATTTGAATTTGTGAGAGATATATTATCTAATACTGAATTTAAACTATTTCATGTGAATGATGTTAGAGATTAGATTTTTCATTTAAGCCATTGCATTTAAATGATGTTACAGATCTGATTTATTATTCTATTTTCAAACCATTACATGATTCTGTGTTCTAGTTCCAATTCCATTTTGAGGAACCAAATGCATAAAAATGTATCTTCCCACTCATCTTCTGAGCGAAACAAATAGTTCAACTAAAATCTTGGAAATAGGAATGAATATTTTCAAACTCTTGACTTGGCTATATCAAGATTTGTAGAAATATTGATTTCTACAATTCCATGAACCAAGTAGGCCCTAAGCTCTTTCTCCGTCTTGGTGTATTCAATTCTTCCTTTCCTTAGTACAAAATTTTTCTACTATACATTCTTCTTGTTAGCATAAATGTTGGTGGTATTCCTTTGGGGGATTATCCTAAGAATTTGAGAGATTGTATATGATTGAAATGTTGCATTCATGACTATGTTTGTCATTAGTGTCAACATAGCAGCATTTTTGTGAAGACTAGCAGAGTAGCAGATAGAGAATGAGGTCGTATGGATAGATTATTGATGATCAGGTCAAGTGCAATTATATATGTGTTTGAAATTATGTCTTGATGATGTGGTTGAGTGCGCATCAATAAAGTTGAAGATATGCATAAGATATGGTTGATTTACAAATAAAAGTTTGCAAAGAGAGTGTCTAAGAAGAAGTTTTTGATGTTTGGATTGTATCTCCTAATAGAGATACAATTGTAATATGTGAAGTGAGACAATAATAGTAAATAGCCTTCTGATGACATCAATGAGTGTGCAAGGTCTAAGGTCACACGTGTGAGAAGTTGTAAAGACTATGAGGCCGACAATGTTGTGCAATTGTAAAATAATCAAAATTATCTTAAAGAGGTCCTATTATAATTAATTGGGAATGCCTCAAAGCCAACTCAAGGAATTTTTTTTGAGGACAAGGTATAAAGGAAGTTTTTTTTTGGTAAAGTGAGGAATTCAATTTTTATATGCAAAGTATTTGATAAATGTGAGTAAGCAATCCAAGGGATTATTGGATGTGAAGTTGGTGATCTAGTATCAAGATCAGAAGAGGAAGTCTAGTTGATAGAACAAAGAAAGTACAAGAAATTACAAGTACAATTCATTTCTATTATTCTACAAGGAATAATATAGAGATTAGTTGGACAATTATTTCAATGATCTTACCTCTCAATTTGCTAGGGCAGTGGGTTCATCTGCCTTCTACAATTCTTAATAGGGTTGGAATCTCCTAACAAATATTCAAAGTCTTCAACAAGGACTAATATGTATCAAATGTATGTATTGACTCCTAATAGAGTCCATCCTCTAACAATGAACATTTATATTAGTACATCATTTTTTGGATACCATTCCCATTGGGGTTTTCCCTCTAATCAAGGGTTTCTATAGTTAACATATCTAGTGTTATTGTGTATGAATATCTTGTGATGGTTATTGGTTATATTGTTCACATGCTTAAAAGGATATAAGTTTGATAAGTTTTTTAATAGTTGGATAACTGATTCAACAACCCCCCCCCACCCCCCCCCCCCCCCCCCCCCCCCCCCCCCACTACCTCTTAGTTATATTGTTGGACTTTACTTCCTAACAATTGATATCAAAGCCTTAGGTCCTTGAACAAAAATCTTAACAACTTTGGGAGATCAATGGCGAGTCACTTCAAAAAAAGGAAGTCCTAAATTTGATGGAGCAAACTATAACATCTAGAAGGAAAATATAAAGACTCATTTTCTATGTATGGGTCCAGGATATTGGATTTTGACAAAGAATGAAAAAGAGATTGTGTGAGAAAGAAGATTGAGGAATGCAGTGAAGGTAAAAGAGATCTATTTATGTGCAACATGCGAGCCAGAGAAGCATTATTGTTAGCTGTTATTGTAAATGAATACAATCAAAAAAAATCACTAGAGACATCTCATAACATTTGGAAAGCTTTAGAATCTACTTTTGAAGGAGATAAGCATGCAAATAGAGTAAGATTACATAATTGGATATGTTTGTTTCAAGGTGTTAAAATGATGGAAGATGAATTTGTGAGAAGCTATATTGGTAGAATATATAATATTTTTGTAGGAATTAAGTCTTGTGAAGGATCTAATGAGGAAGATGAGATTGTATGGAGGATTTTGAGAACCTTAACACCACCATTTCAACAAGTCACACAAATGATTAAATCTAGAGATTTGACCTCAAAGTGAAATTCCTACACTTGGAGGTCATTTCCATGTTACAAAAGGTCACTTGAGGGTCATGCCTCAAGCAAGGATGTAGAATTTTGTGTCAACATAGACTTCATAATATCAAAATTACCTCTGTACTAATATTAGATTGTCTAATACTTAGACAATTATCTTACCCCAATCATGGATCTTAGTTGTAAGTTTCACCTTCTATACTACAATTATATGTTTCCATAAATGACAACTCTTAATCTTACTAACTTAGACATATTTCAACCACAAACCATAGTTCATAAAGAGTCTTTTTTTACCTTTTCTAATCTACACTCTATTCATAGTGTATATTGTTGTATTGATTGTTTCTCTCCAAAATGTCTTGGATATGTCATTGTCAAACATCATTTTTCTTTTTTCCTCTAATATAGATCTATTCCTTCTTTCTACAATTCCATTTTTTGTAGGAGCCTTGGGTGGTGATAACTATCACTTAATTCCATTTTCTTCACAAAACATGTTAAACTCTCTAGAAGTGAACTCTCCACTTCTATTGGATCTCAAACATTTAATATTTACACCATCATTCTCAATTCTATTCTTAAATATATTAAAATTTTCAAATTCCTCAGACTTTTCTTTAAGAAATGTTACCCAAATTATTCTAGTGAAATCATCAAGTCAGAGTTGAGTTATAGAGGAAGCAATAACTAAAAATCAGATTATGAAGCACAATTTGATGCTAGAAGTGACAGGAAAGAACAAAACAAATGCACCCAACTATAAAAGGGATCAATCACCATAGATTTGATCATTAAATGCATTAAAGAGGCATGGAGGGTATTGGTGTCATGCAAACAAGGCCCAAGACATCACTTAACATTGAAGAATTGGCACTACTAGCGTGAAATGGTTGCAAGAAGTAGAGTTGACCCACAAGGGAATCTAATTTCCCCAAAAACAAATGATGTTCATTGATGAAGATCTTCCATTGAAATGCATGGCCTAGATATCATAGGAATCTCCCCAATGAGATTTTAAGATGCAACCAATAATCAAGGTCCTCCCTTTGAAATGGATGACTAGATCCAATGGTTTGTTGCAACATTGCAAAGACCCAAGACAATGATACAAAAATGTGAGAGCCATCAATTCAAAGGATCTCAATAAAGAAAGAAGCAGATAGCACAAAAGTTGGGGGCCCCCACAACGTGGTGCAATTCCAAACTTTGGGGCATTGCGAAAGCATTGCGACATGAAGAAATGTCAAGATTGAGACACATGGTAGTGTGATGCAATTCCAAGTTTCAAAGTCTCATAGAGACATTGCGGTATGAAGAAACATTAGTATGGTGATGCGTGGTAGCAAGAGCCAACCTAAGATTGGATACTTGGTAGTGAGACAAGAAGACCATCTCACAAAAACATGTGGGCCATTGATATGTTTTGTTGTTTGATAGAACAAATAATGATCTCTTAATCTTTTGTGGAATATTCATCATTGATCTATGCATGTGCATATTATGTCGACTTAAGTGTTGGAGATATGACCCTCCCCCATGTGGCACAATTCCAAATTCTAGAGAGTCAAAGAAACCCTACAATGTGAAGAAACACTAGAATGAAGATGTGTGGTAGCATCTCATGCAATTATGGGCTTCAAAGTCTCATAGAGACACTAGCATATGAAGAAATGTCGAAATGGTGACATGTGGAAGAATCTCATTCTTTTGGGAGGATGGGAAAATAGCATGCAAAAACATGAGAGCCATCAGATCACTATAGCATGAGTCAACCCAACCAAGAATAAACCAAGTTAACTTGACAAAAGGAGAAATTGCAACTCGATTAAAGAACAAACCAAGTCAACTCAGTCAAAAAAATGAGCCAACTCAGTTAAAAGAAGGTACCGAGCTAACACAAGATGTTAGTCACCAACCTTAGTGGGATGTTATCCTCCTGCAAGTCATCCAACCCACTAAAGATCTCTCATATCTACTATCAATAATGGGCTGAATGGGGGGAAAAACTAACCAACATTCTAGGAATTGTGTCATGCTACCACGGGTCTCCATCTCAACATTTCTACATGCTATAGTGCTTCCATGAGGCTCTAAACTCTAGAATTGTGCAACATGGTGGGGGTTCCCACCTTTCATGCTATCTACTTCCTTTTTATTGTGATCCTTTGATCCGATGACTCTAGCATTTTTGCATCATCGTCTTGGCCCTTTGCAACAATGTGAGAGCCATTGGATTTGACACATCTATGGGATCTCCTCTCTGCATCTTAGTCACTCATTTCAAAGAAGATTTTCATTGATAGTGGAAACTTAATCTATCATTAGGGGAGATTCTTGCAACATCTAGGTCGTCTATTTCAATGGAAGATATTCATTGATGACCGTCAAATATTTTCAGGGAAATCAAATCCCCCCTAGGTCAACTTTGTATCTTGCAAGTGGATAACATGTCATGTTATCCCACCCCCCCCCCCCCCCCCCCCCCCCTCATGGTTTTCTTTGCCAATAATGTGAATTAGCTTCTTGCATCCATGACACACTATCAAGACCTATTTTTAAATGTCAAGTGATTTCTTGAGGATATGATCAAATCTTTGGGGATTTGATCTCTTATGGCTGGGTGTATTGATTTGGATTCCTCCCTATCACTTTATGGGCAGATTGCACTCCATGGTCAAATTTTGTTTTGATTTTTAATTATTTCTCTCCTCTACAACTCAACTCCACCTAGTTGAGGTTTGAAATCCATAGTTAA